>CP136883.1:2820000-3097500 GCA_033000465.1 Sciaenops ocellatus
TGTGCAACAATTTAGTTGCTTAAAAAAGACTTGGACAACATTTAAATCTCAACCAACTGAACTATCACACTAAACTTCTAACAATTAAATAATGGGATTTTAATCGAAACCTTTATTTTTGCCACAACAGTAGCAGAAATTTAGCTGACAAATGGATCATTGCTGGAAAGAATTCAGAAAAAAAAACTAACCTTTTGCCAACTGTCTGTGGTTAATGATCCAGAAGTGAAATATTCTTACAGTTTTGTCCCTGTTGGTTTGTTGCCCCAGATAGAAACATCAATCAATGGAATTAAAAGGGTTTCTGTTACATAAAGATATAACATTAATGTTTTATGAAGCGTAATACTGCTAAAGGATTAGGCAGTAAGAGGAGGGAGATAAAGACGGAGGGAAAGGAGAGGATGGACTGTGAGGTCGTGGAGATGAGAGGGCAGGAAGGGTGACGAGGTGAGGAGAAGAGAGGTGATGAGTGTAATGGATTTGTATTGAAGAGAAAACATCAGAGGAAGACAAGTGCTACACTAAGAGGAGAGAGAGTATGTTCAGAGAGCAACAAAAGGCGCTACACTGGTGTGGGCGTGTAGGTACCAGAGAGGAAAGATGGTCCAGAAAGTCAGTTTTGAATAATACAGTACAATGATGTAAGCGTGTTATATTTACTTTGGATAATTCTGCTGCAACTAACAAATGTCCAATGCAACATTCAGCTCTGATGTCATAAAATTAAATTATGACGACCATAAAAGTTATTGATGACTCATCATGCATTCAGGTAAACAGTTTCTCTCGTGGTGTGGCTCAGGAGGTACAACGGGCCATCCACTAATCAGATGATTGCCAGTTCGATCTCGAGTTCCTCCAGTCTGCATGTCGAAGTGTCCTTAGGCAAGAAGAAGAAGTATTGTCCTTGGGCACTGAACCCCAAAATGCTCCTGAAGGCTGCGCCATCAGATTAACATATCAGGACAGATAGCTTTAGCCTAACAACTTGCCAAATTAGCCAACTTCTAATTAACTGCTGCTAACTGAATCTGCCGTTAGCAGGCCTCAGGAGCTCAGGAGTGGACCAGGTTCAAGCACAGCCTCTGAAATCAAACCAAGGGAATCATGTTACACTATACCGGGGTGATTTACAGACTATCCTGAGGCAAAACAGAGCAGAGGTTGAGCGTGTCTCCAGCTTTAAGTTCCTGGGGGTCCACATCTCTGAGGATCTTTCTTGGACACTCAATACATCTACCCTGGTAAAGAAGGCTCACCAGCGCCTCTTCTTCTTGAGGAGACTAGAGAAGGCCCACCTGTCTCCTCAGATCCCCTTGAACTTCTACCGTTGCACCACTGAGGCCATCCTTACCAGCTGTATCTCAGTCTAGTACGGGAAATGCTCCCTCTCGGACTGGAAGGTGCTGCAGAAGGTGGTGGAAACTTCCCAGCATATCACCAGTCCACCACTCCACACCATTGAGGCTGTTGGCTAAATGACTTCAGACTTGGAAGTTCATTTTACGTTTGTTTAAGTATTAAATCATTATGCTAAAACGTTCAGATTCAAGAGTTTCACGTGTGAGATAAAGAGGTGAATTTCATGGGAGAAAAAGAAGAAGGCTAGAGAAGTGAGAGGGTTGAGAAATGAAAGACAGAGTAGAAAGGGGACAGGTGGAAGATGAATTGGTATGTGACCGAAGGCGGCGTTATCCATCCAATCATCACCGTATCAGAGAAGACTCTCTCACCTCTCTGTGCCTCGTCTCTCCTTCCTTTTACTCTTTACCACATCTTTCCCTCCGTTTCACCTTTACAACTCGGTCTCTGACTTCTCCTCTGTCCACATTCTGTAGATCGATAACAACATACTGAACCAACGGGGGATAAGATGGCACATAGGGTTTGTCATGCCATATCATTATCATTGTCACAAGACTGGGTGTGAATAAGAGAGAGACTCCTGCTGAGTTTAAGAGAGGACAGACTGACAGTACATGTTCATCGCACCACATCATCCTGTAGCACTGACAGAAAACATCAACCAGGCGTGGGTCTTGTTACTAAGCAGGCTATCACTTGTTGAGCTCCTCGGCCAATCAACTGCACAGGCTGCACTTAGATTAAATGATGCACACTTGGACTCTGCTTTCAGATTCTGCGTCAAGATATTTATATAACACCTGTTTATGGATAAAGACTGACTATTGAAGATACGAGACACTCAATCCATTTTCAATTAAAGTAAAGGGTCCTTCAAAGAAAACAGCAAACTAGCAGCAGCTGTTTGGTTACTGCTTTCCAACATGTGGAAGAAAACAACAAAAATGATTATGACTCTTTTAAGATCTGCCACTATTATGGTTAAAGTTTGGTTAGATTTCGGCACGAAAACTACTACGTTCAGGTCATAGACCGTATAAAACATGGACATAGTTTTTGTGACATCACCCCTAGATTTCTGAAGAGCTGTTGTGAAGTTCAGGTGATCACCATCTTGGCAGTCCTGCCTCTGCCGCCTCCTGGCTAATCCAAAGATGGGCAAAGACGTGGAGCGTAGATGGAGATGAGGCAGGCAGAATGAAGCTGCGCTCTTCTTCTCTAAGCCGTAACATAATTTGATTGATTTAGTGATTTACATAAAATTCACCCTCAGTACAGTTGTCATGAACAGGGAAATTAGCTATAGAGACCAAAACTGTTTTTTGTACCAGGCTGTAAACATGTTTATTTCTGCTGTGAAGTTGGACATTTTAACATGGGGACTTATGGAGACTGACTCGCTTCTGGAGCCAGCCTCTAGTGGACGTTTTAGGAACTGCAGTTTTTGGTCATTCACGTCAACACATGACATCATCAACTGTCAAAAACAGAATGGACAGTCAAGTCATGAACCAGGTATTTGAAGCGGAATCATGTTCGTTTATACAAACATACTTCACGACTTAGTCAGACTGGTGTTCAGGTCACCTTCTGTAAACTTCATTAAGTAGGTATGTCAGTTTCCGACAACTTGGTACTTGGTATAACATTGTAGGAATGGAGCTTACGTATGTAACATAAGTTAAATACATTACGTTAACATGAAAAGGTCGCAGATTGGCGCACCACGAGTTCTTAGTTATGTTTAGGAACAGATCATGGGTTGGTTTAGGGTTAAGTTAGGGGAACACAAGACTTTCACACAGGTTCTACTCTGTGTACACCCACACAGAATCACATTGCAGTCTTTTGCATACCAGTTAGATAGAGTTCACATGTGTAGCCACAACCACAGCTCATAGGTCCTGGTCCTTCACAGGAAGAGGGTTGATAATAATTGGCTGTCTATTTAAGTTAATGTTGGAATGCTTGCAGAGATTCATTTCTTCCTTTTCTTTCTGTTCTTGTAATATGTTTCCTGTTAAACATTTTCTGCATTTTCTTTATTCGAACTAAAGGTCTGAGTGTTGAGGTTGTCATGTGCAGAATAAGTCTTGGACTCGTTTCAAGCTTTATAAATAAAACTGACTCGGCTTCAGTTCTCGCAGCTTCAAGTTTTCAAATGTGAAATTGCAGCAGTTTGACAAGGAGATTAAATTAAAAGCTAACAATCATTTTAATCACCCGTTGTCTGATCTGTGGCATTTGACTTGACCTCGACACTGAAGCATGTTGCACTTAGACTTCGTCTAGACGTCCATTAAGTGCTTCCTCTTTTGGCAGCCGACAATCCAGAGTCCAGTTTGCCTCGATAATTAACTTTCTGTCTGTCTCTATTTTCTCTCTGACTCTCGACTCTTTTTGACTCACCCTCATACATGCACCCCTCCTCCCTCCCTCCCTCCCTCCCTAACTCTTTCTCTCCTGAGACAGAAACCGGAGGAGATAATAGAAGATGGAGGATCACAAAGGACTAACATCGATTTAAAGCTGAGACCTGATGATGAACACTCACTCACTCACTCACACACGCACATGCACAGTGATTTGGTCTGAGTGAGTCACACTGATAGCACTTTGCTTTGCGTTGCTCTCCAAGTTAAGGCTGTTCTGAGTAATACATGTTTAGGTGTGACAGACAGGAGAAGAAAAGCAATCAACCTGAGATACAGAAGTCCTTTATGCATCTGTCTGAATACTGAGTAGCAGGTAGTAATAAATCTTTGGTTAAAATGAGAATAAAACCTGACTTTAGAAATGAAATGTGGTCTTGTGATTTTAGGGATTTTCAGGGTTTACGTTGTCCTCCTCTTCTCAGTGAGGACATTTTGTAACCCCTTGGCTCCAAGATCAGGTGGTCAAATTAATAATTCATGGTCATCATACTGAAAGCAGAGCTGTTTTTGCGCCTGACATTTCAAAAGATGTGTTTCCACTTCACAATGACGACATATCTTCACTCAAACCTTCCTGTTTCTTCTTGTATTTAAACCCACCTCTATTATCCAGAATGTCATTTTAGTGTGGGTATTTTTTTTAATAAGATAAGATGTGACTTTATTGATCCCCAGACAGGACATTCAGGTGCTGCAGCAGCACAAGGACAGAAATAAGCAAAGATAAGAAAAGAAAACATGAATAATGAGAAGTATATAAAATGAAAAAAATATATTAAAAATAGAAGGTTGCCTCAACAGAAAGTGTTCATAAAGATTCATCTTGATCCGTGCAAGAGACGGTTGTCTTGTGTTTGGATTTGGGGTTCTTTATGTCTAGCACAACACTGATTAAGTGTCTATATGTCCTCTTGAAGAAGCTGCAGTAATGTCAGTGGTCTGTTGTGTCATGTTGTACCACATCATAAACTCCATTCAGATGGGATTGGTACCTGTAGGGGAGGTCAGTTAATTTCCTTCAGTTTCAGCAGTGATGTTAATCCTGCGCGGATTGGCCACGCCTGTGTTTTCCACCTTTAACCCTCAACACATTTCAGCCCCGAACACCTGCAGCGCGCAGACAAACTCTGATTATAGTTATTCCATCATGTTTTGGTGATGGAAGGACACTCGTACTCTTATCTCAACCCTGTCTCCTACAACGCTTACACAACTAATCTGTTCTGCCATTGACGTTGTGATGATGGGAAGCTAATCACTGTCAGGATTATGTTCCCTGGCAACATTTACTTCCAGTGAAAGAAGTGCAACATTTATGTATTATTATGTAGCACTGTATTGCTGATGTGATATATGAAGATTCCCCCATTAACTTGTCTTTTTTTTCTTCATGTGCAAGAAGCAAGGATAATAATGATGGCATGGTACTTGCCTCTCTGTGTAGTAGTTGTTGAGACCTGAACCCAGCCTTTAAGAATGGCCAATCCCTGACTGGCATTGCCAAATTTTGGTGCCAGAATCAGACCTTAGACCTGAGGGAATTATCTATTTTATCTGTTACTGACACCTAACTTGCAGAGCGATTGCATGGCATTGGCTTCACTCTGTCTCTTTCTACTTCCCCCCTGAGAGTTGTGTGTCTACTTGCAACACATGTCACGTAGGGACGTGTATGAAACTTTTTGCAACAACACTTCCTGAATTTGATCTGAAAACCCAATACTTTGTCAGGACCTGTCAGGTTTGAGTCAGGTAGCAGAACTCTACATGTCTATTGGACATGACAAGAGCTTTTGCATTTGTCCATTTGATGCAATGTGGAAGACATTTACATCAATCATTATCTAGTATTACCATGTCTTCTCCAAAATGACGTGATGATCCACTAACTAACATGTACTATCTTGAGTCTGACAATCACAGTAACTGTCTGAGTTAAAAGCTGTTTGGACTGATGAGTTAATTTACTGATAATCCATGTTGATTTTTTTTTCCATGTTACGCAGATAAACTGACCGTGCCTTAACGAAATCAGACACAAACTCTTTCTTTGGCTTTACGTTCAGTCAGACTGAGAATCAAAGAGTTTTGATCGCGAGGAGAGTTCCTACTGGAGTTCACCAGTCTTTCATCTGCGTGATCAAAAGACATCTCATGTAAACTTGCATTTATAATTCATGTATGTGAGAGATGTATGTGCACCTGTGTCTTCAGTATTGATATATATAAATACAGTAGAGCTGTTTGTGCAGTATATGTGCTATCTCATACCTGTGCTGTGTGTGTGCTGCACTGAAAATCTTTAACATATTCAATGAAACCTGGATATAATCTGAAGGTTTGAGGATTCAGAACGACGTGCAAGTGTCAGAAGTCAAATCGTTATTATAAAGAGGCGCTTTCACAGCATGAAATCATGGTTTCTCAGGGGGGCAGTACATGGACCTCTAAAACGCTTTACAGAAACTGGATTAGTTGTATTCAAAGCACGATCAGGGGAGACCAAAAGTGACAACACCATCAGAAGATCAATACATCAAGCTCAGTGCCTTGAGAGATGGAGAGTACTGTCAAAAGATGGCTGTCTTGTAGCGCTCTCAGAGGGCGAGTAGCAGTTTTTAAACCACTTCTCAGGAGGGGAAACAAGGCCTGACCCTAACACTTGGGGTGAACTAAGAAGTACCAGCATTTCAGAGTGGATGACTGGGAAAAAATTCTATTTTGTAATGAATCCAAGAGTGAGATTAGTACTAACAGAAGGGTGTATGTAAAGAGACAAACAGGAGAGAGAATGTGTGCATCAGAACCAGTGAAACATGGTGGTAATGCGATTTTGGGGGTGTTTTCCCTATTTGGGCACCTACATGGAATTCACTTCATCCTGACCGAGGAAAAGCAGCACTCCATTCTTCAGAGACATGTTGCACACTCTCTGGGATCATCATCCTGCTGCAATATGAATCATTCTCTACAAAGATGCAAACCAAACACACCTCAAATCTTTGCAAGAACTATTTAAAGACTAAAGAAGACAAAGGAGTCCTGACCGTCATAGACTTTCCTCCACAGTCACCTGATCTCAACCCTCACTGAGGTTGAAGACCTGAGAAGGCCAAATATTCTGTCATATCACAAGAAGCTCTTCAGGGTACTGTCAAATCATGCTGTTATAAACTGGGTCATCAGGTTTTATATAAACCTGTCAGCTCAAGTGCATGCTGTCACATGCAAATAGTGGGACATGGCAAATATACATATTAATGTTTATGCCTCATTGACATTAAAGATTGGATGTTCCAACACTTCTTGATGCTTGAATCCACCAGCATCCGTTGTGTGTAGCTCGACCCGCTGTCATCCTTAAGATGGTTTTTGATCCTGTCACTAGCCATGAGGCCATACCTACTATAGTGATAGTCATCTGCTGCATTTTTTAAATGAGCTAGCAGCATTTGAGGTTTTAGTTACACTTTAAATTCCATATACCTCACTCAGGTCCTCTGACCAGTCATTTCTGGTCATCCCTCGGGCTCGGTGGAAACTCAGAGGTGACTCAGTTGTCTGTGGAAGAAATGTTTGCACAAGACGACTCTAAGATTCACTTTGAACAAAATAAGGAGTGCAGTTTTAACACTTTTATTTAAGTGCAGGAACTGAATACTTCCTCCACTGACTTTACACACTATGTCACTACGAGTGTGAATGATTCTCAGAAATCTGTAGCTCACTTTACTGCAGTCGCTCCTCCAAACTCAACGGGGGGACTCGCTGATTGCAGCTTCAAGTTGTGCCACAGAAAATGTATTTAACAACACTGGAACAACAGAAATACACAATCCTTAAGTCAAAATGTCTCCAATGTTCTATGAAACTGTGTCTGAATACATGCGAAGATAGGATTGCAAGTTGCATGCGTGTGTGTGTGTTTGCGTTTCCTGTTTTTGCAGACATGGGTGGAGGTTTCACTTCCTCCTAGTCCTAACCGAACTTCAACCTGATAAAATCTTCAGGTAAAAAAAAAAAAAACCCTCTGTGGATTGTTGAATTCAGTTTCTCTGAAATCAGCTGATGATGGTAGCAGAGTTTGGATGACACTTAACCTGCACGCATGTGTTTTTGTGTCATTTTGATACATTTAGCTTCTGTTCTCACTGCCAACTCAACCTGACCTGAACTATCGTGTAATAAGTCATATCCTGTCACATAATTAAACCCAGCAAAAAGGTTTTATGCTAAAAAGGGTTGTTTTTTTTCCCTGTAGTTTGCTCTGTAGGACACTCACATTTCAGCAGATCCATTTACACATCCAGTGATGTCACACATGGGCTAATTCAATTTCGGGTACATGTAAACTAATGTGGTTTGATTGGAGGTGAATCACGCTATTTTGTGCCCACTGCTGTCGCACAAATCTCCATCTTTTTGCCTCATCATGTTTGACTCATCCAATGTTCTCACTAACCATTGACATAACAACACTGACTGAATAATCTCCTGCTGGAAATCCCTCTTGTAGTTGCTGTGCTTCCTTTTTTTAAAAACTTAACATTATGCATTTCTCTGACAGTTTGTGTTGCCTTCCTTCAACTCGATTGTCTTGTAGAATCGTCTGCGTGATGTTGTTTTGTTGACTCGCCACAATCTCTGCAGGCGCTTTCTCAGTGACGTCCTTTGAGACGCGCTAGTGATGAAGAGGGAAATTAACTACACATGAAACTCGATGAGAAACACTCAGCCTTTCCTTAAAAAATGACTAGTCCTGTCCACGGGCAAAGCAATTAAGCCCTAGGTCTCCCTGTGGAACTAATCACTATAAGATTAGAGCTGGTAGACACGCACTCAGGTGATGATGTGAAAGTGAATTCAGGGTGTTGTTGAGACAGAACATCCCAGGCTTAGTCGATCTTACCTGGATCACAGAATTCTTAAAAACAACAACAAGCTGTACTCGGTCCTTTGAGGACGAATCAGATGTTTGAAACAGAGACAGCAAATGCATCCTGAATGCAACTGGTCAATATCTGTCAGACTATCTGCATAACCTCAAATTGCTGCATGTGTGTCAATGACTTGATATGCAGCTTTAGTGCCCCCCTGTGGTGACATAAAGCACTACACACAGGACATTCAACAAGTGGCAGGTTGCGTATATTTCATGGAAACAGCAAGAACAGCCACACATAGATGTTTTCTACACCAAACAGCTTCCTGGTTCATTGTAAACACATTGACATACAAGAAATGTGTGTCAAATGTGCCACCACGTTGTGTGTTAACGCCTCGTGTTGTAGTAAAAAGTGAGCTTTACAACACATCGAGGCCTTCATGAATGTTTTCGTGCACACAAAGCAGCAGATATGCTTTAGGCAGTGGAAATGGATTCGATAAGACTTCACACCCCGTGCACTTATCACAGAGGAGATTTGTGCCTCTAGATACGATTCAGAATTGTATCACCGATCAAAGGTCAACCTCTGATAACGCATGGCGGTGGCGGAGACTGAAGCCAACTCCTGTAAGTGTTAGGGACTGTGTTTCAACAGGGGGCGCTGGACGGAATAAACAGTCCAACATTTAAAGTGAAACGTCAGTGTGTTCCTGTGGTAAAGGGGACATGCTTATGAAATGAATGGAAATAAGAGCATTTGGCAGTGATGTGCGACGGACTTCATAGTAATTTATTAATTATTGTGTGACAGAGTATCGATGAAGACTCCCTTTGTGTCCTAGAATAAGTATCAGGTACTTATACCCATGCAGGAAGTGCCATTTAACAATAGCAGTATTACAGCAAGACAGAATATCATCCTCTGAATTATAATAACGAAACATCTACAGAGAAAAATACATTGTCAAACAGTTTATCTGTTTTGATTATGTCTTTTCTTCATTGTGCCCCCCCACCCCTCTCTGTCTCCCTCTCTCTCTCTCTTCTTGGTGTATGGCGCCCCCTCCTGTTGCTCTTGGTCTGTTCACATTGAAGCACAGTGCACAGTTCTTCTTTTTAAATTCATCAAATTCTACATTTAAACAAAGAAAACGGTGATTTGACACACGTACAAGTCCTGCTGTGTTGGACACTGATTTTCTAGATGATTTCTGTGCTCAGAGCTCTTAAAGGTTTCTTAAATTTGGACATTTTACTGACGAGTTTGACCCTGGTGACATCACGCCTTCAGTTATTGAGCTTCAGTTTATTCTTTACACTCATCGAATAAGCCTTGAGGTGGAGCAGGTGAACCTGATGGTTCATCTCCAGAAGAAACTGTTCTCAACATGTTTGTTTGAGATTCCTGGAAAGAAGAAAGCACAGTTCACAGAGGACCCCTGGTTCAATTCCTCCGGACCCTTCTAGGTATCCGTGTTCATTTTTAGTCACCGTTTTCACCCATCGATTTATTCCATAGCAGAGAGCGCTGCAGAGTTCCCTAAAGACCGTCGTAATGTTGCAAATCCAGCTGTGAATGCAAGCCAGACTTTTAAAAATGGCCTCCACTGAAAGAGGAGGCCAAGTGTTTTTTTTTGTTTGTTTGTTTGTTTTTAAATATGTAACGCTGATCTGCGGTCTGTATGCAAAGCAGGGTATTGGAAAGTTTGACTTGTGGTCACTTGACTTCGATGCTTATCGCTCAGCATCTCATTTATACAAACTATGGAGGAATTTATACATGTGGAAATGATCTGCTGTCTGATTTAGTGTCATCACAAAATTAAATGACGATTTCCTTATAATTTAATAAAACTTTAAAGTTTATTGTGACGTATGTGGGCATGAGTTATACATATGAGCTGACAAGACATAAATATGTGTATATATATATATATATATATATATATATATATATATATATATATATATGCACATGTGCATCACAAAACATGCAGAAACCATGAAACTGTAGTCTCTTTTTTAAATTTTGCTGCATAAAATGACATATATGTCTTTTAATGCACATGTTATGTTATATTAAACTACTTCCATCTTTCATTGACGTGTTTAAAAAATGTAAAAGTAGCTTATATGTGTTGATAGATGATAAAAAAGATATACGAAGACATATATGTCATTCAAACTGTGTCATATTTTATGGCGTGCAATAACATGTCCGACAAATAAAAGTTAATATCTGCAGTGTATAAAGTTTTATTATAGAGAACTCCGGGTCTCCTCCTGCTGCTTGGATGGACGTGTGAACACGCGCATGCGCTGTGCCGCTTTCTGTAATCTCTCTCCCTCTCACACACACACACACACACACACTTTCTGCCTGTCTCTCTATCACTCTCTCTCTCTCTCTCTCTCTCTCTCTGGGAAAAACCCGAGCAGGAGGAGAGCAGCAGAAGGGGGGAGGAGGCGGACTCCTTCTTCTTCTTGTTCTGATACAGCGGCGGCGGCGGCGGCAGGATATTTAAGAAAAAAAAAAATCCAAAAAAAAAAAAAAAAAAAAATCCACGCACCACCCACCCTCCACCCTCCACCTCCACCCCTCCTCCTCCCCGGTGCGGAGCGGCAGAGGAAGGAAGAAAAAAAAAAAAAAAAAAAAAAAAGCCACACGGATGTGCCTCCGAAAGCGCAGCGGATACCGCCCTCCGGACCTTATTAATGCCAAGATTGTGAGTATCTGATCGGCTGCAGAAGCGGGTTTGAACGCGGGGAGGGGAGGGCTGCCGGTTCCAGTTCAATTTCCCCCCTTCTTCTCCTTCCCCTGGTCTCCAGTCAGCGGCGGGGCTTTTCCTCGCTCCGCGGTGTGTTGAGGAAAAGGTCGGTCTCCGTGATTCCTCCCCAGCCCACCACCACCCCCCTGCTTCTCCCTCTCTCTTCCCTCCTTCCTTTCCTTCTTTCCTTCTTTCTCACCTCCTTGATTCCTTCCTTGAAGAACGGGCAGCAGGCGGGCGGGCAGTCTTTGGGGGGGAAAGAGGAGGAGAAGAAGGAGTCGAGCTTGTCTCCTTTCTTTAAACGCTTTTCTTCTTAATGACACCAGTCAGTCTTTCTCCTGTGAGAGGAGCAACAAACGAGCTTATTTGCCGAAAGAATGAGGAAGGAGAAAAGAAGGGGCTCACTTCATTTCTGTTTGCTTACTTTTCTGTATGTCTTTATTTAAAGTTGTCATGTTAAGAGAGTTTTTTCAGTGAAGTCTTTACCTGAAAAGGTGCAAAATGAGGACCGTGGAACCTTTTGAGGTCTACAGGTGACAATGGTTTTAGCTGTAACACAGGTTAGCCATAGAGGTGTCAGATTTAGCGTGTTCGATTTTAGTTTAGTTTGCTTTAACGCATAAATCAGCAACAAGTTCTTGTTTGTTTTTACAGTTTGTTTTACTTTAGTAAATCAAACTGTGCTTACGTCTGAGTCACATTGCAGATTCGAAAATGGAGGGAAGCTAGCCTAGCTTAGCTCGCTATTTAAGCTAATTCCGTTAGTGACAGTTCTCTGGCGAAATGCTAATTTCAATGCCAAGCAGTTAAGGTGTACTCTGCTGTCTGCTGTGGTACAGGTGAAATAGATGTTGCTAATGTTGCGCTTTTGTCTGTTTAGCTAGCTTGCGAGATAGCAATTTCCCAGCACGCGAGGTAGCTTCTGGTGCTGGGTGCTAACCTCAACGTGGTACAATTCTTAATAGATGTTGCCTTCTTAGCTAGTGACTTTGTTAGATTGCGAGATAGCAATTTCCCAGCACGCGAGGTAGCTTCTGGTGCTGGGTGCTAACCTCAACGTGGTATAGATTTTAACAGATGTTGCCTTTTTAGCGAGTGAGTTTGCCAGCTTGCGGGATAGCAATTTGCTAGCTTGCAACGTAGCTCCTGATGCTTCTGGGTGCTAACCCCAACCACATGCAAAGGAATCGTGCATGCAGGACTGACTCTGCTCCAATGCCTTAATTTTCACCAATCATTAAGCAAGTGTTAGGCTATGTGCAACACTAGCTGGCATCAACATCAGGTAACGTTGCATCACTCAAAATGAATGAAGAATTATGGTTTGATTGCGGCCTTTATTACCTGTGCCACCACAGAGTCAGCTGGGAGGTTTGCCCGCCATGTTAATGTGTATTTAAATACCAATGAACTGAGATTTGTCATCTTTTTAAAACTCTGGTTGGTTGACATTAAGGATTGGTGATGCGTTCAGTTTTGATATTTTCCCTCCTGCATTTGTTCTTAGGATGAATGAAGGTATTGATTTCCTCATACTGGGATGCTCCAGTACTGATTGGGATTTGGAAAGGTAGCACGAGGCCAGAGATTGTTGTGGCACTAAAACCACTGCAGCAACGTTTTTCGGAAACTTAGCGTGCCTTTGAGAAATGATCCTGTTTTATCCGCCTTGCTCTCAAACGTACGGCAAAGTCTGCAATGGAATTTTGTCTACATTCTCCAATGGCACCCAGCTAAACTCCTGTATCCAGGTCAGGATAACTGAATTGCTCGCTTGCGCTTCGGTTCATAGATTTGTCTTTACCCGCCGCCATTTCCACAGACGGTGCGTCTGACCGGTATTGCGCCGGCACAACTCTCAGCAGAGACGGCTCACTCCTTACCATCATCAATTCTGGAACAAGAATTCCTGTTTAAACCTGCTCAATCAGGCAATCCTTTATATTGGGCTCTGTTCCATTTGCTAAGTTGAACAGACTATGAGACCTTTGCCGAGTGTTGGGTGATTAGGTTGAATGCATCAGCTACTGTTGACTGATTTGGCCGATTTAAATCATGAAAATAAGTGCCGTAATATTGATATCTATGTATTATCTGCATTTGAAGTCGGACGTAAAACGTGAAAACGTTTTCAAAAATCGTTGTGCAAGGTTGCAACCTTGTGATGAAGATCTAGTAGCTGAAAATATAGACTATAACTGAGGTCTTAATGTTGTAGCGATACATCATATCACTTTTTACAGAAAAGGTGTCAGTAATCGCTGTTCCTCATAAGACTACGAGTGCATACATTTTTAACATGGGACCCCAAACTCGTGTTTACCAAAGAGACTCAACCCTTCAACCCTAAAACACATTAAAAAAGCTCCAGCTGATATTTGGGTTGAAGACAGTGTAGGTAAAGTAAAGGTGCTTTACCTTGACTGTCTGTGTGGTTTGAGTTCATCTTGACCTTGCTGTACTTGATGGTATGTTTATGTATAAACTGACACTATGAAGTTCCTAATGCTACTCCTACAGCAGACCAGCAGTATAGTCTTATTGTATACATTCTCTTGTGTGTAGCACACGCTGAGTATAAACTACAACTTTAATATTCCTGTTGGGACTTGTAGGATTCTTTTGTAATTCCTATCTGTGACCATATAAGGTGTGGCCTCTGGTGAGGCGCTTTTAAGAGGAAGAGACACAAAAAAAGCAGAAATGAATGTGTGGTTGCGTTAACGTACGCTTAATTTGAACAGAGATGGTGTTTTACAACTCATCCCTTAAATTGTGTAGTAAATTCCTCCAGAAGAAAAGGAGTCATCAGACGTGCCACTTTACTTTAAAAAGTCTTTGCATTGCTTCCCCGTTTTCTATCTGGTGTGTCCGAGCATGTGGAACTGCTGGCTATCGGATGTCAACATCCAGCTCCTTTTCTGTCCTCGTAAATCCTCGTGTTTTGGGGTTCTTTCCTGTAGCCGCTTCAAATTACACTACACAAAAATCCTCTGGAAAGAGAAGTGAGATTTGTTTGTGGATGCTCTCGTTCACGTGACTCACTCCGAGCTGAAAGAGGAAAAGTTTAATCAAACGGCTTCAAACGGTGTGAAAACACCCTCAGAAATCACAAGCGTGCACATTCCTCCTCTATATGATCTGTCCTTTATTTCATTTTTTTAACCCAAAGCAGCCCATGTATACTGCATTGCCATGGAAACCGTTATCAACAGTATCAGCTTTCAGAAAAAGGAACTCTGCAGCTAATTTTGGGGTCCTGACCCCGACATTAAGAAACATACCACCTCTATGATACTGACTTCTACCCAATCAGAAGTCGAGAAGTTTTCTTTCCTACTTCTTGTTGCCAGTTGGTACACACTTCCTCTTCCTGTGTCTTTCTTCATTGTGTCTGTTGCTTGCTTCCTCTTTTTTTTTTTTAAGTTGGTCATCGTCTTCCCTTCCTGCGTCTCTCTTGCGATTTGTTTCCCCCTTTGTTCTTTCTTTTAGCCTCTTATTGTTTCTCTCTTTTTTACTCTAGTAAAGTGTGTGTGTGTGTTATGCATGTGGTTGCTGTTCTCTGTATGTGTGTCTTCATTGTCAACTTGTGCTACAAGTGTCTGGTGGTTTTCCTGGTCACTCTTTGATATTTTAAGCCCATAAAAATCCACACCAAACCAGCATTCCCATCATTGATGTCAGATCAAATTCAGGAACTAAAAAACCTGCCTTATTTTTAGTTTTGACCGCCACACATTTTTGAGGTTCCAGTGGGATTTTGAAAGAATCACATGAAGCGGTCAGAGAGTTTTCTCAGCCCGTAGAGGACCATGTCATTCTTGGAATATTATGAACGCAACAAAAAGTCACCAAAATTGGAGTTACGAGTGAATCTGTAGACTATTCAACAAACCAAGCAGTGAAATTAAAGTTGCAAGAAGTGTCATTATTGATTCATCTGCAAATTATTTTCTGGTCTATGAAATGTCAGAAAATAGTTGCTAAAATTTGTAACTGAAGTTGGAGTAATTTGGCAAAATAAAATACAAATAAATGCTTGTTTCCATCCACTACAGTTATCTGAACATTAGGAGTTGGTACATAAAGCGAGCAGTAGGTGGCGCCAATTCTCAGAAGAAGAGGCTGCGACAAGAAAGAGCGCCGTTCGAACTTCAACCTGTGAAAAACAATCAGAAAACAGGATGTAATAAGACACTTTGTTTGTTCCATCCATCGCGGATGGATTATAGAGAAGAGGAGACTGTCGGAGCGGAAACAGCTGATCAGTCATGTGATTTAAATGTTCGCTACATCAGTACTTATTCTGCTTATTATAAATGTTTCCATCTACCATTAAGAGCATTAACTTAGTTTAGAAGAATGCAAAGTCTTCTAAGTTCATGGAAACTACTGATGCTTGAAATATGACTTACCGTAAATATACTGTAAAACGCCGAAAACTGATTGTCAGTTATTTTGATGTCACATGTTGTCTGGCTGTAAATCTTGGCAGGCTTAAACAATCAGTGTATTTGGATTACATATACAGTTACAGATATCAGATTCATTTTTCAATGTGGCCTAAATCTGATCTGAAAATAGAACAAATACATCAGCCTGGCCGATGAGATCAGTTCCAACGCCATGCTCGTCAGCCAAAAAGTAACAAAAATCTGGGGACTTTTTTGTATGTGACACCTCTCTATCCCTGGTTTCCCGTATGTCTCTTCACTATCAACTTCCAATAAATGCAAAAGAAACAAAAACTGAAATCTACTAGGCAGTGTAAGTACATGTAGTAATGACATCCTTTACGGGCAAATCAGACCAATACAGGAAATGTATGTGGCCACTCAGTGGAAAAGATATTTGAATGAGATGAGTCACACTTTGTTTATGGGACATTAATGTGAAATTTGAATTAACAGTGAATCTCTGTCTACGAAGTCTTGTTTGATTGCCACATTTGTCAGGTTGGAGGCCAGAGTGCCTAAATTAGTCTCTTCTGTTTATCCAATATGACTTCTTAGCATCATTAGCTTTCCTTATTGAAACTAATTGGCATGATGAGCAACAACCTTGCCACTAATCTCTGTCTCATGGTTTCAATTTGGAATTCAAGTTACTCACTTCAGAAGGATTTCAAAGAAAAATGAGCCCTAGAGGTGAACGTCCGAAGGGCAGCCGCACTGTAAGAAGCTCATTTTTAACACACGTTTTCTTTGTCAACATCTGGAACTTTTTTAGCTGTGTTGATATGTTTGATTTTGAATTTGGTTTGAACCAATTTTCTGTAGTTGTTCAGCCTGGTATGGTTCAATATCTGCTGATTATCTAACCCTGGGATAGTCTAAGGTTTAGTAGTGTTTAAGCCCTGGTCTGGACCAGTATGAACTGGTGTCAACGTCTTGGGTTGGTCCTTGCTTAGACCTGGTTTTAGTCCAATATTTGGTGGTGTTTTAGGCCTGGTTTGGTCCACAATGAACTGGTGTAAAAGTCTTGGATTTGTCCTGCATTCACTGGAGTTTTACTACCGGTTTGGCCCAGTATTAACTGGTGTCCAAGCCCCATTTTGGTCCAGTATTCATTGGGGTTTACTCCTGGTTAAGTCCAGTATGAACAAGTGTTAAATTCTTGGTTTAGTCTAGTATTTGGTGGTGTTTAAGCCTTTTTGATCTAGTATGAACTGGTTTTAAAGCCCTGGATTGGTCCAGTATTGACTGAGGTTTTACTCCTGGTTTGGTCCTTTAGACCTGGTTCGGTCCATTATTTGGTGGTGTTTTAGTCCTGGTATGGTCCAGTAGTCACTGAGCATTTAGCCATGGTTTGGTCAAATATTCAGTGGTGTTGCAGCCTTTGTTTGGTCGATTTTAGTTATGAATGCACACAAATGTCCCTTTTCTCCTAAAACTGGTACCTCAACTCAATTTATCAGCTACTCCAGAGTACTGATCCAACACAGGTCCCCTCTTTTCCCCAAACCTGTCTGCCTCACTGCATGGAACCCATTGGAATCATTTTTATATAATGTAACATGAGAACAGGCAAAGTGAGCAGCCAACAGCGAGTTAATAAGTTGAAACGCTGAATTTTGTAATGACGGTGATGAAGAATCTGTATTTAATGTGGATTACTCACCTGCTCCGCCCAGTAAAGTCAGTGTGAGGACTGATGCTGATTCAATGGATTTCCACATTAAAGGGAGACACCCGAGTCAGTGGTAGAACTCATTTTTTGTTTCATTTTGTTCATGATGTTTGAAAATGTCTGCCTTTCTCAGGGTATTGTGTCAGAGACAGATGATCCATCATTGATGGAAGATCCTGAAAGTGACACTCACTATGGCCTTTTTTCTCTCCTTGTATGTGTGTGTGTGTGTGTGTGTGTGTGTGTGTGTGTGTGTGTGTGTGTGTGTGTGTGTGTGTGTGTGTGTGTGTGTGTGTGTGTGCGCGCTGTTACCTGTGCACACTGATGTTTTTGTGGATAAATGTGCATACCTACATTTTGTCGGTGGTGTTATATTCTATGTTTGTGTACGTGTAAATTGTGGTTTTGGTCCGTGACTGCATGTTCTTGTGGGATTTCACAAACACACACACACACACACACACTCATGTATGGCTGTGTATGTTCACGTGATGCGTTTGTATTGTGCTTCCGTGTGGCATATTTGTGTGGACGCATGTTTGCACATTTATACGTTTGTGTATTCCCATGTGTGCGTGTGCGTGTGCGTGTGTGTGTGTGTGTGTGTGTGTATTTATTTATAAAGGAGAGGTCCGAGGCAGAAGGGGGGATGACATGCATGTGTCCGGCCTGCTAACAACGCTGACGACTCGCACACTAACCAACTGCCCGCCCTCACAACATGACGGACGTACTGGTAAACCAATTGCACCTCTTCCTCTCTTCACTTGTCTTTTTTCCTCTGTTCATCTCTTTATCTCTCTCTGAATTTATTTGTTTTAGTGTTTGGGAAAGGTAATTGCAACATCTAGCAAAGGAACAGGCTCATGAAAATGAGCTGATCTCAGTACAGAATACACCAGCAATATTGTGTACGTGGGGATCTACCCATCGAGCTGGAAGGGATGTCCTGACCGAGTTTTGTTTGAACCTGATCTTGATTAGAGTTCTTTTAATATTGGTCCAAACTGATACTGAAATTTGCTCAAACGTTGATTTAATATATAAACACGCTAAAATAATAGCCGTAGCTACTTTATGAGCTATTTGGTCCAAATTCTTGAGGTCCTGGTTCAGAAATCTAAATCAAAAATATATAAATTGTATGTTTAATTAGTAGTTTCACACAAAATGCTCACACTAGCCTCGTTTTCATCCAAATATATTGCAAATTTTAACCGGCTTTAGAGTAAAATGGCAAAAGAAATGCGAATGAATGCTTGGTTATTATTTATATTAGGAGTTCACGAGACACTGGCGACTTGTCCAGGGTGTACCCTGCCACTTGCCCAATGTCAGCCCAATGCCACCCGCGACCCTGCTTAGGATAAGCGGTTACAGAAAATAGATAGATAGATAGATAGTTCATGAGATGAGCAGTAGATGATACCAATTCTTCAGTCGGAAACCAGAAGAAGAGGCGACAAGGTGACGGCGGGTGAAAAACAATGCTTTTTCTTGCTTGAAAAACGTAAGCTATAACTGAGTCTCGCTCATATCTTCCACCATTGCCGTTGGTAGATGCGAAGTCGGCTCCCAAAGCATCTTGGACATTCGGCAAAATGTGGACCTTGAACAGTACTTGAAACGGCAGTTGGGCCGTGACTGATGAAATTTCAAGTGTCCACGAGAACACAAATACACAAGACAAGAATGCAGTTTGAGAACAGCACAGTGTCACTGGTTTAGTTGAACCCTCTGTGGTACGGACCAATAAGAAATACAATCTCTTTAACTTTGATTTACTTAATGAGCTCAAACATATATTTGTAGCTTTCAAATATTGATATTGGTATCAATCTAAAAATCTATTGGTCTCTACTGTACTTGTCATTTCACTGTTTTTCCCCTCCTCTCCTCTTGTTCATTCTCCTAAATTAAACTGTCATTTAATTTCCACATGTCACTGCCACAGTTGACTATATATAACTGCTGTCAGCTTGTCTCCCTCATATCTGCCTGTCATTTCTCTCTCTCCCTCTGTTTGCCTTCTATCTTTCCCTCGTACTTTTTTCTTTCCTCTTAGTCTCTCCCTCACTTCTTTTCTTATCTCACTCTCCCCCATTTCTCCCATTCCCTCCACTCTTTTTCCCCCCTCATTATCTCTGCCTCTCACCCACTTTCCCTCTCTCTTTCTCTAGTTCTTCCTCCCACACTCCCCCAAATTCCTTCTCTCTCTCTTTTCCATTACACTCGCCTGTTACGCTCTCATCTTTACTTTCCTAATATCCTTCATTTAAATGTTTCCCTGTTGATGTCAATGGAACTGCACACATGCTGGTTATGAGTGTACACTTTGTCCATAAGGCCGGTTGTTTCATGGTGACTTGGTTGAGCAAGGTTCATTGAAGTGATCTTTTTTTAAATTTTAAAGTTGCTACAACAAAGTAGCTGAACATTGGAACAACAAACTTTAAACCTTAACTGGATGTGGACCTTCTTAGGTAAAACTTACACACATGACTTTACCCAACTTTTTTTTGCGACATGCTATTCTGATTGGTCCATGAACTCCATCTAGATAGTGTCCAGTTTCAGTGATATTTAAGGTTGTTGGTGGAGGAGTTTCACTGGTCTTATTGCAAGATTGGCATCCGTTGGCAGTGTGACTTCAGGTTGCATTTCTAAAAAAGTTGATTTTATTTGAACATCTCTACACCATTCAAATGAATTTGACTGATTAAGGACATTGGCTGTGTCTATATAGTTATTCTAAGTGAATCAATGCCAACACACCAACACACCACCCCAACTACCACCAGGTTATTGGAGGCATCATTTTCAGGCAAAGGCTTCGGGAAACCCTGACCCATACCTGATGGTTGAACATTTTAATCCAAGCTATTGGCATTAATCTGCTGCTCTTCTTGGAAGGTTTTGCACAAGTTCGTGGAACTTACCTGCATGGGTTTGCTCCCATTCAGCCACAAGAGCTTTTAGTGAGGTCCAACACTGAAGTTGGGTGATAAGGTCTGGCTCCAGTTCATCCCGTAGGCGTTGGATAAGGTTGAGGTCCAGACTTTGTGCAAGGCCACACAAGTTCGTCACACCAAACTGGGTAAATCATGTCGTTATGAACTTGACTTTGTGCATGTGTCATTTTGAAAACGGAAAGGGACTTCCCCTAAATTTCTGTCCAAGTTATTACTGTATGATGCAGCATTAAGATGACTTTCTTTGGAACTAAGGGACCCAAACCATGACAACCAGACCCAGACAAAAAAAGTACACTAAAGTATGCAACGTTGCTCTCAGCAGTCCTGCAAACACCTACCAAATCTCCCATTAAAGAATGTGAAGAGACATTCCTGTCTGATGCATGGATGCCTGGAGCATTTGTGTAGCTTGAGGAATTCACAGTCAGATTTGTAAAGTTTGGTACCGTTGTGAAAGAGAGCATCGTTGACATGCCTAGACTGGACTCAAGAGGTGTCGAAGTTTAGAGGAAGAAAGAATGTAAATGCCGGTTTTAGGAGCTTTTCTCTGTAAGCCATCATGGCATGAATAGGCCCACGCAGTCATAACGGATAGGGTTGGGTTAGTGTGTGTGTGTGGGTGTTTGTGTGTGTGTGTGTAGACACCAGGTCTGATTCATCAAGTTTCAGAAAGAAACCAAGAAGCCCTATGTGTCACAATACATCTGACTCTGTTTCCTGCCTCTCTCTCTCGTTTTCTCTCTCTCTCTCCATCCTTTCCTGTTGCTTTCGCTTCTCTTCCTCCTTTACTGGAGTGAAGTCGTGTTGATTGATGGACCTATCGTAGCTATTAAGAAAAAAGAAGGACCCGTTTGTTCTTTCATTCAGTCGTCCATCGTCGATCCGCCATTGAATCGCCTCGTCTCTGGTGAGCTTTACCGTTGAGTGGTTTGTGTGTGCTGACAGTTTAATGTGCCGGTTATTAAACAGAGTTTGGTTGCTCTGCCTTTTAAAAGTTGTGACTTCATTGCTCAACAGATAGAACAAGGTAGTGCCAGGGTTTGTGGTTTGATTCCCTCTCTGTCTGTACATGTAGTTTAGAAGAATGTGTACCCAACCGAACTCATATTAACGTGATTTAACAACCCTCCCTGCGGGTTACGGAGTAAATTCTCAGTTGTCTCTCTGATGAAACTCTTTCAACACCCTCTTAGATAAACGTGAAAATGCATTGTCATCAAGCTTTAGACAAGACTGTTTTCTCAGTTCCTGAAAAGTAGACATCTTGTTTTTTTTTTCTGCATATTTTGGCTGATAAACAACAAAAAACTTCTAATCCAGACAGGCATTGATTCTTGTTTATGGTTTATTTGGATCAACTTCCATGCATAGCAACAACTTATATATAAAAAATGAGGGAGATTTATCATGTGTTTACATTTACAATACAGTATATTACAATATTACATCAAACTCAGTGCAGCACCTTGTGGGGAGTTTTGGTCCCTTCAAGGATGCTCCAACCTCTGAGGCTGAAGAGTCGGATGCAAGAAATTACAAAAGTCACATTCTTGATTCAATAATGTTTCTTTTTGCAGCTTATTTTACTTAGGAATTAATCTGCCAATTATTTTCTCCATTTTTGATTATTTATGGTCTATAAATGATAAAAAGCCCATGACGATGTCATCAAATTTCTTCTTTTGCGTAACCTGTTGTTAGAAAGCCAAAGGTTGTGCACTAAATATGACATGAAACAAAGCAAGCTCACCTTGGAAAGAATATTTCAATAATTCATTGAGTTTTGTCATTCAACTAATCGATTATTTGGTTTCTCGGGCTGATGTTCTGCCAATATATTTTATAGATTCCAATGAACACAGTAGTAAACAACATTACCTAGTTTCAGGTCAAAATAAACGATACTTGTGGCTGGAGGAGCAGACAGGGATGCTGATAAAGGAGCAGAGCTGATGAAAATGGATTTTAGTCACATAAAAAAGGCCCACTTTGGAAAAAATGTGTGTATGGCTTGCTTGTGAAGTGTTGCCTCTTTTCTTTGGCACTAACCACAGAACTTCCGTATTCTTCCGCATGAGCCCAACTTTTTTACGCCTCAGATCAGCTGTTTGGATCAGAGTTGCAGAACACAAACACTCACCATCTTTGAAATCTTTAGAAACATGAAGTTTGATTTCAGTGTGATCTCGCAACTTTCTGACCCAAAAGTTGATCTGTGGCGTAACACGGCCCACACCTCAGTTGGAAATTCTACAATCAGGAAGAAGGCTGACGGACGGCAGAAAACTCTTTTATGTGACGACTGCTGACCCTCTCCTCAGCAGTGCATGACTCTACTTCTGAGCTTGGTGTCTCACTGTGACACTGACTATGCATGAGTCCCTCATACAACCCCACTTTAAAATACCTGACCTATTTAAGGTCATTTGTAGTCATTAGACTGCTAGTATTGGCATGTGAATGTTGAAATGTTGCCAGCGGTTGTGAACGTGTTGAAGGAATGATCTAACCACTAACCACAACTGCTGGTGTTTAGCTGTTTGAAATCTGCATCGGTGCACCTACAGGAAGCGTTAGGTTCACGTTGGGTGTTGCTGCTTTTATCAAACCTGTGAGCTGAGAACAAGAAGACTCAGATTCATGTCTCAGATTTGTCTAACAATTTCCTTTGAGATGGTCAGAGCACCAAAAAACTCTGGAAAACTCAACAGTAGCCTTTCTGCGAACACTTGTGTTTCATGTTGGGTATTTTCTCAACGTCATCATCCTCTTGTTTGGTTTATGGAGATCTTCTTGAACTGGGTGTGTTGCAGCTCGTGTGCTTGCAGTGGTTTTTATGTCTGTGTGTGAACACATGCAAGTTGTTGCCATTGTGTGCAATCGCAGTGTGTTTGTGTATCGTAACTTTAAATGCATGTGCACTAACAGTTGTAGCTTAATTGTGTATATCTAGCCTGTGTGTGTGTGTGTGTGTGTGTGTGTGTGTGTGTCCATATAAGGAGAGGAGATTAATTTTTAGGAGCTGATATGGTTTGCCAGCGCAGCCTTCTGGTGAAAAACCTTGAATCTATCACCACGGCTGGATTTATAGACCCACGTGTGTGTGTGTGTGTGTGTGTGTGTGTGTGTGTGTGATTGTGTTGTGAAGTAAGACAGAGTTTTAGTGTAAAACTGAGGGAGTGTGTGTGTGACATTTCCTAATAAAGAGAAAATGAAGAGCGAGAGGAGCATGCATCTAGTGTGTGTTTGTGTGTTGTGTGTGTGTGTGTGTGTGTGTGTGTGTGTGTGTGTGTGTGTGTGTGTGTGTGTGTGTGTGTGTGTTGAACAGTGCATTAGCGAAGCTTTAGCAGTGTTTAACATGTCAGGGCAGGAGTTTGGAGAACGTCCGCTCCTCTGTAAAGCGTTTTTCTTTCTCCCTACGCTGGATCCTGGGTGTGACTCACTAAAATTCACCTGCACTGTTTGTAAGAATAACTAGAAATAAACAGGGATCTAAAGAACAGAAACAATGCGTTTCACGTCACTAAGTTCACACGAGGTTAACACTGATATAAACAGAAACACGCTGGAACAAGGGTCAGCCAAAGCTGAGTAAATTTACTGTGTAACTGAAGGGAAACAGAAGCGGGAACTCGAGGAACTACAGCTGGGAATTTATTGATTTAAGTCATTTAACACTCAGTGATCGCCGTGCTGAAAATAAGATGTTGGCTAAGCAAACTCTTTCATACGACATACGAGATCGGAGAATTAAGCAACATAAAAAAACAACAGACTTTTGAAATGTGGTGGAGATGCTGAGTGCGTTTATTCAAGTAAAAATGCCAAATACCGTCCGGTTCCAGCATCTCAGATATGAACATTTGCTTTGATTTTGGGCAAACCAAGACTTTGGGTTCCCACTTTGGATTTTCAAAGCTTCGTGATTGATTTTCAATTGAGTCATCTAAAAAAAATAATAATAATAATTAGCCTTTCTCCCAACACTTACCTGTCGTAGTTTCGAGCAACAGACAGAGGAGGAGAGGGAGCTTTGCTTTGATTCGTCTTATTGTATTTACTTTGAGATGGTCAGAGCACTAAAAAAATAATCCACTGACCCTTAGTTAGAGTTTATTCAAGCTAAAATGACATATCATCTGGTTCCAGCATCTCAGGTATGAACATTTGCTCTCTTTCCTGAAGAAAACCTTTTTGGGTTTTGGATCAGTCGGTTGAGCAAACCAAGACTTCTGATTGATTTTTGATAGATTCATTGCTAAAAAGTTATCAATATATTTATGTTGCTCTGGCTCACTTCAGACTGACCTGAAATCTTTAAAGTGGTAGACACATAGGTGTTTCTGATAGACAGGAGTCTGTTCCCGCAACACATAATCACAAACAAAACATGCAAGGACACAGCAGGCAGTTCCTTAGAAATGACCTGTTAACTCCAGTGAGGTAATAATGCCTGAAGGGAGTACAGTAAGACGATGTGTTATGCAGTGTAGGATGTTGTTAAATTTCTTACATCCACGAAAGTAGTATCGCATTAGTCATATTTGTTGAAAATGGGCCAACAACAACAGAGTGAGCTGAAGTATCTGTGATTAATTGTTAAACATGTCTTGATTTAAAGTGCAGGGTTGAGACTGGGGTTCTGGCCAAAATAGGATCTCTTTTCAGTTCCAGGATTTTTATCTTGTGTGTACGCATATTTACAGTAAGACTACTGTAAGTCCCAACACTAAAACTCTTTCTCTAAACCTCATTAAGACCACCACGCTGTTGTTAAACCTGGAGTCCACCTTATATTGCCATTGTTATGGTAACATAACCACAGCATTACGTAAAAATTGGTATTTTTGCCATTTAGCGTCCCCAGTTTCATAGTGCAACACCACTGTTCGTAAATATGAACAGCTGTACACGTGTATTCATATAACAGCAAAACATCAAGCATCAGCTAATATTACTTACTAGTCCAACAGCAGTCAGCCCAGCTCGGCGTCTGTCTTTCAGCCTTTTATTTCACCAAGCTCTCACCAACCACTCAAAGTCAGTCCCAGATTTACTCTTGTCCGGCGGCTTCTTGCTTACTCTTTTTTTTAGCTTCCTCCGTCAAATTCCTCTTCAGTCTCTTCATTAGTGATGTCCATAGATGCTGCTGAGCCCGGTTACATTGCCCACTTGCATGGCATAAACGGTACTCTGGGCACCCTGTCCCTGAGCAGCACGGCTAAGCTAATTAGCTAACAGCAGCTACATTTCAAAGCATGTTTACCGTCCGTGAGCAAGCTTTGTCCAAATAGTTGGTGTTGTGTGACTTAGTACCGTAAAGCATCACACTTTTCCCGGCCTGGAGCCCAAAGTTACAATAAAATGTCACACAGTGTTGCTTCAAATGAGCAGTTTACAGTTCAGCTGCGTGGGAAAACCTGATTTTGGATTAAGCAAACAAAACAACATGCAAAACCTGCAGTAGCGGTTGAAGTGTTTGCAGTGCAGCGTTCAACAGGAAGACAACAAACACACTCTCATGACAGATCTGAGTCAGTCTCGACTGACTGCTTCACTGTCTTTATTTATTCTGGGGAAATAAAAGAATCCGGCGTGGGTCTCTTCTTTTTCCTCACTCATGTGTCCTCGATGACCCTCGTTGAAGAGTTGAACTCTGTACTCTTCCCACTATTCAGCAAAAAATGTGCTACTGTTAACAAAACTTCCTTAATGTCAAATATTAAACCTCAAACACACACACACATACTGTAAACATGCACAGGAGAGCAGCCGCGGCACATGGAGACGCTTTTACTGTCATTGCCTTTAGGTAGCGCAGGTCGCGATATCTACGTCTGCAGGTCGAACTACTGCTCAGAACTCAGGGTTCATCCTCAAGGGAGCATGAATGTGCTCGCTAAATGCATGGCAACCAGTTGATTTGATTTTTATATTTGATTTTATGTTTTATATTTGTTTATAAGTCAATATTTTGGCGGTTTGAGAGAAGAACGCATTTTTAAAAGATCGAACAGTCAATTTTTTAACTCCATCATCTTCCTTTCTTTCATCTCATCACTCTGTCTCTTGATCTGTCATTGTGACCCCCACCTCTCTGTCACACACACACACACACACACACACACACACACGTATTAACAGAGGGCTGTTGGCGATCAGGTGGTCAGATTATGCAGCAGTAATCTCTCAGATTAATACTTAAAATGAGCATTTAATTACTTAAACCCTGCAGCTGTGTGTGTGTGTGTGTTATATATATATATATATATATATATATATATATATATATATATATATATATATATATATATATATATATATATATATAAAATGTGTGTGGTGTTGGTCATTGTACATGCAGCATCCAAAATCCCCAGCAGTGTCTCTCTCTGAATTTAAATTTCATCTTGCATTATTGGCACGGTGTGCGGGTCCATCTGTGCAGCCTGAGCAGAGCAAGAGACGGAGAACAAACCGCCGAGATGCAGAGAAAGGTTCTGTAAAAAGTGAACGATAGATTTCGTATATAAACTGCTCACACAGAGAATGTGATGAACTGCTCGACTGGCAGCTAACTAACTGTGCCCTTAAGCAAGGCATTTATACTCCTAACTGGTCCAGTTGAGTTTCTTATTGGCTCCCCTTTGTGTGTGTGTGTGTGTGTTTGTTTGTTTGTGTGTAGGTGTGTGTAATAGGGCGTTGTGGCAAAACAGCATGTGCGCCCCGTCAACCTCGCAGTATAAATAAAGGTTAAAAAAATATTTACAGAGATGGCGTTCAGATGACATGGAAGTGAACTACCTTCTCTCTCTCTGTGTGTGTGTGTGTGTGTGTGTGTGTGTGTGTGTGTGTGTGTGTGTGTGTGTGTGTGTGTGTGTGTGTGGTTTCTAATGTCATCTAGCTTAATCAGATTAACACTCCGACCCAAATCCTGTTAAACACACACACACACACACACACACACACTGAAATTCACGTGGAAAAAAAAGAGGAAGTGAGACATCTGCTCAAAAGAAACTGCAAACATGAGTTTCTCTTTCTTTCGTTTATCTTCATCTCTTTGTCTCTGTACTCTTCTTCTTTCTTGCTTTCTGTCTTAACTTAACTGGTAATGAACTTCTCTGCTGTGTTCAGTCGTCACCTCTGGAAAACATGAATACACACACACACTTCCTTTTGTACAGACTTGCCTCGTCTCACTCACACACACACACACACACACACACAGAGGCAGAAACGTGATAGCTCCGTGTTATAAAAGATGGAGCGGGTGATAAAAGAGAGGAAGGGAGTGTTCCTCCGTCTTTGCTCTGGCTGAGCAGGTAAACTGTGACATCAGTGCAGTGTGTGTGGGTGTGTGGTCCTGAAAGTGTGTGCTGATGGTGGTTGTGTATGTATTTTGTGTGTATTTTGGCAGTGAGCACACACACACACACACACACACACACTGTACACCTGTCAGCAGCCCCACAGTTGGCTGCCTCGCTCACACACACATTAACAGAGAAATTTGTGAGCTGTTTTTTTTCCTCTGTGGTCTGTTTCAGCCTCGCTGCCAGTTTGTCCCAGTGGCCAACCACGGTACTGCAAACTAAAAAGTATTTTCCCCCAAGACACCATTAAAAAAGAAAGTTTTACAGAGTTCATGAGTCCATGTTGGTAGTCCTGTCTCGCAGGCTGCATGATGCCTGGGTGCTTAAACAAGCCACCTGTACCGTCACCCACCTGTCAAAGCGTCCACGCTCTTAATCCTGCATAACTTTAAGCCTTAATATAATCTGAACAGGTGAGTTGTATAAAAATTCACCCTCAGTACAGTTGTCATGAACGGGGAAATTAGCTATGGAGACCAAAACTGTTTTTTGTACCAGGCTGTAAACATGTTTATTTCTGCTGTGAAGTTGGACATTTTAACATGGGGACTTATGGAGACTGACTCACTTCTGGAGCCAGCCTCGAGTGGACTGTTGAGGAACTGCAGTTTTTGGCACTTTGGTACTGGCTTCATTTTACTGAAACAGAGGTTGCCACTTGGTCTGAACTAGCCGCAGACACTCAAACTCACCATGGACTTGCCTGTTGTGTCGAGCCATGATGTTTAACTTGGGATGGTCCAGGACTTAGAGGAGTACTCTCTGTGTATGGCAACCCAACCCTAAGTACTAGTATTACTAGTATTAAGGACTTAGCTTCTCTGAGATGCTTCTCATCTGTAAGGTATTTGTTCAACGTTTGTTTTATGAAGCACTGCATCCTCATGACCACAAAATTCAAACTTCTCTAAAACTGAGCTTGATATACCGTCATATATGTACAGGAAGCAGATAATATGCAGCTTTTAAATAGTTTTGGCACATGCATCTGGTGAAGTTGAAGAATTGAAACTGCTTGTTCGTGTTCCAACAGTAGACAGCATTCTTTGAGTTGAGTCGCGGCTCTGTTGTATCAGTTAGTCACTACAGGCAGCATGAAGATGTTGCAGTTCACTGCTTTTCATTCACTAAATCACTCCGTTAACCAGCATCACCGACCGTTCTGTCTCATTCATTCGCGTTGGCATCAAACACACGCACACACACACACACACACACACACACAGGTCAGCAGCCCACTTCTGCCCCTGTGCTGTGCTGGCAGATGCACAGACAGTCGACAGCTGGAGGCTAATGTCAGCTGAGCTGTAGTTTCACAGTTTTCGAGAAATGTAAAAATAACAGACGCATCAAATGTAACGATGATAGCATCAACATGGAATTACACACACACAGACACACACACACACACACACACACACACACACACTGCACTGTCTGTGTGTGTGCACGCTGGGCGTACATCTGAATGCACCTTTTATGTGTGTGTATGCGTGTGTGCTTTTTCATTATGTATGTATGTGTGTATATTTGCTGTCTGATGCATATGTGTGCATGTACACTATGTGCTCATACATGTGTTACCGTGTGCGACCATACAGCATGTGTATGTGTACATTTGCCCTCATGGCTGTGTGTTTTCTTTAACTCTTATCTGCCCCATATGTTCCCAAAGTTGTAAATCTGAATCTGAGCTTGGAGTTTGTGTTTTATTCTTTGGTTTCTGATGGAGGGAGCTTTAAATAGAATCTATACAAACCGGAAGTAGACGTTTAAAAGTTATATATAAAAAAACAAATGTGCATCATCTGCATATCAAACGATCCGGGGCTCAGGGTCCTAAAGTCCAAAGTTAAGAAACCTGTGTGTGTGTGTGTGTGTGTGTGTGTGTGTGTGTGTGTGTGTGATCATCTTTGTGCGATCTCTCCGTGTGTGTATGTGTGATCACAGCTCAATCACATGATGCATCACATTACCCAGTCTGTCTCCATACCCGCTCTCTTTCACTTCCTCTATTCTTCATTCTCTCTCTCTCTCTCTCTCTCTCTCTCTCTCTCTCTCTCTCTCTCTCTCTCTCTCTCTCTCTCTGTGTTCTTCCATACCTTCTCTCTGAATTTGTAAATCTTTTGCTTCCTCTTTTACTCTATAATCTCTTTCTTGTCCTCTTTTACCTCTCACCTTTCTTTTTTCTCTCCTGTCTCTTGACTTTTTATTCCTCACTATACATTTTTTTTTAGCCCCTGACCCTCGAGCTTTTGTTTCCATCGCGATCCCGTCCTTTCCCAGATCACAGTTAGTGAGAAGAAAATAGAGAATGCCGACAAAACCGAATCATTATTTTGGCAAACATTTCCTATTTGATGGTCTAAATCTGAGGTGTAGTTCATGTTAGCGGCTTCATTTTCTGTCTGTGGAAACCTCACAGCAGATTTGACAGCAGAGACGTTGCTCAAGTGTAAACCCACATTGACGTCAATCATTGGTTTGTGGACTACCGTTTTAATGCCTCAAGTCAGCCACTATGGCTGCGGCCATTTTGGGTTTTTTTATGAGCCAGAAGTGACCATATATGGACGAGAACGTGAAGCTGGACTTTTCAAGCAGTACTCTAAAATGTGTTTCTGAAAACATCTGAGGAGAGAAACAGTCCATGCAGTAACAGAATCTTGATTCATATTTGATCAGTGCTGCTCATTTTGAATGACTTGTCAATCACAAGGTAGCCACGCCCTAAAGCACACCCTGCTTTATCGTCTGCTTTACATAATTTACAAAAGGAACTGTGTGAAAGACTTGAAACTAGAGATTGAGACCATAAACTCACGAGGAAACTGTTTACTGAGGTCAATAATCAAGTGAGAAGTAGGATCATTCCCCATAAGACTCTATACAATTAGACTTATTTTTGCAGCCAATGGAGCTGCCCCCTGCTGGCCATTAGAAAGAATTCAGGTTTAAGACACTTCCACTTCACACACCTGGACAGAGGTCCACTAATTACATCCTGTCAGCACTCATAACTTTGCCTTCAAGTCGCTGCTGCTGGTGAAATCTTTCTTTCTTCTCCTCCTCCACCAAATTTTAAAGTTTATTAAAAAGCCAGTGGAGAATATTTATTCTTTCACTTCAGCTTTTTTCCCCCCGTAAACTCTGATAGCTGATAATCATCAATCATGTGTAAAAGCAAACATGCTACGTGTAGCATTTCAAAACGCTGGCACGCACACATGATTGCCATATTAACCGTGCTACCTCGGAATGATTACTGTAAACAGAACGTGATCACGTGAAGACCATTTTTAGCCTCTAACAGCAGCGGTGTTGCTGCAGCTCAAATTTCTCCACATCAGAAAACACATTCTATATGTTGACACATTTTTAAAATGTTTTCAGGAACTCATTCTTTTCTTTTCCATCTTTCTGCATGTTGTCAAGCAGAAATTCTTGAGAGTTCAAGCCCTTCATGTCCACTAGATGTGGCTTTGTGGCCTCCTGATTGACCTAAAAATAAAGCTGACGATTCCAGAGAAACTAAATAACCAGTTGTGTAGCACAGGTTTGCGTTTACTCCCTCTTAATCGCCTCACGACCCTCCAGATTTGTCCTGTGACTCCTTGGAAGGGGTCCAACCCATAGGGTGGGAACCACTAAACTCCTTAACAGTATATAAAGTAGTTAAAACTGCAGTAGCTCCACCTGATACAACCAAAAAAAGTATTTAAGATTTGTAACAATTCGGAGACATGACAGTATCTTTCTCTCTCTCTCTCGGTCTCTCTCTCTCTCTCTCTCTCTCTCTCTCTCTCTCTCTCTTTCTCTTTCTGCAGTACACAGGTCCGATCCCGGCCGAGCGAGGGGGCGAGCTGGCCATGGGGGGAGGTCGCAGCGAGACCTCTGCACTGAGCGGGACGGGAGGGGGGCGGGCCATGACCACTACCCAGAATTCCCAACGGCCCAACGCCTGCTGCTTCTGCTGGTGCTGCTGTTGCAGCTGCTCATGGTAGGAGACACACACACACACACACACTGCATCTACACAGACAAGTACACACAAATCAACACTTGCACATGTGCACTTCTGATGCAAGCAAACACACGCCGGCCGAGCAGCTCTGTGGAAGTGCTGCGGTCCTGTTAACACAGCTGTAAAAGACACACAGCTTGCCTTATCAGAGTTTCAGCGTTCAGCCACGTCTGCGAGGCTCGCTGAGCCTTGACAACTTATCTGTTGTGTCAGTAAAAGTTCAGCTGTCTGTGTCACCAGTGCTGTGCATGTCTGATTCCTTTTTATTATTTATTAACAACAATGAAACTAGGACCCGGTGAAGTTTCAGTTTCGTTCAGAGATGGACGGTTTTGTGTTGAGTGTTACAGACATCCTGCTGTAGATGCATCCGTTGCACAGATAGACAGTATTTTTAGTTATGACTGCCTCGTCTCTATGCTGAATAAGAGATTATTGCTGTGCAGTTATTAACAGCAGGAGTCATAATAATAATAACTTTATTTGTGGAGCACTTATCTAAGCAAGATTGCAGAGTGCTTGTGCATGTAAACAGTGCATTGCAAATAGTCCAAGCATGAAAAGACAAAGACATGAATAATCCTTTTTAAGTCAGGAAAAAGACAAAGCTGATTTCATTTTGGTCATATTTCTTCGGTGGAAGTAGCACAATTTAACATGACTGAAGCTCAGTTGAGACTCAAATATGACACCAAGATTGCCAGTGGATGAATGGCTGTAATGTGTTTGCTGGGTGAAACTGGGGCAAAGGTGATAACATCTGTCTCGTCTGAGTTTAGCCGCAGAAATTTACAAGTCATCCATTTCTCACTGGCAGTTAAGCACTCCATTAAACTGTTCAGACAGCTAACGGTAAAGGGAAGTAGAATAGCGTATCGTCAGCATAACGGCGCATGCAAACCTCGATAACATGACTGATATTGATTCCTAATGGATTTAAGGATAAAAAAATTAAAAAAAGGGACCAAGAATAGACCCCTGTGGCACCTCGCACATCAGTGGAGCCGAAGATGACAGGAAATTCTCTATTTCGGAGCTATGACTCAAACCATTCAAGTACAGTTCCAGACATGCCCACACGCTGATGTTGTCTTTAGATAAGAATGTTATGATCAATCGTGTCAAATGCAGAATTGAGGTCAAGGCACAATAAAATAGAACGACATCAGAACACACGAGCAAATTGTGATGAGGGCGGCACTGAGGCGAAAACCAACAACTAACCAACACAGCTAAGAGTTGAGTCAGCACCACCTTTTCAAGAACGCTGGCTATGTACGGATGTGGATACTTTGATATTTTTTAATTCACTCTGTGATAGAAAGCAGCAATCATTGGGGGCAGAAAGTTTCCAGATAGTTTTGCTGCATCAGAAAATGTCTTAAGCAGTCTGAAGCTGCTTTATCTTCTCTTCACTTGCAGCAATCTCTATCAGCATCTGAAACTTTGAAAGTATACTAAGTGCAAACCACAGGAACTGTGATCGGTCAGCTCGGGCTGATTGTGTTTCCTCCTACAGCCACCGAGGCGTTGACACATACATACATTTTTTTAGGACTTACACATCCGCTCTGGTGGTGCGTTTGGTCTAGTCTGACTACACACACACACACACACACACACACACACACACACACACACACACACAGAAATACATTGGACAAACCTGCTCACAGTCACACACACTCTGAGTCTCCAGACATTAGTCAGACAGTGTACAGTGATTAGGTCTATAAAGTTCCCACAGGGAACTAATTATTTATAGCCCTCTCTCTCTGTTGAATATACACACACACACACACACACACACACACACACACACACACACACACACACACACACAGGTGCAGACACCTGTAGCTGCTGCTTTACCCTACTGTTAACATACCTGTGGTTAGTGTTGCCATTAAATGGGGGTGGTAACATCCTTGTGGGTGATTGTACATGTGTTTATAGTTCTGAGAGCAATTACTCTCCTATCAGCTGTGGTTTAGTGCGTGTGTGTGTGCGTGCGCGTGTGTGTGTGTGTGTGTGTGTGTGTGTGTGCGTGTGTGCGTGTGCGTGTGCGTGCGCGTGCGCAAGTGCGTGTGTGTGTGTGTGTGTGTGTGTGTGTGTGTGCGTGTGTGTGTCCTGTCTGAAAGCCATTTAATCATGTCAGTCTCACCATCAGGAATGAAGACGAGAGACGGAGGCGCAGGAGGAAGAGAATATCACAGGACACCAAGATGGAAACCATACCAAACTGTGAAGCTTGGTGAGTCCGCAGCGCTAACACACACTCACTCATGAAACGTTTGTGATGCACAATATGGATTTTTTTCAGCTGATATCGATAACTGATAATTTCACATTTTTATACATTAAAAAGAAGTTCATAACGTGTAGTTCATACAGCCCTGAGGGTGAGAAATATGGACAGATAACTGATATCGTCATTGTTTACACAAGAAAAACAAATAAAGGTCTGACTGTACGTCAAAAACCTAAAAATAAATTATTATAGAACGATAATTTATTGGCCCTGTTATATATCATGCATCAGACCACCATACAAAGAAACAATAACAACCACCACCTTTGGATGCATGTAGAATGCTAATAATGTTTGTGTGTGTGTGTGTGTGTGTGTGTGTGTGTACTGTATATGTAACATACTTATATCCTCAACAACTGCGTGTTGACATGCTGTCATTTCACATTTATAGTCTAACTTGTTAGCATGCTTGTAGATAGCATGTTGACATGCTAACAGTATGTGATATCAAGCATGTCAGGGTAAATTAGCAAAATTCAAATGAGGTTGTGTAGCATGCACATGTTAGGACCTTTTGAGCTGTTTGAGATGGTAGATCACCAAAGTAATTGGGATTCATCCTCTGGGGACCATGAAGTTCTGTGCAAAGATGTCACATGTATGACCTGGTTTCCTGCCAGTATGTGTATATTAATGCAGATTCAGAAAACTTCCATTACTTAATGAAAACACAGTATATTAAACTCTAATGCTGAGGTAGTGAGTCTTGACATCGTGACAGTTATTAACAGACAAACCAAGACATGAAACCACATTTCCTCTCTTCGTTTGTACAGCACCAAACCCTCAGCAGAGGAGATCCGGCTCTGGTCTCAGTCCTTCGACAAGCTGATGAGAAACCCGGCGGGTCGAAATGTTTTCCGGGAGTTCCTGCGGACGGAGTACAGCGAGGAGAACATGCTGTTCTGGCTGGCCTGCGAAGACCTCAAACAGGAAATCAACAAGAGCACCATCGAGGAGAAAGCGCGCTCCATCTACGAGGACTACATTTCCATATTGTCGCCGAAAGAGGTAGGAGACCTGTTGGCTTTCTTAACGTTGTTGTCAGTTTTAGAAGGAAGGAGGTTTTTTGGAAGCTACGTGGACGGGCAAATCTCTTCAAACCCACCAGACCAGACTCTTTTGACAAAAAGGTTGAATAAAATGTGTTTTTAAGGCAATTAAACTTATCTTAGTCTGATGAAAGAGAGGACTGGGCGGTGTTTTGTTTTGCTCATTTTGTGTTCACATGGACTTTTTTTTAAACGATTGGTTCACAGAATGAATTGCATAATTTCGGCAATAAATGTTGAAGCACAACCACGCCCAACAGGAAAGTTTCCAAAAACCTATGACAACATTTCAAATTTGGATTGAAACTATAAATTCCTAACACTTTTTTTCCATGCTTACTGTTATAAACATTAAAGACCCTAAATCACACAGTTGAAGGCCGCTGTGGATTTGGGTTTTTCCAGTAGCTTGCAGGGTTGTGTCATTGTATAAATTCCAAGAGATGATTGCTCGTTAATCACTTCAGGATGTTGAACCAATCGGGCGAACGTTGCTCAAGAGTTTGTTCTCGTGTCTCAGAAATGAGATGATTTTAATTTAGGGAACTACGACGTTTTGAAAACGTTTTCTTATGAAAGATCAGCCTGATGCGTTCGTGTTGCTTCATCCGTCAGTCAGTTGGTCTCTCATACCATTTTGAGCCACAGCACGATGCGTCAACAGCTATTTCTATAACATTTATTGATATTCACGGTGCCCAGGGCATGATTTAGTCCTCCAGTCCTCCAAATGGATGGACACCGTGCCATAAAGTTTACTGAGCACATCATGCTCCCCAGAGGATGGACTCTTCACATGTTTTCCGCTTTAAGGTTAGGGTTTAGGTCATATAACATCAGAGTGAATTAAATATTTTGGTTTTTGAACTGTCGGCCAGACAAAACAAGATATTTGATGACATTTATAGGAGTTTTTACCGTTTTCTAAAGAATCACAAAAATATAATCATCAAACAATCATAATCATAATCATAATAATGATAGTTGTACAGAGAATGTTGAAGCTTCTGCAGCTCTTGTTTCTCAGTTGAATTCCTCCGCTGCTGCTGCTTCTTTATCTGAACTGAAGTTTTGGTGCACGCTGCACTTTTCGAGGTTTTAATTTGTCAGCTGTTTTGCACATGCTCAGTGTTCACACCAACACCCTCCTTAAAAAAAATGTGAGCTGTACTGATGGAGCCAGCGATTATAAACTAAAGTCATACTGTAGTGTACACACACACACACACACACACACAATGTGGTCAGTGTGTTAAAATTTATTTTTTTCTGGCGAGAAATGGAGGAAACATTGTCTGCTTTACTGCTATTTTTAACTTCCTGTGTGTGTGTATGTGTGTGTGTGTGTGTCTGTGTGTGTGTCTGTGTGTGTGTCTGTGTGTGTGTGTGTGTGTGTCTGTGTGTGTCTGTGTGTGTTTAACAGTGGTTGCTTTATTTAGTTTGAGCGCTGGAGGCTTTGCTTGTCAGGCTCCATCACCTGTGTGTGTGTGTGTGTGTGTGTGTGTGTGTGTGTGTGTGTGTGTGTGTGTGTGTGTGTGTATTGGCATGTTTAAACACTGGTGTGTTTGTATGTACAGTTGTCTGCATGTGCGTGTGCATGTGTGTGTGTTTACAGGAAGCTATAAATTGCTGCTCTCATCACCTTCTGGCTGCAGATGCTTTTTATAGAATCACACACTAAAATATCGAGATATCCAGACGTGTGAATTTGGCAGAGAAGATGCATGCCTGACTGTCTGTCTGCATGTCTGACCTTGGTGGGATGCCTATCTCTCTTTCCCTTCGTGTGTGTGTCTTTCCTAAATAAGAGCGGAGGGAAAACATAAGAGAAAGCTTGTCGTTCTATAAATATCTGCTGGTGCTGTTGCTGCAGGGCCACTCTGAGAGTGTGTGTGTGTGTGTGTGTGTGTGTGTGTGTGTGTGTGTGTGTGTGTGTGTGTGTGTGTGTGTGTGTGTGTGTGTGTGTGTGTGTGTGTGTGTGTGTGTGTGTGTGTGTGTTCCAGTGCTGGTAACTGTATGTAATGAAGCCTCTATGGAAGTTAATTAATGACAAAACTACAGAGTACAAAACAACTTTAATAAACTTGTACAGGGGCAGATTTATCCTGATTCGCTGGCGCTCAGGTTCACAGAGAGCTCAGACAGCTGACTCAATTTTAAATGTCCAAACTAAAAACAGTCATTTCAAGTTTAAGTAGCTGCAAAAAAGTATTTTGATGACGCGGGCTTCATGAAATTATGAAGGGCATTTATATTATTTTCTAATATACTAATAAATAATCAAAATAATCATTAGTTTAAGCCATAGAATGAACCCCATAAGCACTGCTGTCTTTACATCTTGCAATAAAATGTGTCTCATATTCAGATTATATCAAGATATGAGTTTATCTGATTACATTTACGGCTGGTATTAACGTGTCCACCATAACCTCTAGACATGTCACAGCAGATCGAGATCCAATCGCTCGGTCCAGCTCGAATGACTGAACGTCACATCCTCGTTTCGTTTGTGCAAAAAAACAAAACAAATCTATAATATAGATCATATAATCATTTTATGAATCAGGCAATTTTATGAGCTGGCCTTTCACTGTGATTTGCAACAAAGTAATAGCTCCACTCACTTTTCCTTGCACTACCTTTCTTCACAATGTGCACTCCTGTTATTTTAGTAGTTTTAACCTAACAGAGTCAAAAACACTCACCGTACTGCAAACAGATAACTTTAAAAAACATGAGCATGTTCAGTGAGCTCATGCGTGACGTGGTCTGGAGAAGAGTTATTTCTGCTCTCGGAGTCGTGGTATGTGGATTACATTTCCACTTGTGTTAAATGTGGTCATGATGCGTCTGATTGGATCACAACCTGTCCTCAGTGTATCACACCTGTGCTTTTCATTTACTAACTGAACTCCATTTCTCTCCAGGTGAGTCTGGACGCCCGGGTTCGAGAGGTGATCAACAGGAAGATGCAGGACCCGACGCCTCACGCGTTCGAAGACGCCCAGCTACAGATCTACACGCTGATGCACAGGGACTCCTACCCACGATTCCTCTCCTCCAACATCTACAAGTCACTCATTCATGGCGGCTCGCGTACCTCCTCCGAGTCCTAGTCCACCTCTCCTCTCCTATCCTCTCCTGATCCTGCACTTAACAGGATCGACGCCAGACCATTTCATCGCTTCTCCCTCACGCAAACTCCTCCCAGAACAAACTTTTCCAGAAATGATCAGTTCACTTCTCCGAATCCCAAATCTGTCAGATTACTGCCAAGACTTTCTTCTTAGTTCTTTTTTTCTCCTCCACATCCTGAACCAACACGTCCTCCCTTCTCCTGTTTCCTCTTCTCATCACTTCTCTCCAGTTGAATCCTCTCTTCTGTATTTTCTTTCTTTACTCTCTTCTGATCCATCCTCTTTCTATTTGTAAAATTCAGGCGTCTATAAAGACATGCAAAAACAAGAGAGCAAGAGAACATAATATGTGCTGTTAAAACAACAACAAATCAGAAAACAGACATCTTAAAATGCTAAATTTGATTATTTTATACTGATAAATGACTATTATTTTCTCACAGTCTTCCTCAGTGGATGGAGTTTGCACCGTTTTAACATTCTGAGCAAACTCCGTCCCCTCTGAGGATGAAAGGACGTGGTTCAGAGGTCCAGAAAAAAGATCACGATATTGATATTGATATCCAACATCAACAAATAATGCTGACACGGGTCTGTTATCACCGCTAAACTTGTCAGTGCTTGGCAGTGACACACTACTCAGACACTGGTTTTAAATTTCAAAAATATCTTTGGAATTTCTGTGCTGAAATTCTCGTTAATTATCGGCTTACTTGTACGGTGACACTGATATATCAGCTGTGAGGTAATGTTGGCCCAGTTGGTCTAAAAATGTATTTTCTACTGGTATCAGATTTTCAGCTACCATCCCGTCCTGTAGATTCTTAACGCTCCTGAATTTTTCTCTGTCCTGATAAAGTTTTTCTTCATCCTTCATCTTCTATCCTTCCACTCATCCTTTCTATCTTAGAACCTCTCCTCCTCCCTCACCTCCTTCCTGAATGGAGAAGGAAGCGATCTGGATGTTGAAATTATTTCTTTTGGGATATCGCCTGCTGTTAAGTGGAGACGCACATGATTACTTTGGGAGATTTTGATACATTTCAGAGGGAGATAAAATACACACACCTGTGCCAATGGATTTTTACTGAATTGTCCCTCCCCTCATGACCATCCAATCACCTTTAAGAGCCAGTTAAAGGTGGACTTCCAACCACCTCATCGCCTTGTTTTTTCATCCTGTGGTCATCTACGTTCGGACCGACGGAGGGGCAAAAGAAAAAGATAGATGCTGTCTGATTCCGTCTCTCTTTGTTTCTTTTTCTCTCTTTCAACTGGAAAACACAGGGTGCTCCCTCCTTCCCCCCCGCTACAAACAACAAAAAAAGTTTGTGTCTTATTTTTTATTGTTAATTTATCCCCGCTCATTTGCTGGATCAATCATTTCACTCCTGTGACAAACAAAAATGGACGAATGGATGGATGTCACTTCCTTCCGGCTACTGATTTACAAACAGACGTCTATTTTTTAAGAGAAAACTATACGAAACATTTTCATGATGTTGATTTTGTTTATTTGGTTTCTCCCACTCGACCCCCTTCCTGGATTTTATTTTTCTTTTGCAAGAAGAGGAGGATTCCTCTGAGACTGTACTGATCCCCCCCCACCCGACGCAACACCACAGACACCACAGACAGGTGCAATAAAACACTGGAGTTTGGAAAAACAACACACACACACACACACACACACACACACACACACACACACAATTACTGAGTTTGTGTTACTATACTTCAGGGGACCAAACCGTAAACCCTCAGACAGATACGACCACGTCTACCAAAACAGCAGATAGACTTTTATCTGCGCTGTCAAAAATTTCTCTTTTTTCCAGTAACGTGTTAATTGAAGCGATAATGCACTCTGACCCATTAAGTTATAAAAAAATAATGCACCCCATGGAGTGTGTTATTTTTAATAACCACCACGGAAACTGACAATTATCTAAAATACAGTAATTGCTTATTCATAGTGAGGATAATTAGTCGATTCATTGATTAGCTTCTCATATTTATGTTTTATATTATTTTAAATTGAATCTCTTTGCAACGTGGACTGATAGACAAAACAAAATGTGAAAATGTCTCTTTTTTTTTCTTTTTCTTTTAGAACTAAATATGATTTGCATTTTTCTCAGTTATTTATTTATTTATTTTTTATATTTCGTGACTAAAGGATCAAAAAATAACTTGCAGATTAATCAATGCAAACATGGCAGCCTCATCAACCGAAATCCACTCTTCGAGATGACTAAACTTAATTTAATCCCCTTCAGGAGATTATTTGGAGGCCGAGTTTTAAACCTAGAAGTCACAGTTGTCCTCATAAGTATAGTAACACAAATATACACGCTCAGATATACATACACAATACACGCACATACACACACACACTCACACACACACAACACACACCAGGGTGGCCTACCTGGGCACTGCTGCTGCTGACCTCTGCCTCTGTGACCTCTCACCTTTGACCTCACCACTGTCTGTCGCCCACTCGGACACCTGCTCCTGATTGGCTGCAGGGAGGCTGCAGGGCTGAACTGTGGTTGGTCGATTCAGGAAGGGGGGTGGGAGGAAATCCCAGGTGCAAAAAAAAAAATATATAAATATATATAGATATATTAATGAAAAACAACTAATAAAAAATATATAGAGAAAAAAAGAAGATATATGTGAGATGGGATGCTTACACCCAGTGCTTCATGGGAAATGTAGTTTGAGGAAAACAAATGTTTGTAGTTGTCTGCGCAGGCAGAAACAACAGATTTAAAAAAAAAAAAAAGAGATGCCGAGGTCTTAACCGGACTGGTCGCTCAGAATGCATTTATCTTAGTATTGTTAATGTTATTTATTTTATATTTTGTTAAAACTGTGATTTTAATTGTACATATATAAACGGAAACCCTTGAACATCCAACGAGAAGAAGCTTCGTTTGTTCAGTGTTTGTGTGTGTTTGTGTTTCTTTTTTCCTCGCATCACTTCATTTCTTATCTGGGAATCAAACCCTCAACCTCTCTCTACCCTTCTGAAAACCATATGTTCATAATAACTCAACATTTTAAGCTGTGAAAATACATTTTCTAACGTGTTTTGACCACTGACAGTATAAAGAATGGACGCCGTATCTGTGACAGGTTTCAGAATCTGTGGCACCGCCATGTCGGGGTTGTACTAGGAAAATGTTTTGCTCACCTCTCCGTGTGTGCGCTTTGAGGTTTGAGGTTCATCCAAACAGAAATAAGCCCTGTGCAACTCTTCACACTGTAACCACTGAAACCATGATGTAAACATGAAGACGTCGCACCAAACATTAGTGGCCCAACCGTCACACACAAACAAACAGAATCTGTACACACGTATCCCCATAAAACAGAAAAACGAGACACAAACCAGCAAATAACTTCAGAAAAAAATCTAAATGGACTCACAAGCTGAGTGTAAAGATAGAAGTTCTCATGTACATCTTCTACTCATATCATCTAGTTTACATTGCTGTCGTGTTGAGAGGTCGCATTCATTTTTCCCATAGACTGCTGCATGGCTCACAGGAAGAGCTTGTCTACAGTTTGGATCAGCGTGAAACTTTCCTGGTTGAATCCATCCATCCGTTACAGTGCCTTGAAAAAGTATTCATACCCCTTGAACTTTTTCACATTTTGTGACCTTACAATCACAAACTTGAATGTATTTAGTTGAGATTTTATATGATGGACCAACAAAAAGTAGCACATAATTGTGAAGTGGAACGAAAATGATACATGGTTTTCAAAATTTTAAACGAATATAAATCTGAAAAGTGTGGTGTGCATTTGTATTCAGCCCCTTGTACTCTGATACCCCTAAATACAATCCAGTGCAATCAATTGCCTTCAAAAGTCACCTAATTAGTAAATTGACTTCAGCTGTGTGTAATTTACTCATAGTAACAATACACCTGTTCTGTGAAGGCCTCAGTGGTTTGTCAGACAATACTAGTGAACAACAGCATCATGAAGAACAAGGACCTCACCAGACAGGTCAGGGATAAAGTTGTGGAGAAGTTTAAAGCAGGGTTAGGTTATACAAAAATATCCCAAGCTTTGAACATCTCAAGGACCACTGTTCAATCCATCATCCAAAAATGGAAAAAGTATGGCACAACTGCAAACCTACCGAGACATGGCCGTCCACCTAAACTGACAGAGCGAGTGAGGAGAGCACTGGTCAGAGAAGCAGCCAAGAGGCCCGTGGTCACTCTGGAGGAGCTGCAGAAATCCACAACTCAGGTGGGAGAATCTGTCCACAGGACAACTATAAGTCATGCACTCCACAAATCTGGCCTTTATGGAAGAGTGGCAAGAAGAAAGCCATTGTTCAAAGAAAGGCATAAGAAGTCCCGTCTGCAGTTTGCCACAAGCCATGTAGGGGACACCGCAAACATGTGGAAGAAGGTGCTTTGGTCAGATGAGACCAAAATTGAACTTTTTGGCCAAAATGCAAAGTGCTATGTGTGGCGGAAAACTAACACTGCTCATCACCCTGAACACACCATCCCCTCTGTGAAACATGGTGGTGGGAACATCATGCTGTGGGGATGCTTTTCTTCAGCAGGGACAGGGAAGCTGGTCAGAGTTGATGGGAAGATGGATGGAGCTAAATACAGGGCAATCCTGGAAAAAAAACCTGTTGGAGGCTGCAAAAGACTTGAGACTGGGAAGGAGATTCATCTTCCAGCAGGACAATGACCCTAAACATAAAGCCAGAGCTACAATGGAATGGTTTAGATCAAAGAATATTCATGTGTTAGAATGGCCCAGTCAAAGTCCAGACCTAAATCCCATTGAGCATCTGTGGCAGGACTTGAAAATTGCTGTTCACAAACGCTCTCCATCCAATCTGGCTGAGCTTGAGCTATTTTGCAAAGAAATGGCAAAAATTTCAGTGTCTAGGTGTGCAAAGCTGGTAGAGACATACCCCAAAAGACTTGCAGCTGTAATTGCAGCGAAAGGTGACTCTACAAAGTATTGATGCCGGGGGGGCTGAATACAAATGCACACCACATTTTTCAGATTTTTATTTGCTTAAAATTTTGAAAACTATGTATCATTTCCGTTCCACTTCACAATTATGTGCTACTTTGTGTTGATCGATCACATAAAATCTCAATAAAAAACATTTCAGTTTGTGGTTGTAAGGTGGCAAAATGTGAAAAGTTCAAGGGGTATGAATACTTTTTCAAGGCACTGTATCTGTAACTGCTTATCCTCATCAGGGTCATGGTGAGCTGGAGCCTATCCCAGCTGATTTATAGGCACGCCCTGTACAAGTCGCCACAGAGCACATAGAGACAAACAATCATTGACACTTGCATTCACACCTACGGGCAATTTAGAGTCACCAATTAACCTGAAGTGGATGTCTTTGGAGTGTGGGAGGAAGCCGAAGTACCCGGAGAGACGATGCAAGCTCCACACTGAAAGGCCCCAGCCGGAGTTTGTAGCAGGAACCTTCTTGCTGTGATGCAACAAATAAAGATAATATGGGAGACATTGACTACAACTCCCAAGGTGCATTTCAGCAACAAATATCCAATAAGCAAGCAGCGTAAAACAGTTTCTTTCATTTCAGGGTTGAATTCAGCAACTGTGGCACCGTGATTTTTGAGCAACTTCAACAACCAAGTTTTTTTTAATCTGAATGACTTAGACTGCTGAGGCTCATGGGTATTGTAGTATTATAATGTCAAAATTAATAGACAAACATTTGAAATAATTGAAGCTGGTACTCTGAATGTAAACCTGTATGATTATCCTGAAGTCCCATGTTTCTGTGTTACATAACATTAAGGAAAACTGAATGTTAAGAAGACACACCTGGAACACGTTAACCCTCACACATGATCCCTCACTGGCTTCCCAGCCATTCGCACGAGGCGTGTTCCCCTCCTGCATTTCATGACTCCATTCTTCCAGTTAAAGTTTTTATTTTCTTAAATTTTCTTTTTTTTTCTGGTATTGCTTCTTTATCAAAAAACAATCACAACGTGGGATCTGTGGCCCTCTAGTGGTCTTTCTTCAGTATTGCATCCCATGAAATATTTTATGAATAAATATTAAAATAAATATATACAGTACATTGATTTTTGTTCATTAAAATCAGACACATTAATGTATTTACATCTGTCATGTGTAGTTTGCAAAGAGCGCTCAATGTGTGTCCAGTTATTAAACTAATCTAAATAGACAGGCTGACAGCACCTGTCCCTGAACCTAAACCTCACCACACCAGCCGTGTGAACAGAAAATGGTTACAGGCTGAAAAGCGGCGATCTAAACTGACCCTTCTAAATGCGAAGCTGCACTTCGAGTTGACGGTTCGGTCTGAAAGTGAACGTGAACTGAGCGGAGACAGACGGAGCTGCTGCAGTTCACTCTCACTGTTGACACTCCCAACACTGAGTTCCTAAAGGAAACCAACATGCACAGGTCTGGTCTTTTTCCACAGTTAAACTGTAACTTGATATGTTTGTGTTTAGGATTCATTCTCCATGTGACACACACACACACACACACACACACACACACACACACACACACACACACACCTACATACAGTATGTACTCCACATTCTCACACACTCCCACACTTTTTTTTCCCAGCATTCCACTGTCTAGTTTCTGTTGATGATAATCTTCACCTTTCCTGCTCATTACTTTCAGAGCTCTGGCTGTGTTTTCTGCAACTTTTTATACTTTTTACAGCTTCAGTGAACATTAATGTTCAGTTATTTTAATACACGTCAACCAAGAATATTGACCCGTGAAGCATTACCAACAGTTTAAATGTTGTCCTCATCATGTTCAGCTGCTGTGCTGTGTTATTTGTACCTTTTTTTTTTTTTTTTTTCTCTCTCTTTCTTCTTCCAGTGTAGCAGATATCCGGAAAATTGATGTCCGGCCCATGATTCACAAGAATGACGAGAAAGACACGTTCTGGCTGATCTCTATGAACAGATAACTGCACATGAATGCAGATAACTTTTGAAATAAGCGAATGAAAAGCTCAGTCCTCGTCAGACGAGAGTCAATGCTTCTTTTTCTTCTTACGTCAGCATTAACTGATCAATACTACTCAGACTACAAACTGAAACTGAAATCTTGGTCCTTTGTCTACAGATTCTGCATTTATAGATATTGGTTTATAGATATTATAAAAACAGTGACAGCTTTTGATCAAGTGGTGACTACAACTTCAGCTTGGTGAGTAAACATGATGTCCAACGCAACAAAGAAGAGTTTTCCATTGAAGCCAAAATGGCCGGTTGAAGATTTTTCCGCCGTAAAAACCAAACATGGTTAAAACAAGAGATTACGTGGTCGGTTTGTATCCTGTTTGCTAGTTTGCTAAGTAACCATTTCCCTCTGTGATCCAGCCGCCCTGCATTCTGTCTAAACCACAAGACTTCAGTCTGTTTTCCGTCCAGGAAGGAGACACCTAACAGAACCTGGTATCACACAGGCCCTTCGGTGTCTCTCCACCTTCCTCCATCTCCCTCTCTCTCTCCCATGCTCATGTATGGAAAGAGCTCAGCTGGTGTTTCCACAACAAACACAACAGGAGCTTTCTCTGCTCTGCTTTCTCACCACTTTTCATCACCTCTGTCAACACGCTTCGCACCGCCAGCGTCATTCGGAAAGCCCGAGACGACGGCTCGGGTTTATACTCGAGTCAATTGAGATTTATTTTATTTAGCGTTCGAACTTTGCACATCTGGTTCAGTGAAATGTGCTCAGAATGAATAAAGGTGATGCGGCAGTGAGCTGTGTGTGTTTACAGCTTCTGTAGTTTGATTCCACATCTTACACTGAATACACAGTTACCGTCAATTTAATGTGATCAGGAAATGTCTGAAGACAGTATAATGTGACACTGATGTATAAAGGAATGTATTTGTTCAGCTGATGAGGTTTCAAAGGGCAACTCAACATCACTTATGAGAACTTTAAGACTTTTTTAAGACTTTTTTGTCTTTTATTGTTGTTATTTAATGTTTAAAATGTTAAAAATTGTTTAAATGTTCTGGGCATCTATTTTTTGTTTTTATTTTATAAAACAGTCGCCAGTGTTGTATTACATTACATTTAACTATATTTATTACATTACAACATTTAACATTTTTAAACTTTTTAAAACATTTTTAACATTTTTGAAAATTTTGAGCATTTAGAACAGTTTGGAACATTTTAAACATTTTTGAACATTTTGAAACTTGATTCTCATATTTACGTCTGTAAATAAAAAAACACGTTTTTGTACGACATTTTTTACAATGTTTTTTCCGACTCTTTGTACGATATTTGTCTGTTGTTTTTGCTGACCTCCAGTGGTTCAAAGTCACCATTAAGTATTTTTCATGGTTTCGTAGTTTGTCATTTCCTGATAAACCATGAAAAGTTGTTGATGATGTCATTCTGCACTCGGGGGCGTGTACTAATTTTACCAATGAAACGCTTCCTCTCCTCTGACGCCGCCATAGTGTTGTGCTTGCTGCTGGACAGATAGCTTAACTTCTTGTTAAAGTCCGTGTAAAGTAACAATAAATGACCAAAGAAGAAAGTGTTATTAACCACCCAGCCAAATTTGAATGATTAAAAATATCAACAAGTTTATGGAATTAGGTGTCAAAATCAGGTAAAAATGAATTCTCAGCTCCAGGACTGTGTGGGCGTGTCCTCTGAAAGCGCTGAGACAAGACAAAAATTGATATTTTACCAAATTTCATAAAAAATAAATAAATAAAAAAAAAAAACTTAAAACCAAACAAGGCAGAAAGAAGAAAAAAGAAACTACAGCGGTGTCGGCTTAATCCAAGAGCAACTTTAATATAAATGTTATGGGCAAAATATGTGGCAGCGTAACATGGCAAAGAAAGGCACATCCACTGTTTCCACAATGTGATTCCAATCTGGCTTAAAGCTTCTATCATCTATCATAAGAAATAAACTCTAAGTGCTCCGTACAAAACAAATTAAACCAATAAACGACATGAACTGGCATTTTTTTCCCCTCTAAATATATTACAGCTTTAAGTTTTATATATTTATATAAAAAGAAATTATACAAAATAAAGAAAAAAACTCATTTTTTAAATCCACATTCAAGTCACCTTTGTCTGTTTGCTTCATGATAGAATATGAATAACATTCTTTATATATATATATATATATATATATATATATATATATATATATATATATATATATATATATATATAGACACACACACACACACACACACACACACACACACACACTCACGTCCTCTTCAACAGAACTGGAAGAAGACAGAAAGACAGATCAAGATTACACATTCATCAAGAAAATTAAATTTTTTAAACATTTTTTAAAACACCGGTCTGAGTCGGTCACTCCGCCTTCAGGCCAGTAGAAAAATGAACACGCACATTTAAGTGTTTATTTTATGTCACTTTGTCAATAAGTTTCTGTAGATTTCACCAGAAGTTCGCATTAGCATCTTTAAAACATGGCTATGTAAAAATGAACTAAATGAAGGAAATCAGAAGGGGAAGTTTCACGGTGGTATCTATGAGCTCAAATATGAATCTTCTTCATCTGTAGTGTCTCAAAATATCTGAATTTTATATTTTAAAGCAGGTGTCTTCAACCTTTTTCAGGCCAAGGACCCCTTGGACAACAGGACTTGGACAACCAACATATGGTTCATAAAAACATGAAGAAAGAGTGATATGTAAAAAAACATTTGACTCTTATGTCAACAACAAGAAACCTGGATTTATCCAATGTTCAGAAAATGTGTGCAAATTAGCTCATTTTTAACAAGATAATGCCTCATTTGCATATTTAAACATAAAATTTCAGAAAACAAAAAATAATTGTTTTAAATGTAAGTAATCATCTGAGGAGGTTTCATGTTGATATGTATGAGTTTTGTTTCCTGTTCATCTGCAGTGACCCCCTTAAAACACAACATACAGTTTGTTACTCCTGCACCAAATCACATTATATATCATGTAATTAGACTTTCCTAAAATTAAACCAATCATATTTAGTAACTTTAGAGAATCGATCTGCAAAGGTGAGACCTCCTGATGTTAAAGAGGTCATAAAAGTGAACGCAGCTTTTATTTCTGCTCCAAATGTCAGGACCTTCCGCCATGTTTCAGCCTCTCAACGTGCTGAAGCAACAACACTTCCCACAAACCACCAGCTTCTCAAATTAGTCACGTCACCTTGACCTAGAGCCAGGAGCAAAATAAGGGAGGGAGGGAGGGAGGGAACGGAAAAGCTACAAGGAGAGAGGAGGAAGGAGTAAATATGGAGTGATGAGATGGAGGGAGGAGGGTGTGGAGGGTGAAAAGGACAGCGGGAAGGTATGAGACGTAAACAAGAGGTAGAGGGAGGAGGAAGGACAAAAGAGGAAGCAGAAGAAAGAAGAGACATGAAGGAGACAAAGAAGGAAAGTAAAATGAATTTAAAAAAAAAAAGATGTACGGCAGAAAGGTTTGGGAAAGAAGAGAAACAGACGGAAGAGAGAGTGAAGAAGACGTACAAAGAAAGAAAGTGAAGGTGAGTGCAGAGGTAGAGGAGCAGAGTCTGGTCTCTGCTGCCATCTTGTGGTGAGAGTCTCTCACTGAACAATAAAGTTCCTTCACTTGACCGGCTTCATGTACATCTACTTCACTAAATACCGTCCTACATATCCCAAAATGCCTTTCAACATGAGAGATTATAAATGTGTAATATTAAACGGTTTACTGTTTCTTTACCTTCCATCGGTTGCCGCAGCTGTTGCACAGCACAAAGGTGGTCATGGGCTCATCAGCACTGCGGGTCTGCACCTATAAAACACACACACACACAGAGTGGCAAACAGCCTGATGAAGCATCTTCATCCAGACTTCATCCAAACAGTTCTTTACGCGTGTGTGTGTTAATACCTGTGTGTACGTGCAGCTCTTTCCGTGACACTTGTTGCAGATGAACATGTCCGTCTCGGTTCCTCCGACCTTCGACAGTTGATGCTCTCTGATGGACTCTTTGGTCAGAGCCTCTCTGATCTGCTTCAGCTCGGCACTCGCCATCTCCTGCACACACACACACATATACGTACACACATGGAAACTTTGGGTACGTTCACACTCAGCCCTGTTCCTATTCGTGCAAAGTTTCCTGCACTTACTCCACCTCCAACTGCTAAAATGAAGTGTGGAGTTTCACTTCAGAGTTTTCTGACTAAAATCATGTTTGAGTAGCAGCACGTCGTGATGATCCACAGAAAAGGTCGAAGTATTGAAGGAAATCTGGGAGCTGTTGGGAGTTACAAGTAAGTAAACTGTCCTCCAACTATACAGAAACAAGGCTGACAAAAGGTTGTCACTGTGACATCTCGTAGAATATCTGGACAACTTTTTTCCAGATGTTGTTGCTCAGGAATTAATAAAGTTGTTTTGAATTGGAGGAGGAAGAGAATGAATTATGTTTTTTTGTGGAGCAATGGCTGCTACTTCTGTACGCCGGTAACACTAAATGTCTGCGTGACTGACCTCAGCAGTCATACTGGCGATGCGTTGAGGCGAGATGTTTCCACACAGGACGTTACGCCGCAGGTCTGGATTCTTCTGATCCTTGAGGTTGGAGATGCGGCTCCGTAGACGAGATTTATATTTCATGTCGGTGGACTTGAACTCCTGGAAGATCTGTGGGCACGACGAGCGGTCAAGGACAAAAAACACTCACGAGGGATGATCAAACATAAAGACGTACCAAACACAGTACACATATAGATGTACACACTAAAATATATCAGGGAATGGAAATACGTGTTTGGAACAAGAAGCACACAGCCTTAGTGGTCTGGGCGACTGACTTTTGGGGGGAAAGCAACTCTAAAAAGTATCAATTCACTGCAGATTTGAAATGTTTTACACGCCTGACAGGCTGCATGTTCTCTATGAATGAAAAGAAGTGTGCCAAGTTTGCACAAGTCAAACAAAAACACGCAAGATGATCTTTGAGAACACGTTGCTGTGAGAAATGTTGCTCTCTGAGTCACACTGCTACCGTGAATCAGCTCAAATGTTTATCTAACAAAGTGGAACACACCCCGTCGACACACACAGATTAACATCTTTTCGTTTAGGTGTTAAATCCTGCTGCTGTTTGTTCACGTGGATCATGCACAGTTCGAATGTCGATGACATGAAAGGATATCCTCTTCGATTTGTGCTGCGAGGTGCTCACAGTCCACTCCAATGGTCTTGTGGTCATCTAGAAAACACACACGCACGCACACACACACACGCATGTGCTTTGAACTTCATGTACCTCGTCCCTCGGCATTCTTCAGCAAATGAAACCACTTTTTTCATCAAATCACTCGTTATCACATGACTAAAGTCCGGCACTTGGGTCTAGGGTTGCAAAATTCTGGGAATTTTCAACGTTGGAAACTTTCCATGGGAATTTGTTATGGAATTTTCTATCCTTAGGTTACACAAGGTCACGTGTGGGCCTTGAGGTCCTCGGCAGTATTAGTTGTTTGGCTTTGACTGGGAACAGTAGGTGCCAGTCTATCTCAACACTGTGGCGGCCAGGGTCGAAGAGACCTATTGCTGCCTTCATAGACATAATAGAGAGCTGGCTGTTGACGTTCCAATCTGTGTAAACAGACATCTGTGTCTCCAGACTAGAATATGCTGACAATAACACCTCCATGGGTAAAGACATTCTCTTTGGCTAATTCTGGGCGTATAGTATTTGTGGTGTTATCTGTAGAGGTTTAAAGTCTGACCACCAGGATGAGTTGGGCAGAATGTGAGACTGACTCAGGCACTTCTGATGTACTTTGAGAGTGTCTCTAATTCTCCTTGGCCAAGTGTCAATAAATATTACAGCATAAGACATCAGAGGCTCCTGAACACTTTCTTTCCTCCTCCCCTCACCATTGACCTTTGACTTCAGCAATTTCTCCACAACAGAATTAACGGGAATAAACTTGGAATTTACAAAATTGAAGGTTGGCCCTTAACAGTGAACTTAAATATAGTTGGTGAAAATACATTTTAGCATAATCTTGACTAAAACAGCCAGATTTCATGCAGGTACACTTGAATATCTGCTATTCCTCAATCACATGCACACAGCACAATGCTTACTGCAGGGCTATTGAGGCCACGCCCCCTACCTGCACAGGTGATTTCTGTACCTGGACCACACTTTAGGGCCCATAGAGCCCTTGATAAAGTTCTACTTAGAAATAAATCTGTTGAAATGTCTTTTTTTATTATTATTATTTTGCATGTCTGCTTATGACAAAACAAAATGTTTATATTTGTTTAAATTGCCCCCAATTTCCAGTTAATTCCCATAAATTTCCATGATTCCCATGGTTTCCGATTTGGAATATTTCCAAAATTCTCCAGCTTATCTTCCCATGTAAAGTTGCTGGAAAGTTGCTGGAAATTTACCAGAAACTTCCCACCCCTTTGCAACCCTACTTAGGTCACATCTTGATTGGCTAAATTCAATTTGCTGAAGACGACCAAAGAATACAGTCAAAAGTACGTGGATCCTGACATTGTATATTTTTGGATTGTAAAAATATGAAAGTGTCTCCTCACCGTCAGTCTGCAGTGCTGCCACCAGCAGCTCTCGACACTTGTTCCGCACGCTGTTGGTGGTGACAGGGGCAGGGGGGAAGGAGGTGATCCGAGGTGGGAGGGTTGGGGTGGTCGGGGTAGTGGGGCTAGTGGGGGTGTTGGGTGTGGTGGGTGTGGTTGGGGTGGTGGGAGACTCTCCTGACTTCTTACTGTTGAATGGGAGGAGAAATGATGCGATAAGAAGTGTAGCGGTGGTTTGGAGTGAGAGAAACGGGACATCACCGTGCGACAGACCTTTTCTCGCTGCTGCCGGAGTCCTTGGAGGTGGACGATGACCTCACAGGAGAGCAATCCTTCTTCTTCTCTTTCTCCTCTGAACCGTCTGTGCCGACACACAAACAAATAACCGCCATAATCCCTCCAACCCGTCTTCACTCCCGTTAAATAAAACTCTATTGGGTCCTCACACACAGCACACACACACACTCACCCAGCAGTTTCTTCCAGGACTTGATGAGAGCTTTGGCGAGAGTCTGAACTTCTTCATCTAAACTCTGTTTCCGCACCGCGTTCACCGACATGCCAACTCTGGTTGACTGCAGAGAGAGCGAGTGAGGAAGAGTAGCATAGGAGTAAGCTTACGAGCTTTTCAAGTACAAAGTTAATAGCACAGTGGGTCCCCACATGTGTACAGGTACAGATATCCTGAATCAGGGTGACATATGCACGGCCACAACCGGCCAATCAAAAGGTCTGATCTATCCCCAGATGACTTTGCAGAGTGTAAAAATTGCAGAGTAGTCCTTGCACTGCTATTCCTGATTCGTCCACTAGGGGGTTGTGCACCTGGATACATGGATCTCGTGTGCTTACGTACAGGCGAAGTGTCAGCTGCTGTTCGTGAGCTGAGGGGTCACTGATGTAGCTGTGAAAACTAGCTACTTTAACGAAACAGCATGTGAAGACATGCATGCTGGAGGCTACAGAAACCGTGACAAGCGACGGGCCTTCGCCAACATTAGAAACCCGATGAGAAACTTGTCAAGGATTATGATTAGCTGAAGATTTGTAGTCAAATTAAGCACAAAGACATTTGTTGTACGAACACTACAGATGTTGCTCAACTCGTACTCATTCATGGTGTTGATGAGACTTGACTGTCATAAGAAGTTCCCCGAGTTGGTGTCAATGACAGGCACCATTTTCAGCTGTCATTGGAGCGCTGTGCCATGCCAAGTTTCAGTGAGTAACATGACCCTGACCAGAAGTCAAGACTCTGAAAAGACAATGAATGCATGATGTGGGTCATATTCAAAGACGAACGCTGCACATGGATAGTTCATTAATTGTGAACTTGTACTTCTAGAGACTAACAGGACGGGGGAAAGGTGTCATTACTTATAGATTATTATGCAGTGGATTTACTGCTCTGGCCCACTTGAGATCCAGTTGGGCTGTACAGTATGTTGCACGTAGACTAAAATGAGTTTGACACCCCGGTCTTAAATGGTAACCAGCGCTACATGGGCTTGTTGAAAAAGTCTAACATGCACCACAGAAAGGCCAAAACTGAAGGCTTCAGGCTTCGACACTGTTTCCACAATTATGTCCAAAATGGTTATAAGTGGAAAATTATGCACAACAGCTGCGGCATCCTTTAGTTTATATTTCCTTTGACGTGGTGAATACAACGTTCAGTTTGACCTCAACATATTATTCTGTTTGTCCATACAAGCTCGGTTGATAAAAGTTGGACATCTATGCCTTTTAAAACAGCAGGTGTAAACAGACGTGGAGTTATAATGGTCTTTAGCTCTTACAGAGACGACGCAGCAGTACTGGTGCTCAGAGGAGAGCGTGCAGCTGCTTGCCTTCTGCAGAGACATTTTGTTTTCATGGACATGTGGACACAAGGATACACAAACATGAAACATAAAAGATGAAGCCAAGCTGATCCTGTAAATGGATTCACCTGGAAGCAACGTATATAAACTAATATCTGGTGTACTGTGCAGCCTGTGCGGACTGCTATGACAACCTAATTTCCCTTCGGGGATGAATAAAGTCATCTGTCTGTCTGTCTGTGTGATCTACGAGCTTAAACTGGTCCAATTTTGGGCAAACTCACTCACTTCTGGAGCCAGCCTCAAGTGGACGCTCAAGGAATTCCAGATTTTGGCACAGCGGTTGCCGCTTGTGCATGGCTCTCATTATGTTCTATTTGGGAGTGGCTGAGCCACGTGTGACACCCAGTGGAAACATTCAGTATTACTGGTCCAGTCTTTGGTGCAACATCAAAACTGGTTTGAATATTTCTAAAATTTTACAACAATTTAAAACACTTACAGTCAGAAATATGTTGCACCTTTAACTACACCCGACAGTGTACACTGTAGGACAAGGAGGCAAAAACTGGAATTTGAGCTGCTGCTTTGGACTGAATGATAAATATTAGCAGCTTCCTGATCATCTTGTGGAGATCAAGCTTGGTGGACTTACTTTAACAGACTTGGTACTATAAGAAGAGCACCATTCCTGGTATCAGCTGAGTTTAGGTGCACTCAACGGTAGCAGTGACATGGCAGAAGGGTGAAGTGAGTTAGTGAGTTACCTGCAGCGTCTCCAGAGACATCTTGATGTTCTTCAGTTCCCTCAGCAGGTCCAGAGCTCCATCCTGCAGCCGAAACAATAAACGAAAACCATCACATCACTTTCTTAATGTGGTGAGGTCAACTCCTCAGTGAGTGAACACCTGGAGGATGAATGCAACGACAGCACACCTGTCTGCCACACGGTGTGTCCATTTAATGAACAGAAACGTTTCAAAGTGACAGATTTGTTTCGGTGGACATCTTTTGTCTGACCAATAAAGTCAAGGTGGCATTTTGGGTTGAAGGTGAAGGTTCATGGTTCCTCGCAAACACTCCCACCCACAGCTGAACAGCTGTCACCCAGATGCCCCGAGACAATCGTTCAATGTGTTCTAAAAGGTTACGGAGAGAATGATGGAGGCACAAGATTGTATTTTAGTGAGTGGATCTCTTGAACTGTTGGTCAGTTCACATGTGGGCAAATTAAGATAATCCCACAGCTGAACAGGACAATGGGATGTGATGCTCTTTACAGCAGCTTTACATTTAAAGAGACCTTTAATAAACACAAGAGTATAAGAGCCAGGGTGACATGAAAAGAAGCAGGTTAAAGCAGGTGAAGTCATGGGGAAAAGGGACAGAAAGTTTTGCTTCCTGTAACAAAAGACGGTCCTGCAGGGAAAAAAAGCTGGCCGTGTTCCCACGCTGCCACATGAAGCAACACAGAAACAAGAAGACATGCACAGACAAGGATGAATGGAGACAAAGGAAGACTTTAGAGAGAGGTCAGATGAATGAGGGGTGAAGGAGAGGAGGGAGCAGGAAAGGTGTGGAGGAGCAGAAATTAAAAAAAAAAGAGTAGAGGAAGTGTAGAAGAGAGGAAAGACAAACTGTTCCCAAATCCTACTCTTACACTGAAACTGTTACTGTGAGGCCAAAAAGACCCCAAACAATGTTTTGTCCACAACAGTAACAGATAAAAAGAAGACTTTACCAGCCACAAAACTGTTATCATTCATGTGAATTATTCCTAAGCCTAATTTCCACTGCCACAGTTACATGGATGTAGATCCTTCAACTGTTTGCATACAAACACTGTAAAGAAAAGAACAACAGACGAGCGTGTTTCAGTCATGTCTGCTGCTTTGGCTGAAGCATGCAGTGTCATTCACACATCATACATGCAATCCAAGGTCAGATCTCATCACTAAATATCAGAAAGGTGCTGAGTCATGATTTTATATCGAGCTGATCTACTCAAACAGGCTAAAACATGAGTTAAAGAGAGAGAGCGTAAAGCTACAGGCTCACATGTCCTGAGCTTTCAAAGGTGTTCCAGCCTCACTTAAGAGTCTCGTTCTGAATTTAGACAGATTGATAACTCATCTAAGATGAGGAGCTCAGCATGTGGGGGCTCCGATCAATGTGGCGGAAAGAACAGCAGTGACTTTACACTACTTAGCTACCGTTGTTTTCAGCTTGCAGTGTCGCTGTAAGTCACAAACTGATCAGCTCTACTCTGTCAAAGATTATTCCTGAGGTAATCCGGGCTATGTGGAACACCGAGTAGCCGGAACTCGTCCCCTTCCTGTCCCAGACAGGGACGCTGCACAAGACTTCTGGAGTCTGGAATATCCTACTGTGTCTTGGCGCCATCGTCAGGAAGCATGACACCATGAGAACCGTCACTCGATTGTTCTAAGGGCTGCACGCGATGCCCATTACCAGCGTACAGTGGTGGACATGTGGTAGCAGGTAGTCACAGAGAACGTACTACGACAAAATGCTGTAGTTGTATCTGGTTACAGTATTTATACGGTGTATCAGTCACTTTATCCCGCGGGCTTCAACCAAACCACAGAAGAGCAGGTGGAAAACTTCCGACATTGCCACGCCCGAAGTATCATAGAGAACACCTTCGGCATCACGGCGTCCCAGTAGGATAATTACATAACCCACGCTGATTCAGCAAATCCAAATGTCAGATGTATCCCATCCAGCTTCACTAATAGCATCACCGCAAACTCAGCCATCCATCCAGAGGAGGGGAGGCAGCATATGGCGGGTGAAACAACCTCCTCGAGTCAAGGTTGAGCTCAACACAATCCCTCCAAATTCATATGCAGAAATCTGTTCATAAAGATCAGCGGAGACCAAAACTGAGCTAAAAGAAGAGTTATTGGATATTACTGGAAGTCACACGAACACAAAGTGTGAAAGTTTCTCTGCACTCACCTTAAATCTGATTTCAAGGTTTGGAGCCAATCATGGTTCAGGATGCAACTTACACAAGTGTGATGTTGAAACTTGAATCCTTCGGCACAACTTCATGCACAATCCGTGCACAAAGACTCAAAATGTACAAGTATAAGTGAAGAAGAAGACATCTTGTGTCCTTTCCTAAACATCAAATTGACCTTTCTGCATTTATGTTTCTGACATGCGTCCATATCAAACAGTTCTGCTATATTATGCAGCAAAAAATGCAACTATCAATTCTGCAAAAAACTATGACAAGTGAGACAAGAAACAGCTCTCAACAGTGTCAGCTCTGAGTCACAGAGGCCAAGTTCTTCATTTATCTTGGCATAGCTGCAGCAGAGATGTAAAAGCATCGTCATTGATTGTTACAACCATGAAACAGCAAAAAAATTAATGAAATTACACATTACAAATACAAACACGCTGCTACATTTTCACAGTGAACAGGACTGATGTTCATTTAGCTAATTATTTTATGTGTTCATTTGTATAATTAGTTGTCAAATGAGGTAACGTGTTAAATGTTCATGTTAATATTAGTGAGGTTAAATATTCTAAATAAAATATAAAAGTTATTTGTTTGAGAAAGCAGCTTTCTGAGTACCTTTGTACAGTCAGTGCACACAGAAGAGGTCTCATTGCTGCTCAGACATTCACTGTTCTGGCTGCCATATTGGTAATCTGTGGTTATTTTTTTCTCCTAACATCAAAAAAAAAAAAAAAAAAAAAAAAAAAAAAATCACATCAGTCAGGCTCTGCATTTGAAATTCATATTCTGGAAGGAGTAGATGTTCGACCCTCAGACACAACGCAGATTATTTTAATATGTCTGTAAAGTTATTACAATGTTGAAAAAATGTGTTTAAATGTTACTATTATATAAGTATTTAATTAAACAGATGAAGGTTAAACTTTTCAGCTTGCAAACAACTACAAATATCTTTGTATTATTTATTTTCAAAATAAAAGTTCTGAATGTTTAAAAGAACTAAAACAAAAAAAGGTATTCAGCTGCACAAATTGTATGTTCTAACGTACAGACACGTTCTGTTGAGCTGTGCACTGTGAGGTGAGCTGACTAGAGACTAATTGATTCAAGGTGCGGCTGGTTTAATTGGCCGCTTGTTCAACCAATGGCTGCCATGATTTATGGCCAAACTATTTCCAAAAAGAATCAGCAGCTTGCTGTGTGTGCGTTAATCAGCAGAAATGTTTAAAATAGTCCTGCACAGAGCGCACACACACACTCACACACACACACACAGGCAACGTGTTTCCAGAATTTTCGGCTCTCAGCAGTTAAAGGTAGAGCTCATCACCTGATCTCGTGCTTTCCAGCGGATGTTTTCTCACTCACCGTGTTCTTCTTGTGCACCATTTTATCCAGTTTTTTGGCGATGCGCTCCACCTCCTGGTTTTTAGCCATTTTCTTTTTTCCTGAGCGGATTTTCTCTCCGTCACTTCTTCTTCTTCTCCTCCTCTGCTGCGGTGAAAACCCCCATTGATGTGGAAGAAAAATCCTCTCCCTCTCTCTCGCTTTCCTTCTCTTTACGCAGCCTGTCTGACTCTTTCTATCCCAGCTGCTGCCGCCTGCCTCTCGTTTGTTGTTGTGTGGCACTGTGGGACGCTGGGAGTTGTAGTTTTTCCCCTGGGGGCGCTCTGTCCAAAGCCAGAACTTTTAAAGGAGACTCAGCAGTCCTGCAGCGAGGAGGATGAAAAAGACTCTTTTAATTCATTAAATATTAAAAACAGTCATGTGAAACAGCCTAATGCACATGGAGCAATATTTACATTTCATTTAATTTATAGGCTTTTGTTGGAAGAATTGATTTAGTTCATTTAATTTCATGAAGTTGCTGCGTCATGATTCTTATGCAAAATTTTGGATTTTGCAACCGGTAGATCCCCGTTATCAAAGATGAGATTTTCTGAATTCATTCATGCATGCAACAAAAATCACAACCTGACAGCGACAGGAGCCGAGTTCAAACGGACGTTAGTTCGAGCTCCACTGATAAAGCCACATTTCTGAAGTGCTGCTGTCGGTTGGAAGTTGCATATTGTGTTAATTTGAGTCTGTCTGAATCCGGTCCAAACCGTCCTGCCACAACAGATCAATGCAGACAAATAATAAGTACAGGACACTCTGCGAAATATTAGAGCTGAGAGTAAAACATCTGGAAAGCTCGTGCTGCAGTAATTCAAACAAAAAAGATGGCGAGACCACGAGAGGTGCATGACAGGAAGAACAAAAATCAAAACAGTAATATGTGGGTGGGGGTGGCTGCTGTGTCCGAGTCTCCTCAGCTGATCTGGGTGAGGTGAGCTGAATAAATCTGCCTTTTTTTTTTTAATCTTTTCACTTTAAAGTTAATTTTGACAGGGTGCGAGGCGGGCATTGCAACCCAACGGCCTCAGACATGTTTCACCACTTTAACTGTTTAAATGTTCTCTCCAGTTGAACATCTGTGGAGAACATGTTGAAAAAATCTCCCTCTCTCTGGTAGAAGTAAAGACATAACAGCTCAATCATGTCTTCAGATGTTCTTCATTGAGGGTGTCTGGCTTCTTCAAAACAAGCTTCAACTTAGATGCTGCTAGCTTTTCAACCCCAGAGCAAACAGTGTTACTCTGCTATGTGCACTTTATTTGAACATGCTCAGGTTTTCATACATAAACTGTAGATCCTCTATAGATACTCTGAACCTGCATAAACAGTATTTCATTTGAACGGTGTGTGTGTTTGTGTCTTTTTGAACTTCATGTAACCTAAAGATGCTTTACTTTAGTTCAGTACAGAGTGAAACTGCAGTTCTCTATACAGTAATGAAGGACATAAAGTATAATGGGGACATAGACGTGATTTCAGAGAGCGATTTAAGCAATAAATAAAATGCGTGTTGTTTCTGATAAAGGTGAAATGCACATCTTGTTGGAGATGAAGACAAACTATTTGATCTGAAATGGCTGACTGGAAACTTTTCTCTCTGAAACTTTCAGTTCCTTCGGAGGAAAATTTCATTTTGATTCTCTCTGAAAGACTCAAATCACAGCCTGCGTGTACTTACTGTGTTCGTCCTCTAGATGTCAGTGTTGTCACGTTATTTTGTGCTCGTCCTGTGCAGGCCGATCACAGCGTACAGCGGATTCATGCTGTCTGTGTGTGAGAGAAGACAAACTCTGTAAAATACATCACTTTATTGGAAACTGTTCGTGTCTCCAACTTGACTTAGCTACAGTTTGATTCAGCATGGTGAAAAGAAGTGTCTCCACACTTTGCTCCAGTAATGAAGAACATCCTCACGAGACCTGATGAAGGTCCTTCATATTCTGATTTCCTCCACTTCAGAAGTGTAAACATCTTAACAGTTATCTTTATTTATAGAGCACATTTAAATCAAGTGAAACAAGTGCATCACAGAATTCAGCAAACAAGATGAAATCTAATCAAAAGGATTTCTGAATGATAAAGTAAAATCAAGATCTTTTGATTATATTATGTTGTCTGTATGTTCATTGTTTATTGGGTGTATAAAGAGAAAATGACCTGTTCCACAACCCCTTTATAATCCCCATATTCTCTGATGGTGTCTGCATTTCCAATTTTGTTTATCTGCTCAGATATTTTGACCTCTCTGGAGTCTCTAAATTACTTCAAATGAAACAGTCTAAAAATGAAAAGTCTCCTTTTGTCTGACGTGCTTACAATTTATGTCCAACTTTTACACCAAAGTCTGCTCTAGAAGAGTTCAGCCTTCATTCAGCATCAGTAGGTTTACAAGACTGCAAGTTTGAAAATGAAACTAATCTAAATGAAGCTAGCTGCTTGAAGTTGCATTGTGGGTTTTGAGTTTTGCATGTAATAATAAAAATAATATCGGTTAATCTACTGCACAGATTTTGATCCTTTTTGTCCATCAACAAGTGTCAGCGTCTACCTTCCTGTGAACAAGGCCGAACGGCCGAACCAAAACCAACCTCTGAAAGTTGTTAGGCTAAAGCTATCAGTCCAACAGGAAACTGTAAATCACAGAGAGCTGAAGCAGGAAAAGCAGCAAATGTATTCTGTATAAAATCTGATCCAGTTTCACCAAAATCACTGAATAAAGTTATAAAGTTTTGGTACAGTAATCAGTGAGGCCCGGACATAGATCACTCATAGACTTAATCAAACAGGAAGCACTCCGCTCCGGCGGCGTCAGAAGAGAGAAAGTGTTTCATTGGATAAGTGCAGGATGACATCATCAACAAGTCTTTATGGTTTATCAGGAAATGACAAACTCTAAAATACCATGAAGAATAAATAACTAAAGTATAACTTTTTGTTTTGTTATTGTTGGGCCAGATTCTGGAGTATAGGTGACACATAGTGCAGAAACGTGTTTAAACATTGAAACATCAATTTTGACTTCATAGGGACTTTAAGGCCGTAAACTGTGATAAGTGGACCTTACGTCATTTTAAGACGACATACCATTAAAGGCTAAAACTCTAATATCAGCAAAAGATGCATCTTGTAAAACAGAGGCTATTTATTTATCTCAGCGACGAGCAAAAATGAATAGAAACGTCCCATATTTCTTGTGTAACCTAGAACAGATTACATTTTTAAAGAAACTTCCCCGACACTGCCTGCCAGCTACAAGTAAGACTCTACCGTAGTGGTCCTGTCTCTTTCTCTCTCTCTAAATTTAAATCAGACTCTCCTCTCTGAATTCCAGACGAGTAAATAATTCTTGGAGAAACTTCTTCTTCTTCTCTCTCTCTCTCTCTCTCTCTCTCTCTCTCTCTCTCTCTCTCTCTCTCTCTCTCTCTTTTTTGGTCTCATGAATTCTTGCTGCTTGATGTCGGCAGCCAAGAACCTCCTCCAGCTGAGATCTGCAGAGCAGAGCTGGCAGCGACATCAACAGCTGCTGGGTGAGATAGCTGCCAGTCTGAATGTGTGTGTGCGCGTGTAGGTGTGTGTGTGTGTGCATGTGTAGGTGTGTGTGTGTGTGCATGTGTAGGTGTGTGTGTTTACTACAGAGAACCTGGAGAGCTTGGAGGTATGCGGCGAGGGAGGAAAAGATGCAGAGGAGAGAGCTGATTGAAATGAAAACAAAAGCAGCCTCTTCTTCCTCTCATCATCACTTCTGCTTTTCTTCTTTCTTTTCTTCCTCCACATGAAAATTTTATGGAAACATGACATTTCTGTTTGTTTCATATATTAATTTGAGGACGGTTACAGCATTTTGGATGTTTAAAGCCCCATTGTCTAACTTTTGTACCATAAAATAACACACTTTAACACTTTACGGCACTAAGTCACACACCACCAACTATTTCACTGATTTTGGTTGGTCTGCCCCAACTCTCTGTGATTTACAGAGTTTCCTGATGGACAGTGAAGTAAACTGCTGCTGTTAGCTAATGTTGGCTCAGTTTGTTAGCTGGGCTGCCCAGCTCAGAGCACCTGGGGAGCGTTAGTGTTTGTACCACAGGCGTTTTAGACTACCAGGAAGAAGAAGAGGAGGTTTTCAGGATGGGGCCGTGGGTGAATGCCAAGAGGGAGCAGAGGCAAGGTCGTGCCAGAACCAGAGCTGGGCAATGTGACCACGCTCAGCATCCTCTATGGACATGATGGCAGAGGGAATGTTGATGGAGAAAGCTATATCAAGAGAAAAGGAGAGAGTGACCGAGCAAGAAGTCGTCAGAAAAGAGTAAATCTTGGACTGACTTTTAGTCGTCTGCGAGAGCTTGGAAAGTTTGGAAAATGCGCATAAAAATGGATCTTGTCTTCTCTGTTTTCTTATCTTTCACCCCTCCGTTCATTTCATTGTCTGTTCTCACCTCCTCTATTCTTTTCATCCATCTTCCACATCCTGTGCCTCATCTTTTCTTTCCTCTCACCATTCAGTCCTCTTCCTTTTTCCTTCCATCTCTTCCTCTACCATTCTAGACATTCCTTTCTTCTCCACCTCCTCCTTCATCTACTTTCTCATCCCTTCTTCTCCCTCACATTTCTGCAGCTTCTCCCCTGCTCTTTGCACTCTCTTTTTGTTGTATTGTCTTATTTGTGGTCTTTCTTTAACTTCCTTCTTCTCTCCTCTTGTTCTCAAACCACAGTTTTGAACAGTTAGTTGTTGTTTGATGACGCTGTTGATGTTTTCACTGCGCAGACCTTCAGCTTCCACTGAGGTTTATTCATTGAGTATTTTGAAGATTTTTCCAGTAAAGAAAACAGACAGCAGCAGGGGATCAGAATACCCGGAAGGCAGTCTCTAAGGTGATACATGTAATAGGATGAGGAAAAATGCAGATCAGTCAAAATTCTGTAAACAAATGAGTCATACTTTATTCCTTTTATCTGTAATTTTGCAAGAATTTCCTCAGGAAAGAGCTGACGTAGTTTTCTGAAACTTTCCTGGAAATTGAAACATGACTGTCCATTTATGAAAGAATCCGTTAATATACAAATCCAGACAAATAAAAGCCTTATGTCGTCTTCTTTTCATGGGCCCGGTATAGCACCCTGTGGTATGCCAAACCTCGTTAACCTTGTTGACTCTGTGTTAGTGTGAACCTGCATGGCTGTCTTTGCTCTCAACCAGCCAACAAAATGTCGGATTTGAACACAAGAGTTCCCTGTTTGTTTTCCTGTCAGTCAATGTTGGTTTCTTTTAACCATGACCGCATTCGTCCCCTGACCTTAACCACATGGTTATTATTGTAACCATGATGACGAAGGTCCCCTAACCTTAACAAAGTAGCAATTTTAACACAGACCATGATCTTTCCCTATACCATAGCCGAGTTGTTTTTGTGCCTAAATCTAACCAAACTTTAACCATAGTGTTGTCACAGCATAACAGATTTATTTGTCAGAAGTGATTGGAATGGACAGATAAACGTTGTTGTCCTAGAGGCGTCAGACCAGAAAACTCTTTCATGTGTTGCTCAAAAGGGCAACAACATATTTTATTCATTTGAAATTTCTGGATGATTTCCTTGAGGTCATCTGAGCTTTGTTTGCTGTGCATTCTACAAATTTTGGTTTTTGGTCAGCAGAGTTAGCAGTTTTAAAAACTGTGCGCAACAGTCACAATAAGATGTTAGATAAAAAGTTGCAGATGCTCTGAGGTCACTTTCACACCTGTAGTTTGGTTAATTTGGTCAGGACCAGTGGAAGAAATTATACCTCTAGTTCTGGTCTGGTTCAAGGCTTTTTGCAAACCAACTTGTAGGAATGACCTGTCCGAGTCATGTGGATAGACAGGCAATTCATTGACTGGACAATTTTGGCCACTCATCCTACATCTTTAGATGTATCAAGACATGAAAAATGGGGTTGGGGGCTTACTTATTTGTTAATGAGGAACTGTGGAAAGTTTAAACACACCTCTGCTTTAACTCCTTTGTACTTTCTGATTGATCAGGGACAATCCCCTCAATGACATACCCCAAATCATCCATGAATATATACATTGTTTGTACGGATTACTTTTAAGATTACTGCATTGCTTGTTCACGATCAACAGATGGATTTAATAATAGTTTATCTTCTGAATTCATGCTAAAATCACATATCAACTGTTTGAAAATTCTCTGGATGGTCTATTGTCTTGCACACCACAAATGAACTGCAGTCATTTGAACTTGGGTTCACTTGACGACTCGCAGTTGGTCTCCATCCGGTTGACAGCTTTCACACCAGTTTATACAAACCAAACAGGTTAGATGTGAAAGTAACACATCATCAAGGTAAGTACCTCTCACCTCGCCGCTACGGAAAACTCCTTGTATCGCCCTAGAGCAGCTTGGATGATCGTAGTTGCTTATGACTCGACACGTCAAGGGTGACCCCATAGCTGTGGAAAAACATGTCTCTGCTTCTTGGTTGTTGTGATTACAGGTCGTGAATAATGATGGTGTTTGGATTCTTGGTTAATTTCTCTAAGTGTTTTCTGACCTTGCTCTGTGGAGTCTTTAGGATTAACTTCTGACAGCAGGAAGTGTTTGTTCTACCTGGAGGAGATCTATGTATCCAGGAAGTGTTTGTTCTGTGTGTATTAGGTCAATGAAACCAGCTATCAGCAACTGAATTCAGGAAGTACCCTCTTCTTGTGAACTATGGAATCATTCGAAGTCACCTCTGACGCCAGGAAGTGTTTCTCTACTCTAAATGGATCTTTGGAGTCTCAGTTATTGACCATCTGAAGCAGGAAGTGCCCACTCTCCTTGATCTGTAGCTGTTCATTTTGACCCCTTGGCACCAGGAAGTGTCCTTTCTACTTATACTAGATCTATGGAGTCACTGCTCGTTATGACCTCAGACGGGAAGCTTCCTCTCCGTTGGATGGATGGAGCTATTCATATTTCCTTCAGAAACCAGGCCAAGTATTGTGTTGTGAGCCGGCTCCTTCTTCCTCTCTGATGGTAAATGAGTCTGCTGAAGCTTCGTCAGAGCAGAGGCTGTTTTCATCATCTTAGATGTGAGTAAGATTCTTACAACAGATTTGGTACTTTAAACAATGCTTGACTGGATGTGCAGAGAGTTGTTGGGAAATTAGATATCTGCTTTTTTTTAAAAAAAACAACAAAACAGGGGTTTTCGGTTAGCTCAGTTGGTCAGTCCTTGCCGCAGCAGCCCAGGGTTTGAATCCAACCTGCGGCCTTTTGCTGCATGTCATTCCCCATCTCTCTCTCTCTCTCTCTCCCCACATTCCTGTCACTCTTCAGCTGTCTCTGTCAAATAAAGCTTGAAAAGGCCAAAAAATATCAAAAAAACAAAACAAAACAAAAAACAGATGAAAAATGTTTTTTTTGACAAATGGTTTTATCAGGTACAATCTTTGGTTAAGACTGTAACCATAATCAAAGTGTGATAAACTTGTTGGTTTGACATGTTGACTGTAGAGTCTTCTCTGCCAACAGGGCGTGATGATTGGACAATTGAGTTATTTTCAGAATGTATTTTAGTTTTTATTCCATGAAACTCGCTGGCCGTGTTCCCTCTTCTGCACGGTGTCACCCAGTGAATGGGAGATGGTTCCGGGTGGTTTCCAAAGAAAAGCTAAAGGAAGCAACAGTGTGCTGAGGTGAGGTGGTTAACCATCTGCCAAGTCAACCACTTTCAGTAAAGCTTGAATCTCTCAATTGTGTGACTTCTCTGAGTCTGTTTTTTAAAACCTGAGATTTATAATTTATCAGGCACGTTTTCAAACAGTATTTTTTACAAGAAAAAAAGACATCACCCAATCTCAATACACATCATACACCAATACCTCCTCATGCTTGTTCTGATTAGTTTGACCACATTCAGTACATGCAGCAAAAAATTCGAATTTCTGATCGTATCAGATAAAGACATGCATAGGACCGGATCACTTGTCTGAGTATACATGCCGTTCAGAGAATCGGATAAACGGCCGCAGCATGGCTGACTCCGTTATGCTATGTGGAGCTGTAGCCCTCTCAACAAAGAGCCACGTCCGGTTGACCTCTACTTATGAGCAACAACAAACTATCTGACGGCATTCAAACAAAGATTGCGTACGAGGAGATGGACGATACTACAGTAGTGTACATTTCGTGCATTATTTTCCTCCTAATAATGCATATAAAAGCAACAACACCGCTATTTAATATGACGTCTCCTTTCACTACCGGGTGAAAGCCCCGGCGGAAATTCTCGAGCATGCGCAGAATGCAAAATCCGATTTAGATCCGATTGCTGAGTATACATGGCGTTAAAAAGCCGACTATGAACGAATTATCTAGGTGTTCTTATCCGATTTTGAGATGTCCGTTACGGTCCGAAGCAGGTCGGATTAAGGTGTTTACATGCATTTTAAAAGTCCGAACTATGTCTGATACGATCAGAAATCTGAATTTTTTGCTGCATGTAAACGTACTGATCGACGAAGACTGAAGCTTTGTTGAGTTGGGAAAGACTCAAGATTTAAATACGCAATATCACTGAGTCAAATGAGTGCTTTTAATCTTCTGTGACGTTTTAGAAACACCAATGATTCCTGAAACAGTTTGTCTTCTCAAATGCAATGAAAGCAGTCGGAAATATTTGGATGTGATGTGACATAATCCACCAAACGACTATGTGAAACAAGTTCTGCTTTCCAAGATTTAACACGAGTAAAACAAATACATCTTTGGCTTTAGTAGGAAAACTTGTTAACAATTGCTTATAGCGCTTGTTCATACATACAAATGTTCATACTGCTGTTGCATTGAAGTTATTGGTGCAGGACAATGGTGCGATTATATTCCGAAAGTTCAGCCACCCATAAGGTTCACGCCGTAATAGACTCATATTTCTTAAACATCAAAGAAGAAACAGCCTTGTTTCTGAAAAGAGGAAACGCTGAACGGACCAATCAATCTGCAGCATAAAAGGCCGTCTGACACCTGACATGACTGAACTGCACAAGCTCACATCTGTCAGCACCGAGACATGGATGTAATGACTCATTATGAGGTCACATTATGTCAAATATAAGGTGCTATATGACATTATATTAACAAATTCCTTTTCTGAGACAATTTTTTGACAACTTTATTATTATATGAGGTGTTTCTGCTTCTGTCGCTGCACCGCTCAGTGATCGCAGGAAAAGGAGACAGCAGAGATGAGAAAATGTCAAGCAACGTTACTAGGAAACCTAAAGATCAAGGATGTCATTGATGGTCTAGCAGGAAAGTCTATCAGCTGTTATTCTGGCAGCTAATGATAACATTAAGAGAGTGCTCATTACCACCACTGAGGTACCCTTAACCCCATCTGCTCCAGTGGAGCTGCTCAGTACCCCTCAGATCACACTGTGGTTGTACAGTAACTGTGTGAATGTGACCAGGGCTTTCCTAAAACTCTGCTGAATAAATAAAAAAGTGTAAATTAATCCAATAAAGTGAGTTCTTAGGATTAGAAGGTTCTAAAACTGCACATCCATCCATCCGTCCATTTTCCATAACCGCTTATCCTCATCAGGGTGGATCTGGAGCCTATCCCCGCTGGCACTGGGCGAGATGTGGGGTACACCCTGGAAAAGTCGCCAGTTCATCACAGGGCTGACACACAGACAACCATTCACACTCACATTCAAACCTATGGGCAATTTAGAGTCACCAATTAAGCTGCGTGTCTTTGGGAGGAAGCCAGAATACATGGAGAGATGCAGACTCCACACAGAAAGTGTGAACCACAGCACTGCTGCCCTAAAATTGTACTTTTAGAATAAAGCTAGGGTGTCATTTTAAAGTATGAATTGTTCGACATATCATGTTTACTATTCGAAATACAAAAACTTGGAGCTCTATATCTCAAAACGGCTCAGAACGTTGATAGAACCTTGGCAAATCTAGAAAAAAGGACTTTATTCTTTCTTTATCTTTTTCAAGTGGTCATTAGAAGAACTGCAGGTCAAGACATCACCACCACGAGTTAATGATGGTGGTTCCTGCTAACTTTATTTCCTCTAATCCTACATTCATTTGATCAAACTGCTGCTGCTAAAAAAATCAAATGACTTTCTTGTCATGTATCAGCAGAACACATCACAGCTAAGTTTTGCCCTGTGATGTATCTGATGATGTCAACATTTGACCTTGTGTGTCCGTGTGTGTGTGTGTGTGTGTGTGTGTGTGAATGAGGCTGTACCAGTGTGTATTTGTTTGCTTCCCAGCCGGGTGCCAACATTCCAGTCAGGCGGCCACACCAGGAGACAGGAAGTCAGGACCGAGATGATGGTGATATCATCATCCTGGGACAGAGAATAAGGTCGTCGGTCCTGTGTGGCACTGGTTCGGCACACGTCCAGTCATTCTCCGCCCTGCAGGGGTGCAAACGTGACGAGCCAGAAAAAGAAGAATCAATCAATGTTTTACACAGATTTTTGCGGCCACCGTCGTTTCTTTTACACGCTTGAAAGTGAGGGATGATTCAGCTGCAGTCTGCGGCCTCACCGCTAGGTGCCACTAAATCCAGACTGGACTGGACCTTTAAGCAAAAGTAACAATATCACAATGTAAATATAAGTAAAACTTCTGAAGAGTTATCAGCCGAATGTACTCATTCTGCTAAAAAATGGCCTCTTTGGCTGATATATGATTATTTGTCACATTATTAGATTAAATATTGATGCATTTTTCTGTTGCAGCTGCTCGGTGGAGCTTCTCTTGACGGACAACAACTGAGCTGAGCTACCAATTAATGTGTTTACCTGTTGATGTTCCAAGCAGGTGTTTTTGAGCATTACAAAACCTCCACAGTCTTTTATTGAACCTGTTCAAACTTTTTTGGACCAGGGTGCAGAGAACAAATTATGAGTATGCGTTTGCCAGTTTGAACATTAAATATCTGGTCCTGTATTCAGTTGAATATAGATCGGATATAACTTCTCTTTGGATTCGGGGTCATGTACAGTTCAGTATTTTAGTCCAGTGGTTCCCAACCTAGGAGTCGGGCCCCTCTACAAGATGAATCTGAGATGATTAAAGGAAAAGGAAACAAGAAAAAACAGAGTTCTGCAACACATACTTGTATTCATTTTTTTGGTCTTTTGTCTAATCTGCTATTTTGTGGACTTTTACTTCTTTGGGCCTCGAACAGTTATTTAAATGAAACCATCTGAGGACATTTTTGAGGGGAAATGTCTCTTTGGTGGAACTGCTGCAGTAACAACCCATCTGAAATATGACAAGGGGCCCCAACCAGACGTTTCATAACAGTTTCAAGCTAAAAAAAGGTTGGGAACCGCTTTATCTTCAACAGTGCATTGTATTTCTAAGCATATTTGTGTTTATGTACAGTGTTAATTTAAAATCATCAATTGCAAGGAGCAAAAAAAAACTGAAGTAAGTAAAGTACCCCGACATTCAAGTACAGTACTTGAGTAAATGTATTTAGTTACTTCCCACCGCTGATGTTTAAGTGTCACAGTGTTTGATACTTAAAGAAAGTTTCTCTGTGATCACCTTTAATCTCAGCTGAACACCCAGATGAACAGGATGGATTTGTGACGTCACAACTAATTTGTAAACCAGTCGTGGTCCCGTACGCAGCTTTACGTATGATGTGAAAACCTGAAGCATGAAGAATGGACGAAGCAGTTAAACATTTAAAACAACACGTATTTACATATTCAGTGAGAGAGAAGGCAGTACATGTGCTTTTAATATTGTTTGTAGCTGAACTGTTTCGTGGAAAGAGACACAAATATTAAAACATGTCTGTAGCACTGACATAATTATTTATATAATAATTTTCGTCAATAGCATTTTTCACTGACGGAGTCGACGATAATTAAATAAAAACTAATTTATGAGGACAAAAAGTATGACCAAATCTCTTTCTAATTTTTATTAATAAAAACTGGATCAAAATAGGGAGGGATGAGTTGGCAGTGTTTTTTTTTCATGAGCTGGTGTGTTTTTGTTAAATTTGAAATACAACACAAGCTAAAAGAAACCACCACTGTCCTGTAGTGATGAGAGAAGTGAATAATAATAATATAATAATAATAATGAGAGAAGTGAATAATAATAATATAATAATAATAATGAGAGAAGTGAATAATCCAGAAATACTGAACTTAAACATCATAAATTAATCTTAATTATTTTTTAGTTTCCTCCACATAATAAATTTGGAAACTCTAGAGAAACTTTTATAAATAATGCATGACACTTTAACTAAATGTGTAAATTTTAGTCGAATAAATTCACTGTATAGTTGCTCAAAATCTTATCATATTTAGTCAACTAAACCAGACCAAAACTAAAAAAATTCAGATGACTAAAACTTGATTGAAATCTGATGTTTTCATGCGTGTGCAGCACGTCGTCCTGCAGCAGGCCTGCATCCTTACAATCATAATTCATATCTGATTTCAGTTTCCTACGTCATGTTACTATAAAACTTTTAATATGACATTATAAATCCTGTTCTTTCAGGTCACTCAGCATGTTGCTGTCCGTCAAACACTCCGTCGAACTTTCAGATCAGATATCGCAGACTTTGTCTCGTCTTCAGTCTCTCTCTCAGTCTGTTTCCAATTTTCTTTTATTGTGAAATGATTCGTCCTTATGAATGAAAACAACGCTTTGTACAGTGTTTGCGTGTGTGTTTGTATGTGTGTGTGTGTGTGTGTGTGTGTGTGTTTGTGATTTCCTCTTGGCCAGGTCACAGCAGGACTGAAGTCCGCTGGTCTACTGCTGGACCGTGGGTGCGTGTCTGTTCTCTGTGTGTGTGTTTGTGTTTTATAAGTGTTTTATGATGTGTGTGTGTGTGTGGGAAGGCACTGGCAGCTTCACTCCCACACACTTTCCTCTCACACCCCCTCATATACCTTTCAAACACACACACACACACACACACACACACACACACACACACTGCTCATAAAGACATATTGCGTGTAGACACAGGTTTTCTGTCTTATTTTATCACATTATGAGTCGTGTTTAACCTCTATTTTTCGGTCACGGAAACAAACGCTCACTGTTGGTGAACGAGGCCTTCAGGTTCACGTCCTTCGCGGCTCTATATGAACGTCACTCCACTTCCTGCTAGGCATTGAAAATCCACGCTGGACGTAAATCCAGTTGTGCAAAACAGTCTAATATAGACGTTATTCCACGGAGACTGAATTGAATATTAGCGGAAGGACGCCGCGCTGTCAGTATTGTCTTTCCAAAAAGGGAAGCTGTTGATGTGCAAGTGTGTTAAAAATAAAGAATACACTTAAAGAAAGAAGAGTAAGAAATTAAACTTGAAAATGTGGAACTGCAAAAGAAAATGCTAAATAATAAAGACTTTTATGAGATGCTCACACACACACTCGCCTGTGTCATGATGTTTATTGGCCTATGTTGTTTAGGCGTCACTTTTGTTGTGCATGTGTCCTCATGTGTCATGTATTGTTTGACCATAGTGTGTGTGTGTGTGAGTGTGTGTGTGTGGTGTTGCTCCTCTGGGATTAAAGACAGAAGAATAGCAGCAGCTCTGCAGTGGTGTGAAACTGAGAAAGTGTTTGCTCCCTGCTTCTTCTTCCTGTCTCTGTGTCCCCCCTCACCATCCCTCCCCCCCTCGACTTCCTCTCAATAGGACTCATGGGAGTTTAAAATGTCTGCCCATGTCAGGCAGTCCGTCTGTCTCTTTGTTTTTCCCATTCAGTTGATTAAGTTCAATTAACGATGAGTTATTGAATACAGTCATCCTGATGATGACTGCTCAGTAAATCTGTGCTTACGTCAGAATATTGATACCACTCTCAACCAGCAGAGACTCGAATAAATAATCCTTTACAATAACCTCCAAAACCACCAAAGTACAGAGCAGCACTGTTTCCAGTCTTTATGCTAAGCTAAGCTAAATGGCTGCAGGCGTTAGCTTCATATTTCACAAACAGGCATGAAAGTGGTTTTAATCTTCTTTGTGAGTACAGCGTTATAACAAAGATATCACACAGCTCGGCGTGCTGTTATACTGAATATCAGTACGGTGGATGACAATCTACATCAGCACGCTTCGTTCCTGGTCGATTCCAACTAAAATACCACAGCTAACTAAACAAGGAATTTTTTTGAGTTGTTGAGGCGACAAAAATGTTTTTTATTTTAATTTTTTTATCTTCATGGATTATATCGATGCCAAATTGACAAAAAGACTGTTGACATATGACGTCCTTCATCTCGTGTTTCTACAGTGATGTGTTTTTACGGACACGTAAGGAATTGTTATCATATTTCTTAAAGGGTGTTTGGCTTCCAACACCAGTATGTAGTGAAGTGTTGCTGCTTGTGTGTGTTTTTAAACTACTTGTTGAAATATGTTCATCATTGCGGTGCATGCTTTGTTACAATCTAAGACAGATGACGACCATTAATGTAACAGGAATGTAACGGTCGTTAAAACACCTGTAAAGTGGAGTGATACATGTAGTTAAAAGTCTCTGTAACGCTCTCATAGAAGCACTTGTCCAGTCAAATTACTGTTGTTTGATGACCAAAAAAACTGAGCAGATGAACAGAAATAAAGAAAAACAATCACAGCATTTGTTATTCCTGCTAAATTATAGTAACATGAATAATTACTGTGAAGTTACAGTTAAATACAGTAAATCTACTGTGAGGTGACAGCTGTGACTTCACAATGATTTACTGTAAAAACACGACACAGTAACTTACTGTGGAAGTAATGCAGCTAGCAGCCAGTAATTTACTCTGAATGTAAAGTCAATTATTTAACAGTTTAAAGTCAACATAGTGAACTTTTAATCTTAAAACTAAAACTTTCTTTTAGTTAACGTTCCTTTAATGTTGTTGCATACACTGCGTCCAACACACAGCAGCAGGTCAAAAGAGGTTGTGTCAGGTAAAGTCTGTGAGTCTCTGTCACTTTCCATCAACACAGTCATGGAGTAACACGCTTTGTCTTCTTTCAGCATGCCTGCCTTCATTATTCTGAGAGAGAGTGTGTGTGCGTGTGTGTGTGCGTTTGCATGCAAAGTTGGATATAGGTCAGCCCGGAGTGTAGCCATAGCTTTGTGGTCCGTGTGTGTGTGTGTGTGTGTGTGTGTGTGTGTGTGTGTGTGTGTGATTTTGAGTGTTGAAAAGGCGCTCTAATCTTTACCCATGTAACAAGTGAAAACAATGCACACACACACACACACACACACACACACACTCTCTCTCTCCACCCTCCTGCTGCTCTCAGCATCTCCCCACTGTGGCAGCAGCACAATTCCCAGAAACTGCCCTCCATCCAGAACAACACACACACACACACACACACACACACACACGCATCCACACACACACGCTCACACTATAGATTCCTATCAGCTGTCTCTGTGTGTGTGTGTGTGTGTGTGTGTGTGTGTAAGTGAGCGCAGCACGTTTTACACGTGTGTCGACATGTTTACAATGTGTATGAACTAAGTGCAGCGGGACAATGGTGGGACGAGTGAATGTGACATGGCTCTGTGTTTGTGTGTGTGTGCATTGTGATGACCACACACACACACACACACACACACACACACACACACACACAGAGGGGATGTATGTTTGTTTTTGTGTTAACCTGTGCTTGTCTCTCTGTTTTCCTCTGCACACAGAACGCACCATCAGCTGTTTTCGGATTGTTTGTGTGTGTGTGTGTGTGTGCTGATGGGCATGTGAACTTGTGTGAATGTGATCACTTAAATCACTGATATAAAAATGAATTTACTCTTGATTCAGAGGAAACCCCAGCAACTGATTCATTGAATTCAGCTGCTGCCTGCCTCGATAAAAAAAGATGATTATATTAAAGTGTGTAAATCAAAATACAGATTAAATTATGTTTTATTTTATTGTTTTTTTACTTGTACAATGTGTGCAGTCTTCCACTCAATCTGCATACGGCACCACAACATAGAGTTCACAAGTGGATCTGAGCGGATCTCAGCGTAGTCTTAGTCACCATATTTTTAGAAAATCAGTGGCATATGTAAAGGATTTAAATGGATTATGAAACGATGAAATAATGAAATTAAAATGGAATGTGATTCACAGATAATGAATTAGTTTGAACATCTGCTCTTCTAAAGTGAAATTAGGACTCACAATAAGTTCTATAAATGGGTCACATTATCCTCAGATCCTCTCTGGGACTTGTGTCTTTTTTTTTTAAGTTATGTACAGGGAAGTTTGAGATGAGTCACTTTGGACAGAGTCCAAGATCATGCTGTCTAAGAGGCAAAACCCAGGGTAAAAAAAACCCAAAAAACTTTAATACACACATACTCTTTGTAAAGGTCAGGCGAGAAAGAAAAAAACATTTTTATTAAATCATTCATTCATTAGCAAGTTACACGTATCAAAAATACTCCTTCTAAAAGCAGCACGGAAAATATATAAATCATTTTTAATCACCTTCATGAACGTCTTTGATCGGGACATCAGTGCATCCTAAAGTTACACGTGTGCAAAAGAGTAAATGAGGTTATGTAACAGGATTTAGCTTCATTAAACAAAATGTCACATGACCACCAACACAAACACACATTTAAACACTTACTGTGTACTTATATACTCGCACACGTATCACCTCGCGGTGTCGTATGTTCACACTGAGAGTTGCATGCGATGCATACATTCTGTCTCTGTCTCTCTCTGCAGTCAGTCATCCCCTCCCTCCGTCTTTAACATTTTCTGAATAGTTGCAGCGACCACAGAATACTTTCCCAACTTTTGTGGCCAACTAAACCGGAGGCTCTGAGTTTGTTCACCATCACTCCTCCTCTTTCTCCCTCTCATCCCTTCTTATTTCTCCCCATATGTCACATATTGTATATATATGTATATATATATAGGTTTGCTCTCTTCTTGTCCCCAGTCGACTCCTCTTCCTTGCTCTGATCTTTTTCTTTCTTCATCTTCAGTGCATATCTCCTTTTAGGAATCTGTTTGTACTTATACCTCCTGTATGTTTCCATTCGGATTGAGTCAAATCTGAGCTGTAGAATTTTGCTGACCTTCATGAAAAGCAAATAAAAGAGTCTGAAAATCAACAAGTGGCTACTTTACATATCACAGTACATGAAAATCTGTGCAGTCAAGATGAAGTCTAACACACAGAGCACCCCTCTCTTCAGGATTCATCTCCTCATTCCCTTCACCTGGGTTGAAACGTCCTGTGTCCTTTCCTAAACACTTGTCCTTGATCTCAATGGAAAGGGCCATGAGAACAAGGAAATACATGAAGGACACCTGCAGCTCATTCCCTCATTCCCTTCCTTGTCAGATTGTTTTATTTTTTTTTGCCTTACGCTCAGCACTGACTGATTTCCTGGTCCCGAACCTCGCCTGTTTTCCTGTAATAAATCTTGTGAACTTTGATTGTTTCGTGTTTGTGTGTTCTTACCTGTTCTGTGTTACGCAGAGAGACGGAAAATCTACATCCTTATTCTTCAAGTACAAACATTTATTTTGAGAGCTACTGAAAAAGAGGGAAAGAAAAAGAGGAGGTCTAACATGCAGCAAACCTGGGACATCGCAGTACATCAGAGTACACAATAATATAACATTCATTTGCTGGGTTACACTTTGTGAGTTTCTTTAGTTTCTTTTGTGTTGCCATGGCATTAAGTTGACAGTTCAAGTTCAAGCATCTCTACAAATGACATCCACATCAGACAATTCTGCTTCTCAGGATTCAACATTCAGAGCCAGTACAGAAATAACTGTGTCCTTTATGTAGCGAGGTAGAAAGTGCGGGTGTGTGTGGAGGTCAGCACGGTGCATTGATGTGATATACATCAAACTCTCTAACAAATGTCAACAACTCTTTGTGTAGACTAGTGTGTCAAGCAAGTCAAAGTCGAGATTGCTTATCTCTTGTTGGGAGGCAGATTAAAAAAAGACTTTTACCATTTGCATTTGGCAAATCCCAACCCTGAAAGCATGTAACCTCTTTTTTTTATAACTTATACTTATTTTTATAAGTATTTTTATGTTTAGAGGACGAGATGTACACTGCTTCTCTTTTAACCTAACCCTCATTACCTCAGTGTGTTAGTTGCCTGACCCTAATCATATCTAAATCATATATATATTTCAGTTGCTACAGTCACAATTTATATCTAAACTTACACTGAGGCCCTGTGCAGATATTGTCATTAAACTTGGTCGAGGGTCTTTTGAGAATAATATCAAGGTTCTTCTTTGGTAATATGTGGGTGGTGTTATTTGAATGTGCATTTAAACCATAAAGAGAGACACCATTCATCCATTTATATTTTGCCAGTCATCCAGGTCCAGGTCGATGAAACCCACATTAACAGCAGAACATGGTGGCTGTATGTTCTAAGGCTGTTTTACAGATTGTGCTCATGTTCTAAACGAACACTTTGCTGGCTGTTCTCACCAAAGATACAGTATCATCATTGAGGTTGTGGATGGTTGATAGTACACACAGCTCTTGAAGGTTGATGCATTCATGTGCTGGAGGGAAGAACTGACATCTGAGCTCTGAAAGTTACAAGCAATCATTTTTTAAAAATCTAACGAAGAAACAAAAAGGAAACATGGACATTTCTTACACGATGAAGCTTCCTGACAGCATTTAAAGGCACCATCAGGAGAATATTGTAAATTTGACAAAACATCAAAAATAAATGCTGACTGTTATGGATTAGATATCTGCAGCAAGATTTGAGTCTCTACAAATTGATTTTTATAGAAATGAACTGAAACCACAGGCTGCCTGGAAAGGAGGAAATCAAAATAAAAACTTACTGTACTGGTTTGGAAAATGGTAGGCAGTAATTCAAAGTACACATAATTTGTATTAAATTAGGTAAAGCATGCAGAGACACCACTATAATCCTTGAAGGTCCTTTAAGGCGACCTACCACACTCTGGAAACTCTGGGATACACATCACCGACTGACTTAATCCACCAAACATAACTGAACAATTAAATAAAAAACAAAAAGAACGTGCCAAGAAAAATCAGATTCACTGCATTCCTCTCGTCTCTCTGCTGTGTTCCAGCAGTGATGGGAGGCTCTGTGAATTACAGCGTTTTAAAACCACACTGAGAACTCAGTAATGTAGCACCAGCTCTGCATCTCGCTCCTTCTCCTCCAAAATACTATGACACATCTAAATCATATCGAAGCATCGGCCGCACAGAAAATAACTGAGCTGCAGTCCAGAACCTGGACAGACCAGGTTCACAGACAAAGGACGAGACTGAACGAAGCTACAGGTCTGCAGGCTCACTACTGCCCTGTATGGCTATGATGCTCATTACACACTGAAAATAAATGGTTAAATAGACCATGATTAATCAGCTGGGTTCAACCTCAGAATTTGACAGACGGCTGTCTTTATTCTCCCCAAACAGCCAATGCACCAACTTGACGTTGGCCTAGCAAGTCAAGACCGTTCTCTTTATAATATCATTCACAGAGACTCAACAGTTCCCACCATGAGCGAGCACTTGGTGACAGTGGCAAGGAAAAACAGGCAGAAACCTTGAGCAGAACCCAGCTCATTGGTGGGCGGCCATCTGCGGCAACTGGTTAAGTTTGACATCTTTAGAACTTATTTAATGCCAATGAAAGCATATATGTTGTAATATGCTGGCATGCTAACATGATTTATGGTGGGTTATATGCTAAATTAGCATGTTAATGTAAGCCAATGCCAGATAACTGTCTGCATGTAGCATTAAGGCTTAGCTATAGCATTAACTTTGTGTAGAGCTGGTGTGGTAACATAGGTTTGTTTATAACCTGTTGGGTCATTTTGTCCTTTATGTTGCTGCCTTTCTGGAATCTTTTATAGTAATCTAACCATATATTAATTAAGGCATGTTCCTTTGTTTTCATTTATTTTCAATTTAACATTCCTGATTCTCCAGAGTTGGTGCAGAAAGGTGTAATTTCCCAGTTTGCCAAAAGAATTTTGGTTGTGTGTGACAACTAACTGGTTACTTTTGGTGTCGTTATCATCCTCATCATGTTCAGGCATGTTTCTCTGCACTTCAGCTGTTCAGCTAAACAGATTTGATTTAAGACTCCATTGTAGCTCCTGATAGTATGTGGATGAAGACAGATCACCCAAAACAAACTAAAAAAACTGGAAAATATATAAATAAACAGAGTTAAAAATTAAAATGTTAGTGTGCTGAAGTTAAAGTTTAAATGTTTTCAGTTAGCTCTTTTCAGTTAATTCCTGAAAACCAGATACCAGTGTCAAAATCAGTGCCAGCAATAGCACCTACAATTATATTTGCCCTCAGCCGGTCGGCCTCCTCTGCCATGCTTTAATCACAGATCGTCTGCCCTCATTTAAATTAGGATGTTTTTTGCCTCAGAAATGACTAGAATGAATATCATCATTATCCCATTTCACCTCTAAATCACTTTCTCTCTCCTCGACCGCACTCAAAACAGCTGCAGCCTCTGGAAAGTGGTAAAGCAGTACTTAGGTTTTAAATTAGTGGCTTTACTGAAGGAATGAGTTTATGTTGTTTTAACAAATGGCTGGGCCAACAGTTTTTGGGTGGGACGGAGGGTCGAGGAGATGCAGAACTACTTTTGCAGTTGCTATACAAGTAAAAAGTGTTTTGGACCAGCAGGAAATGATACATGACAAGTGCAGACAGTCGTCAATCAAGTTTAATTTGGAAAAGCTATCAACAGTTTCAAGTTTAAAAGTCCGCCAAGGAGAAAAAAACATATTTTTTTTGCAAAGATTTAATACTTTATTTTGTGTTTTGTGAAGTCTTCATGTCATTTCACCACTGCCAACAATTTATTGAAATTCTTTACAGCTGTTAGCAAATCTTCTGTCACACTTACAAAGCGGGAAAACATCCATCAAGAAGTCAGAAATCAAACAAACTTATTTTGCATATTAATCTTTGGGTTTATTCAAAAACCTGGTAAGAATTAGAATATAGAATAAAACTAGAGCGCTGCTCAAGTTTTGTAGAATATAAATTGCTAGAATGAACATCCTCATTATCCCACTTCACATCTAAATCACTTTCTCTTTCAAAACAACTGCAGCCCAGAACACTGGCCTAGAAAATAGATAGTATTTAGGATTTTAATTAGTGGTTTGCAGTGTTTTCACACACACAGCTCGGGGCCGTGCAGAGAACACACTCATGAATCTATACACTTGTGAACTTGTATTTGGGTAAAGACAGAGTGTCGCTGTTTGTGCTGACCTGTTTCCAATAATGATGATGTAAAAAAGAAAATGATAAACGCACACGCTAAAAATAAACAGTCTCATTATCCCACTTTATGGCTAAATTACCGTCTGTCCGCTCAGACACTAAACTGACGCTAAACAGACGGTGGTGAAAAAGCTGTGAAATCGTGATGTTTGTTTCAGCAGAGAGAAGAGAAAGAAGAGCTCAGTCACAAACTGATAACCACTAACTCTATAACTACTGAATATAATGGACCTGGAGGTGAGATTGTTTTGTCAACTGATATCTGCAAAGTCAAGAGTAGACTTTTAACCTCGACTAAGTCAGTTCATAGAAATCATGGTAAGTTAAGTAACATCTACAATTCCATGGGTACTGAGCAAACTCAATCATCTGAGGAGTTTCCAGTTTTACACTTTTACACAACTGAGGAAACTCAGCCTAAAGCAACATTATGTAACTTTTCTACTATAAAATGAAAAAAAATCTTCATCAAAATCAGTGTAGTATCAATCAAAATCATTGATGCTACACTGACTTGTAATCAGAGGAATGGTTCCTCCACCATTCCCACCTGTTCTCACACTATGTAACTTTTGGTTGTGGGTTGCAACATCAACTATTTCACTGATTTTGGTGAAACTGGATCATATTTTATGGAGAAAATGTTTCCTGGTTTTCCCTCTGATGTCCTCCGGCTGCTCCGCCTCAACTCTCTGTGATTTACAGAGTTTCCTGATGGACAGTGAAGTAAACTGCTGACAACTGTAGCTGCTGTTAGCTAATGTTAGCTCAGTTAACCGTGCTGCCTGGACTGTGAACTCAAAGAATCAGCCCTGGGTGCACTCATTAGCCCAAGAGAATTGGATTGCCAGGAAAAAGAGGTTTTTGGTGTGAGGGCAATGTAACTGGGCAGCACAGTCACAGCGTGGCAGAGGTGAAGAGTCCGAAAAGGACGACGGAGGAAGATGACAAGAGAAAAGTTTTGTGAAATAAAAGGCTGAAAGACAGACGCAGAGCTGGGCTTCTCACTGTTGGACTAGTAAGTAATATTAGCTGGCTGCTATGTCTTGTGTTATTATTATTATTATCCATACAAGCTACAAGAAACGACCCCAAACATTTGATTGATGTTTTGATATAAAAGATGCAGAAGTTCATTGATACTGGACAAGTCTGCAAAACCCAAGATGACCTTAAATGCCAACGTTTTAAAGATTCTTACTTTCCGCAGCCTCTGCAAATGGCAACTATGTGGTGTGGTAAAGGTTAGGGAAAGATCGTTGTTACAGCAAATAAACTATGGTTTGGGTATTTTTAGGATTAGGCCTGCTGGTCTTTGACGTGATGCAAACTCCAGCATGTCAAGTGACTTCTGTTAAACCCTTTATTACTTGTAATTAGTGTGGTTTAACATAAATGAAACAAATAAAAGAAAAAAAATCTACTTTAGACTTTAGAAGAAAAAAAAAGTAGTTGAGATTGCTGCTTAAATCTTTTTCTCTGTTCTTTCAAAACAGCTGCAGCCCAGAGCTCCAGTTAACAAAATACACAGTGACTGATTACACAGTGTTTAGCTGGATTTTAAATTAGCGCCTATATGGGATGGAGGTGGTGTTGTTTTAGTGCTTAGCAGACAAAAGGCGTCCCATCGAGCAGGGTACTGTTTTTTTTTTTAATCTCCATAGATACTTGGCTCTGCTTTAATTAATGATAATGGTAAACCACAAATGACTAGAACAAACACTATAATTATGTCACTTCACAGCTAAATCATTTTCTGTTCTCCCAACAATACTCAAAACAACTGCAGCCCAGAGCACTGGCTTACTAAGTGGATAGTGGTAGAGTAGATAGTACTTAAGTTTTAAATTAGTGGCTTTGCTCTAGGACTGAGGTTGTGTTTGTGTTTGAGCACTTTGCAGGACTCCAGCTTCAGATTCTGTAAACCTGTTGCTTCACAGTTGGTGGGGCAATAAAGGGCAACATGTCGACTAAAAACGACTCAGAAAGCAAAGACCTTGCTGGTTGTTTCAAAAAAATGCTTTGAAACTTTCAGAATTGTCCTGGAAAGAAGAATTTCTCCGAGCAAGTTGTCAAGGAAAGGCACTTCCATTTTGTATTCTTGAATTCTCTTTTGAGAATTAAAAGTAAAGTCAAGTTGCAGTGGCCGTTGTTTAAAGTCACCAAAATGCAGGACAGGACCCAAAGAACGCCCACTTGGGTTTTAAAATCCTCCCTATTTATGAAGACTCAAGGTTGGCAAGTATGCCCCCAAGTCTATGACCGTAGTACTCTAGAGGAAAACAATGGATTATCCCCTTTGTGTTGAGAAGTAGTTGCTGTGAAAGACTTTAGGTTTCTTTGGGTCTGAGCCTGAGATCAACTGAGGTATCATTACAAAGCTCACATTAACAGGTAATCTATACTGGGCTGTCATGGTCAAGAGTTCCAAATGAGTTTCCTTCACAGGATGTCAGGGATCACCTTCAGGGATAGAGTGAGGAGGACATCCAGAAGAAGCTCTGAGGGGAACTTCTGCTCCTTCATTAAAAAATGATCAAGTTGACATGGTTCAACGTGATCCCTCCTCGCAGATGTATTCTGGACCAACTGGGTGAAGACCCAGACAGACCCAGAACAATCATATATCCCATCTGGTCTGGGAACACCTCGGGATCCCTGAAGAAAAATTGGAGGATGGGAACTTGGGAGAAGATCGTCTAGGCTACTCTGCTTAAAGTCCCCATCAAATAGAAAACAGTGCTATTTGCTTCTGCATATTGACATGTTACCTCTGATAAGTACCTGCCGAGCCACTATAAATTGCAGGTAGCACTATGATTTAGTGTCTAGCGTCTACCTTCCAGTGAACACGGCCAGACCCAGCCACAACCTCCAAACCCAGCAGTGGCCAGTCTGGCAGGGAATACAGTAGCCTGCTGAGGTGGTTTTCTTGCCTGGTTTGGCTCCTGGCATCCCAGGGCTGAGTCAGTTTGGTTAGCTACACAGCTGACTGAGGTAACAACCCTTCTTTCTCTTCACTTTCGATCAGGAAAGTCTGCAAATCACCTCGCACCACACAGTTTTCTGTTGGTCTCAGATGCTGTGCTCGGACCCGGTCCTGTCCAGCTGCTGAGCCCAGTTCTGTAGCCTGAATCTGTAAAGAAAGTGATGATCCACATTTGATGAGCTGTCGTCTTCGTTTCTTTAGATCTTAAAAATCTGCTGCTCAGTGTCTTTCTTCCTTTCCTAACACACTATCTCACAGACTCCAATAATAACTCAGCCTTGAACGCTATACCCACTAATCTAAATCTAAACACTGTGTTGCCCTCCACTCGTCTGGCTGCGTTGTTCTCAGTGTGGTTAGCTGGAGGCTGATTTAGCTTCGCAGCTGCCAACCTTTCTTCTAGGGACACAAAGTCCCTAAAAGAATTCCAGCAGAGGTCAGATGTGTGAAAAGTGTAGCTTAACAGGTATAAAGTTCAAATTAAGCTGACTAAGTGTGGTGACTGAGTTAAGCATCCCAAAGCTTAGAGTTTATGCTGTGTAAGTGCAATAAAAAGTCATAAATTAGGGGTGCATCCACTGAGGAGCATGAACGCGGTCAATATATTTCCTGTGAAAATGTATTGTGTGAAAATTCACAATTTGATCTGAGAGCGGCATGATAGAAAAATGTCATGGAGTGTCCAAATATTTAAAGGATTCATACTCTGAGGAGCAGGAATCCATCCATCCGTCCATTTCCCATAACCACTTATACTTCTCAGTGTCACGGAGGGCTGAAGCCAATCCAGTTTGGCATTGGGCGAGAGCTGGTGTACATCCACCAGCTCATCACAGGGTTGACACATAGACACAAACAGTCATTCATACATACAGTATGGGCAATTTAGACTCAACAATTAAACTATAAACCTGCATGTTTTTGGACTGTGGAAGGAAGTTGGAGTACCCAAAGATAACCCACAAAGACATGGGGCAAACTCTACACAGAAGGTCTCCAGCTGGAGTTGGACCAGAACCTTCTTGCTGCGAGGTGACAGTGCTCCAATCAGGACTATGAACATTTTAAATTTAAAATGTCCACAAGAGGAAATTCTGACCTGATGGCAGAGAGGTCAAGAGGTCACCTAAAAAGGATCATACCCTGGGAACTTGAAAACAGCAGATGTCACGATAATCTGGATTTCTTCTTCGACACACATGTTGCAGACAAAAAGACTGACAAATGGACTGACCAAATGACAGGCTACCGTGCTGCCAAAATCAAAAACAGTATGTCTGAAAAAGCCTCAAAGCCTCGACAAGTTAACTTTTAAAAGATTTTGTGACAACCACATGCTAATGCCTTCAATATGGAGATTGTGTATGGAAACTTTTTGTTTTCTCACGATCACACAAACTTTATTTTTGTGGTCTCGACACAATAAGCTTATTGTCTTCAGATCAGAAGAAAAAGTTTCTTTTCTGTGATTATTTTATCTTGATGCAAGAAACAAAGTAACATACTGCCAAAAGCGAAGAGAAAGAAAAAAATCTCCCAGACTAATTATTTTGTCAACTCAACATGACGTCAGAGCGAAGGCTCACAAACTCAATTTTGTGATGACAGGAAAACAAAACCTCAGAAATAATTGAATGCATGTCCTCTGTGGTCTTTTTTTGCATGTGTGGGACTGACAGATCAGGCATTAATTTGTGAAGTGAGAACTCATTTTAGTTAGAGACTTTAAAGAAACTATGAGACACAAAGAGATGAACTAATAAAACACCAGCTTTGAACCCAGGTCAGATGTTGCTCTTTAAATTCTACATGCATTTGTGTGATTGTGTTTCTTCTTTTGTATTGGTTCAGTTTTTGGTATCAAGATCAAATTCCATGCAGCTGAGCGGCTCCATCCCATTCCTTATCGCCCTTGGGCCACCATCAGCCCCATCCCAATCCTTATCGTCCCCTTCCCTCCCCTCTGAACCAGGGCCAGTGTTTGAGTGTGTCTGATGCTGATAGCATTGACTTCAGGAATCACTCCATCTCATTCAGCAGTTCCCACAGGCTCACCACAAAAGAAAAAAACCACACTTTACACACACACCACAAAAGAAAAAATAGACTTCACTTGAACACCACAAAAAAAAAAACTCTTTATCTCCCACCCAACTCCTCTCGCAGTGCCAAACAATCCAAAGTCCCACTTGTTTCACCCCTCCCTCCTTTTCAGTTTTTTCCTCGTGTACATTGTAGTCGTGCCCTCCCTCTCTCTCTCTCTCTTGTTCAGAAACACATGTTTGATGGGCAGAAGATATTCGGTCGCTGCCGGAAATGAACACGAGTCAGAAAAATGTGGGGAGTTTACAGAAAAGTTGTTAGCAGCTGTAAAAAAAAAAAAGAGAAGAGAAAAATGGGAAAAATAAGATAAGTGGAAATGTGTAGAACAGACTAAACAGGCCCGGAGTCTGTTTGTGAAACAAAGAGCGAATACGTGAAATGTTGCACAGACTCGCTGCTTCTGTTTGTGTGTGTGTGTGTGTGTGTGTGTGTGTGTGTGTACGTGTGAAAGCAGTGTTGAAAAGTCTTGACCCACCAGCAGAACATCTCTTAACAGAACACCTTTAGAAAAGGTGAGTATGTCAGTACACAGGCATCACTGACTTCCTTTAGTCTTCTAATTCAACTGAAGCTTTTAAAAACATCATCATCTGGTGCAGTGGTTAGCACTGTGGCCTCACAGCGAGAGGAGACAGCCAGCCGTGGCCCTTCTATGTGTAGTTTGCATGTTCTCTTCATGTTCTCAGCGTGTCACACGTCGTGTCATGTGTCTGCCCTGTGATGAACTGGCAACTTGTTCAGGGTGTACCCCGCCTCTCGCCCAATGTCAGCTGGGATTGGTTTCAGCCCAAGATGGATGGATTTTGGAAGATCGACGGATTTTGTGACACTTGTGACACTTTACTTTCCCTCAATGCTCCAATTCATTAGCATGGACCACGCCATCAACAAGAAACGTTTAAATGATTTATTGACAAAATTAAAGATTGAGTGAAGCATGATCTCTTGTACTTTTTCGGGCGATGCTGCGGTGTTGGGAGGCTTCAGTAGGGAATCCGCCGTAGCGCCTGGGCACGATGGATCCCCCCTCAGAACTCTATGGAGAATAGGAAGGAGAGGAGAAACAGGTGAAAGAAATTGGATGGGTAGAAGGAGTGTGGGAATACGAGAGCGAAGGGGACCAGAGGGTTAGGAGGGTATTTATAGGACTGTCGGAAGTGACACGGTTGAGGTGTGGTCCGGCTCCTGAAACTCCGCTTAAAGCTCCAATCAGAGCTGAGGAAGAACTTTCCTGGAGGAAAACACACCTAAACGTTAGGATGAGCGACACACTGTGCGGACATCATATGAACAGCATTTTTATTCCATTTTAACAAAAACAGATTGAAGGAAATTTAAAGAGTGTCGTAGAAGTGAATGTCAGTTCCACACTAAATTCAAGGGTCCTCTAAACACATGAATACATGTACACATAAGTACTTGAAACTAATATTTAGGTAAAGGTCAAACAGAACACTGAAGTTATTGAAGATGTTCTTCACAGGGGAACCTCAAATAGCAAACACAAGCCAGAGACCAGAAGATGCAGTGATAGGATGGTATCTTGTATTAAGGGGATCCAAAACGGTGCAGGGCAGCTGGTGGCAGAAGACAGGTGCAGAGACGAGACAGAGCTGGAGTAGTGGTGTGTCGGTCGTGAACGTATCGTTCAGTTTGAACTGATCATTTATATCAGTGTTCTTCAATCCTGCTCCTCGGGGACCCCTGCCCTGCATGTTTTAGATGTTTCCTCCTCCACCACACCTGATTCAAATGATCAGCTCGTCATCAAGCTCTGCAGTGGCCTGATAACGAGCCACTCATTTGAATCAGGTGTGTTTGAGCAGGAAACATCTAAAACATGCAGGGCAGGGGTCCCCGAGGAGCAGGATTGAAGAACACTGATTTATATGACTCGGGAGTAGTCTCAGTGAGTGATTCGTTCATTTTCACGCAGTACGTTCCCTCGCCACATGGCAGCTGCATGAGCTCAGTCAGGACAGGAAACAGGAATGATTAGTGCACAACTCAACTATGCGTCCTCAAGTCTGAGTCTCTCGTTCATTTGTCACGTGACAGGCAGCTCAGCTACAGGGCTGTGTGACGAGCAGCACACACAGCAGTTCTTTCATACGGCTCGGTCTTTCGTTCATTTGTCACGTTTACATCGCCCACAAGAGGGCTACAGTGCTGCACTAGTTAAAATGAATGAAATGACTTAAAAAAAAGATTTGTTCAATTTACCGTCCGAGAGTCAGTGATCCGAGTCAGTAAAAAGACTTGAACTTCCCAACAGTAAGCTGGAGGTAGCAGGTGGCATGGATCATGGGGATATCAAGGTTAGTCAGAGATGACAGCGAAAATAAGTTCCAAAAAAATCACTAGCTTGCCCGTAACACTGCAGTCTTGGAGGTTGAGTTGGTCTTTTGTACTGCACGGGACGATGAGGAGCAGGTGGTGAGGTGATCAGACAGGCGAGAGGGAAAACTGCCCTGTGACACACACAACAGGGAAGGGAGGAAGCAAAATAGTCTTTCACACCGCAAAAAACCCCATCAGGAAGAGTTTGAGGTGGATGGATGGGCCGACAAAGTGTGCCAGCACTGATTTCTTTACATGACGATCTCCTTAAAAAATGTTTTTGTGCCAGACCAGATCGGAAAATAGTGATATGAATCATTTTAAGAGTTTTGACAAACGATGTGTGATTAAGATATCAGAAAATGCGGTGTGTGTGTGTGTGTGTGTGTGTGTGTGTGTGTGTGTGTGTGTGTGTGTGTGTGTGTGTGTTGTGTTGTGTTGTAATACAATGACAAACAGCATAATTTGTTGTTTAGTTTGAGGGATTTCTTGACCGAAGACAACTACTGGATGACACGTTGTGTCTCACAAATTATGGAGGTTATCGCACCGCAAGAGGTGTTCTGCACAAAAGACGCAACCATGTTGTTGACAAAAAAGTCCAACATAGCAACAGTAACTAAGGGGAAGGCGCAGGTTCACTTATTTGAAACATTTGTTTCAAGAAATGTCTGGAAAACAGCAAAAACTCTGACTGATTATCTTTGATTTTCTGTATTTGTTTTGTGTCTTGAAGGCTGAATATGAGACTAAATCATATTTTAAGATGATATTTGGAACTTTAAGTAATAATAATCATAAAATTTAAACCATTCCGCTTGTCAAACTATAAGTTTACAAAGTGCTAAACAGCTTTGCTCAAATTCAAAGCAGCAGTTAATGAAGTGACAACTCCCACCCTCCAAAAAAAAAAAAGAAAAGAAAAAGAAGTTGAATGAGATTCAAACTGGCAGCCTTTCAGTTTTCTCCATATGCTTTAAAGCTGCAGCTGTTCCAAGTCCAACACATGAGAGAAACAGTCTGCACAACGCACAAAACACAGAGCTGATGTGGCTGCAAACAGGGTGATAAATGATGACGAGAAACATGCCAGGACATGCATCGATCACAGAAACTCATTCGGAGACATGAAAGCTGACAGTTTGAATCCCGGGGGCGCGTACAAAGTGGAAAACATAACAACAAAATAAATAAATGATAAATAGTGTTTCAGCAACAGGAACTATGAATCAACAAAGAAACTAAAAGTCAGAACAACGAGAAAAATCTTGAGCAAACGTGCATGGGTCGATGTGATTATGGGCAGACTGATTCACACAAAGTACAATGCTACACATTCACACTGGGAGCTAACCAGTGTGTTGCTGGAACTTGCTAATGATTTTTGTGTAAATAAGACTATAAACCAAACTCCTGATGATGAATGGCGCTGCAGTGGCGATGACAGGGGTTGTTCTTGGTCGTGGAGCTGCAGGGCTGAATGTTGAGTTCATCAGAAGTCTCACTTGGGAAATGTTTATGAGATAAAGTTACAATTCTCATGGCCGACAATAAACAAAAGTCTGAAGAAAAAATCTATATCCTAACTGTAATTCTCATTACACATCAGCAGCCTCATTCACCAGCTGAACAGATGCTTCATTCGTGTCGACACTCACTGATATTTCAGCTAGTTAGTGTAAATTCAGTAATTGGTTGCAGGTCATAGTATCATGATCGGGTGCCTCGAAAGGCTCAGTTTTTCACAAGCAAAGAGGTGGCGAGGAAAGTTATGGATTTCATCAACTATAATCTATAGATGAGAAGTTTGTTGAGTGGCAGAGCAGATCAGGCCTCAACTGTAAAGTTGGTTCTCCTGCTAACATGTCAAAATATACCCGATCAGATAAATGGAATTGTGCCCAATGAGTGTTTGGACAAGTTGTGTTGTACATCACATGGACGTGTTGTCACCTCACCTTGCCATTGACTTTATTTGCCATTGTGCTTTAACTAGCAAACAAACAATGCTACTTGAAAATATCCTCTAAGAGACAGAAGAAAGAACTCGTGCTCAGACAGAGTGAATGCTACGCATTGACAGGAAAAATACTGCTGTTACTTTAGAGAATAAAACGGCTCTACGGACCCATCAGATTCAGTCAGGATGGAGAATGTGCAAGTCGAGTCTTTATTCTAAAAGAATCCAAATGTGAATATCTAGTCTTGAAAATTAGAAGGAAAAAAAAGGCCTCTTCTTGTAGGCCAGTGGCATGTACCAGTCTGAAGGAATGCAAGTGAAGGAAGCCAAGAACATGTGGCTCTCAACAATGCAGAGTGGGGTTTCAAAGAATTCCACTGCAAGCATCTCTGAGTCATAATTTTAAAGAGCCTGTGTGAAAATAGTTCAGACATGCTGGGTGTGCAGACTGAGCCGACTGTGTGAAATATGACTTCCATCTTCTCTAAAGGTGTTGATGCTTTTATAGCAGCCTTGACAGCAATCATCAGTTACCATTTTGAAGTTAACCCATTTTGGCACGAATGAGTAATGAAAGAGTAGACGGTCGTGTAAATGTAGCCTGTAATTGACATTTAGAGGATGTAGGTATTTAGTTAACCTATAGTCATTTAACACCACAAGCCACACGGAGCCATCTCTGTCACTTTAGGGTGATTTTTGTTGTTTTTGTGCTGAGAAACTGCTTTTTTTTCCAAGTTTTTGTGAAGACGAAGAAAACCCAAACATGCACATGCACATTTTTCCTGCAACAGTTTCTTCATTTCTCAGTTTAGGTCACCTGTTGTCTGTCGTGTCTTATCATGTCTTATCACGGTGCGGACAGAACAAATTACAGGAAAAACCAAAATAAAGTTGTCTTAGAAAAACGTTGAGCCACCACAAGCCACATGAACAGCTTCATTGCGCCTCAGCATTGATCCTACAAGTCTCTGAACTCCAGCGATGGCATAAACATCGTTCTTCCGAAAGATATTCCCTCATTTGGTGTTTTGATGATGGTGCCGAACACTCTCCCACACATGTTCAACTGGGGTTGAGATGAGGCGACTGTGAAGGTCAAAGCATATGATACACAACATTTTTATACTTATCAAACCATTCAGTGACCCCTTGTTCACTTGATGACATCTGCATTCATGTTTCTGTATGAATTTATTCAATTAAGAGTGCATCTTTTCATTATTATGAGTAGCCGTGCTGAACCCCACGGAGAATCAACAACCAGCTCTGCAGCTCCGTGCAGTTTTTCATCTGTTATGTATGTTTTGGTCCTTAAACTGCACATAAATTGTATATTTCAGTCCCTCAGGCCCTCACTATATAAAACCATAAGCAGCTGATTCCAAGAAAAACAAGCTCAGAGAAGGATGTAAATGTTGCTCTGTGCCTGCTGTATGTAGAAGTAGAGGTAGGGAGGTAACCATACCAGCTTGATAATCTTTCCTGTGTTTTAAAATGTAATTAAATTTTGAGATTAGATTAAGGCAAGCTGTTGTCCGGATTCTTGAAGGTGACCTAATGCACTGACACCATGTCGTTTAAATTGTGTTCCGTACTTGTAGGGTTAGTTAAAAAGTGAAACTAGATGCAAACACACTGTACAGTGTTTCGTGAAAGTATATCCAACAAATTCGCACTCCCACAGCAGCTTGGTCATTGGCCTGATGCTTGAAGCTGAGATGCTGTCAGTGTCCCTCTATAGTGTCGGATTTGCAAATGCAGGACTCCGTTGTCACGTTAGCAATAAAAAACACGTCTGTTTAAACTTTCAAAATAGATCTTCCTGACAAACATTTGATAGTTTATGAGTTTAAACTGTCTCAGTTTGGTTAGATTCAGGAAAACAAGGTTTGGGTTAAGATAAGAAGACAAGTTGACTTTGGTTTCACACACAAACAGTAGTCTCCAGGGTGAAAGTCCTGTGTCTGTTTGACTAATTAATCCAGCCCACGTCCTCCAAGTGTGGACTTTTTTGCTCTTCATGCCTGACTCTAATGGCATATCAAAATATCAGACAGGTACATCCAGAATTGACACTAGAGGACAGCATCATAGTTTGAAGCACAGAGCCTCTAACCAAGCTAATGATTAGGTGAATAGTCTGTAATATTAAGATTGTTCAGACTTCTGGTTTAGTTCACTCCACAACACTTTGCAATGAAATCACCACTGACTTACAGACACATACTGTGCTCCTGTTAAAAATAAAGAATTGGTTCAAATACTTTGTACCAGATGTGGTCATATGTGGTTGCCACTTGTCAGCACTGAAGAGCCTGGTTTGTGACAAGATGATTTCAACCCAGAAACTCCTCCCCACACAATCCTGAGACCAAATCCCAGAGGATCCCCGAGTTTGTCACAACCCGCCTCAAGAGACGACATTAAAGAGACCGCACGTGATTTGTAATTTTAAACATTTACTACAAGACGGAGACTACTGTAATCTGTAAATATTTGGTGTTTTAAAGTCTGGCACCATTCTAAAAGTGTCAGCATGCATCAACCAAAGTGACTCTCGGATCATAGAACAGACCTGACAGATCTGATAACTAACTAGATTTTTACAAAATGGGTTATTTGAAGAGCATGCAGTCTTTTTACAAGGTGTCCAGAAGCAAGAAGTCTGTCGTGAAAGCAAACCAAGTAAAAGTCAGACCCAGATTTACTCTTGTCCGGCATCTTCTTGATCGGTCATTCTCTCTTTTTCTCTTCTTAGCTTCCTCCTTCAACGTCCTCTTCAATCTTTTCATCCTTGTCATATGTCCGCAGAGGCTGCTGAGCCCAGTTACATTGCCCACTTGCCCAGCTCCAGTACCGGCACCCTGGGCCTGAAAACCTCTTCTCGGCGGTCCAAAATACCTGCGGTACAAACATTATCACTCACCTGGAGCTCTGAGCGCACAGTCCAGACAGTCTGGCTAACAAACTGAGCTAACAGCAGCTACAGTTGGCAGCAGTTTACTTCACTGTCCATCAGGAAACTCTGTAAATCACAGAGAGTTGAGGCGGAGCAGCCGGAGGACATCAGAGGGAAAACCAGGAAACATTTTCTCCATAAAATATGATCCAGTTTCACCAAAATCAGTGAAATAGTTGGTGGTGTAAAGCGTTACGTACTCACATATTCAGAGCACAAAGTTACAAACAGGTGTGCAGAGAGCCGAAACAGAGACACCATTAAATGGGTTAGATGTGAGTGTAGCAACAAAATGATTTTAAACCTGTCATGGTAAAAAAGTTCCACAACTACCTCGGTAACTTTTTGGGAAAAAGTATACATATTTCTGCCTTTAGACATGGCGGGACACTGTACTTCACTAGAAACAATAAAAGAAATTGCTCTTAGGAATGAATGTAAGTGTGAACAGTTATCAGCGTGACTCCACATCTTCATTCGATGGTTTGCCGGTCTGACCACAAGAAAACCACTGGAACGTTTCCCTGCGATAACTCCGACCTCTTCTGCGGTTATTAAGGAGAGAAGAGTGTTAATTATTTCTTCACGCAGTCAGATTTTCCCAGACGGCGCAGCGATCTGAATCTTTAACCTTTAACCTGTTATTAGACAGAGTGGTACAGTTTTACAGCGGTTGACAAAACTTAAGCTCCTGTGGCTGACATGGTCGCTCAAGTGAAACTATACCCTTTAAACGTCGTTCTAATGTATAACTAAACAGCTCAGCAGAGGTTTGTAATTTATAGCTGTTGGTGACCCATCACTTCCTGTCTGTACATCTCCAAACTCCTAATCATATGTATGTAAATGTCTTGGGGTGCCATGACAGACACAAAACTATGTTAATCTATAATATTTTATTTTATTTCCCAACCGTTACACTCTATGTTGAAAAATGCCAGCAGCGTTTACTATATATAACCCCACAATTTGACTGATTTATTTTTTTCCTGTTGCCACCACATTTTTGGCGCCACACACACTTGTAATCAGGAGGAATGGTATGCTTCGGCTTTTGGCAGTAAAATGCACAAAAATTCTGCTCCATAAAGGGTAATGGGAAAGGGATGAAGCTGAAATACACACACCATTTAGAAGTCCTTAAAATGTGTCATATATGAAGCTGGAAACTTTATGCAAACTTTCAAAAGGGCACCTCCCTCTTAACTTTATTAGTTGGACCTTTTAAAAACTATAGACACTTTTTGTCTGGGTTCATTCTCCTTTACAGGCTTGCAGCCAGTGGTGCTATGGTGCCTGGAGAAGTGGGTATACTCCTAATTTATGCCCTAAATAATTTTTAATAAGTGGCCTGTCCAGCAAAGGATAAACGCCCTGTGTGTTATGAACAGTGACTAATGATGTAGGACTCATATTACATATTTAGTTCATCCAAAAGTAGTATTTACAGTCACTTAACTTCCCCCAGATTTCCTTTCATACATTTTCAAATATAAAATACTATTTATACTCTAGCTTGGACGAATACTTGGTTATTTACTGAGAGGTGTGTGTCCATATTGACCAGTATTCCCAGCTATAAATTCAACATTTGTTTAATAGTAACTAGCGGTTCGTCTCCACACTGCGACCATGGATGTAAACGAATACACTTTTTTTAAGGACCAAATGTTCTTGGTTTGCAAAGTGATAGCTGAACAGAGTAAGTTTTATTCATGTGTTTTGATCTGATTTATGACACCAAGAGGAAGGTTGATTCTTAATTATGCTGCACTTCAAAAACACAAACTGGGTGCATCATATTTTCTCAGTTTGGTTTTTATGTTGTTTTCGGCCTTTATAGTGGTAAAGTACAGAGAGCACTTTAAAATTAAACCATTTTAACAAATTATATATCAAACTGAACAGCTTGTTCTCCTTTTATGCCAAAAATTACAAAATATCTAAATGACGTGAAACCTTGTGAGTCCAAAAGGGCCGGGGCTAAAGTTTGAACCAGGATCTTCTGTCTATAAGGTCACAACACTAATCACTGAGTCACAGATCTACCCGTCATAAAAGGTGACTCATGTAATCCTGATCATGAAATCACATGGCCCACAGGTCACTTTCTCATAATGCATCTCTTCTTTATCTCCCGACCCTTGCCGCTACCTTCCCGTATATCTGTGTGAGCACGTCGAATTCTGAGAAAAAAAAACACAAACGGGGGCTTTCCAGATTTCCTGAGACTTGAACATGAAATGGAAGCAAATGACTGAAAGCGTGAGAGACGAGAGAGGATGAGTGGAGAGGGATGAGGTGTGAAGAAGATTTAAAAAACAAAAGAGATGAAGATTTGAATGTGTACGAAGGAGGCAGTGTTGTGAGAACGCTAGCGTGAGAGTCAGTTAAAGAAAGACGGAAAATGACAGAGGCGAGAAGAAAAAGCGAGGACGAGAAGACATAAGAGATGAGAGACAAAAACAAGTGTTCGACTGGAGAACAGAGGCGTTGTGTTCACTGGGAAAGGTCGTATATTGTCCTGCGGTGCTGCAATGCATTAATTACAGGACAAGAAATGATAAGCTCTGCTGCGGGGGCTATGAATAGACGGGCAGAGAGACAGACAAGATAGCTGACAGTGCAACCGGATGCTGACTGTCTCTGGGTTACTCACAGTGTAAGACAAAGTTAGAAAGCGAGCTGGTGAGCAGGTAGAGTAAGTCCAGTGAGTTTCTTGCCAAGGACAGCTCAACCGGACAAACACTCATCACTGATGACTATTAGGTAACTAATATATGGTAATTTCCCAGAACATAGCCGCTACGCAAATAACTGCCAGGTCTCGAATAAAGGAGAATAAACTAAGTTGCCTGTTTTGTTAGTGGTACACAGTTGTACAGCTGAGGTTTTGTTCAATCCATCCAACGGTTATCGAGACAGTTCACTCAAAATCACAGATGTTAACCTCATGGAAGTGCTAGAGGAAAAGTCATCACCAAGTCAGTGAGATTCATCCTCAGGAAACCATGACAGCCCTTTTAATAAGTGTTGAGATATCCAAAAGCGTGTGCCAAAAGCAGCACATAGATCTAATAATTTTCATCAAGACTGTATCAAGACTATCTGCATATATAAATAATCTCTGTAGTCACCAAACAGAAAATAAGCTTGTTGGCAGAGAATCAAGACATCAGGTGGACAGCTTAAGATCTGCTTTTAATGGTTGATAAAATACTTTTAATTTTACATGACAACTTTTCCCCAATCTTGATCTTAACCAGTATTGTAGCCTTGGAGTGTCTGAGCAACAGACTTCAAAACAAGCTGTGAAGTTGTCTTCTTGTCTCCAAAAGTGGAAAAATGAATTAAGTTGTTTATCGGCCTTGTCAGCAGTTTGGAAAAAACAGCCTCATTTTGACACATTTTGCTCATATTTATGAAATTATTCAATCAGAGTTTGGAGTGACTTCCATACACTCCAGGACCCTGAAACAGACTCTGCGTGTAAAGGTTTGTGGAAACCTCAGGGCTCTTCTGAATCACACCCCTGCTGTATTTTTGGATCATAAAACATCACACATAAACACATAAATGAGCACGCAGACAGCTAACACAGGCAAAATTCAGAACAACAGAATTATTTTCTCGTTGAGCAGCATCTTTTGAATTGTACGGTGGGTTTTCAATGAGTTTCATGGGGTCGTGAAAACTCCTCTTGGAGCCGACTGAGCTTGCCAAAGACCAAAGACTTGAATAAAAAAAAGTATAATTACCAAAAAAAAGAATATAAGAAGGTTTATTCATGCAGTGTCAGCAGGGTGAAACATTAAAAACTGGATAAAAATAATCAAAGCCCTCAAAAATAAACTTTATGTAGCTTCATGCAGGTCCTCCACTGTCACAACACGCCCAAAACACTGGCTCTGCCCTCGAGCTTTGGACATTTATAAAACACTGAATTACTAATTCTTCGTTTTAAACATTGCTTTGGTCGGCTGCAACCCAAGATCATTTTGATGTGATACTTTTTGTTTAATAACACGACTTGGCTCTAGGCACAGTGATGGCAAGGCCGGTCTGTGTCAGTTGGGCCACTAACTTGGTCCTCAGTAACTACCACATGGTCCTCGAAGGACTGGGTCTCACTGACTACACATGCAAAGTAGACGGTATATTCCGAACTTGACACAAGTCATATGAACAGCATATTTCTAATTAGGCTTCATTCTATGTGTAGCTTGAGGAGCAATGTGTAATATCTGAACACATGCGCTAAAAAACAGAGGTAGCAGCATTTAATCCCCTCCCATCCACGATGCAATGATAATGTTTAAGACTGTTTACAATTAGTAACTTGTAGTAAACCTTGCAGTGTCCTGAAAAATGTATAACGAACTCTTAAAACTCATATCAGTAATGCCAAGTGGTTACAACATGAGCGCTGGGTCATTTGTGTTTATTCGTGTGAGTATGAACCGCACACTTGCTAATTACAGAGGTATGAATACTTTGTAAGACAACAAGCAAACAACAACTTTTGACAAGTTTTTGGATCAAACAACTTTGCTTATTTCAGCTTTACTTATGCTATGAACTGACACATTTTTTCACATAGTGTTTATCCCGCAAGACGCTCGGGCTCTGCCTCCAGCTGTCTGTCAGCTAGCAGCAGCTCTTTCCTTCTTCTCTATGTCTTTGTCCTCATGTTGGACTGAGGCCAGATCAGACGTCACAGTGACTTACGAACGCCCCTGAAGGCACAAGTGGTATTACAAGAAAGCGTAATTGGTTAGCATGCTAAGTTTGGTGAATATCTCTGCAACACAATACATAGATGTAATAGCTCTACCTCTTCTCGTTCTGTTGATACGTGGTTCATTTTTTTGTAATGTTTAAACACTCATGAACTATATAACACATTGTTAATATGCATCTTAATTTACCTGTTGCTCATTTGCGGTCTTCTCTGTGCATTTTTGCAAGGTTCAGGTAGAGATGCATGCACAAAAGAAAAGCACATAGTTCTGGTCAGAAAGAGAAACACACCTACGTTTAAAACATTAAAAAGGACTTTAATATGAACAGATTTTTTGGACATGTAAATGCACGGCTGCTTGTAAACAGGAATATTTGTAGGATATTAATTTTCATTTGCATGTAAACAGAATTGTAGGAATGTTTCTTTGTGGAATACGGGCAAAAACTGGAATATTTTGACGTTTTTTTATCGGTTACACAAATTGGTTACTCCAAGCTCAGAGCATCAATTATTAAAATTCAGAATTTTCAGTGGTCGTAAATACAAGTAAAGCTCAGGGACAAACACAGGTTGTTGTTGTCTGGATCAGTTTAACTTAAAAAATTAAACGATGTTGAAAATATTCCAGTTTTTTTTTTTCCTGCGACGAGCACATGAAGGCTTTGTGTCCCATTTCAAAGGTCAAAGGTCAGAGGAATGATGCGTGTTTGGTTGTATGTCTTTGCAAGTGTCTGTTGTTTTTTTTTTGTGTGTGTGTGTGTTTATGCATTATGCAACTGTGTGTGTGTACGTGTGTGTGTGTGTGTGTGTCAGTGGGTGATAGAGGTGGGGGATTCCCGCAACGACCCGTGTTAACGGTGTGTATGTGTGTGTGTCTCCCATCCATCATCACACACACTTCCCTCCTTCAGCGCATTCGAAAATAGACCGGTGTGTGAACATGACCTCTCCCACACATAAACACACACAGACACACACACGCATGCACACACTAGTAAACACACCCATTACGATGCCATTGTGTCTTGGTTTCTTGTCCAGAATGTGGGTGCGTGTTTGTTTGTGCTCGTGTGTGATTGTGCGGCTGTGTGTGTGTGTCAGTGTGTGTGTGTGTTATCAGGAGTTGCGAGGAAAAATGTCCCCCTCGCCATGTCCTCCCTCCTTCTTTCTCTCTCTGTCTCTCTTTTCTTTCTCGCCACAAAGTCTGGAGTCCCTGCCAAATTTCCTTTGTGGCAAAGGTGTGGTGCCACGACACTGTCTCTCCTCTTACACACACACGGACACACACACACACACACACACACACACAAATCCCTCCTTGTTTAGTTATAGAAACATCCACACTGCGGACAGGACATTAAGTGATAATGAACTCCACAGCGTCCTGATATGAGGGCATAACAGATGAGGTGAAGGTGCAGAGTGTTAGATGCCAGGCGATGTGGTGTTTCCTCTGTGGAGTCCATTATTTCCTCTGCCTCTGATTACATTATCACATTGCGTGAAATCAAAAATGAATGAACTGATTAAAAAAGCGGGAGGACAAAACTTTTGTTTGGCTGTGGGGAGGAATTTGTTGATATTTGAAGGGAAATACTGCAACAAATTTTATACAAACTTTCATGAAATCTGACTTTATGTCAGGAAGTTTTCATTTCCACTTGTGTTCAACTAATCCATGACTAGATACGTTTGCTTCTGCTAAATGTTTGTATGTTCATTCAGAGTTTTAGTATCAAGCTGCAATCTCAGTGACTGTGTGAAGCCAACTGCAGTTCCTCAAACAGCCACTTGGGGCTGGCTCCAGAACATGGCTAATTTCTCCATTCAGCACAACTGTACTGAGGGTGAATTTTTATAGAACTCACCTGCTCAAATTATATTAAGGCTTAAAGTTATGCAGAATTAAGAGTGTGCCCACTTTCATTGACAAGTGGGTGCCTTTACACGTGGCTTATTTGAGCGATCAGGCTTCATTCAGCCCATTTCAGCTCCGCTCACACCGTCAGAAGCCAAGACAGAACAACCGGCAGTCAGATCAACCACACTTCACTACGACCCTTCAGAAACCTGCATGTGAAGTCACAGAGACTACATCCATGTTTTGTACAGTCTATGCTGCACTTGTGTGTGTTCAGTGTGGAGCTGGAGCAGGAAGGTAATAGCCGAGCTTAACATAACGACTAGCAGCAGTGGGAAACAGCTAGTCTGCCACAAAGTAAAAAAAAAAAAAATACACCCACAATTTAAAACATATCTAATCCCCTTCATGTAAATGAAGGAACTTAATGTTAAAAACGCTTCTTGACTTCAGTTTATCCATTCATGCTGGATGGAGGGCTACAATGCAGGTCGACAGATTCAGTCAGAGAGCACAGGTCTTGATTTTTTTCTCTACAGAGACACAAAAGTCACAGTAACAAAAATAATATTTCCACTATGCAAGTCCCTCTAAAACCATAAATAAGCATATTTAGCAAAATGTTGAACTGTTCCTTTAAATGTCCACAATTAATCTACCTGTACCTGCAAAGATCAGATCTGAATGAATGTAGATCTTTAAGGTTAACTCGTCTTCTGTTGTGTATTCAAATTTAGACAGTTTATCGCTGCTTTGATGCCTTATTTTATGTTCTACATGTTCTATGTTTTGCATGTTTTAATGAATAAAAAAAGAGTAAAACACTCTGTGGACCAGCCTGTACATATAAATGTTTAATGAATCAATGAATTCAGCCATGCAAGCGATGACTTGAAGCTCAGATTTAGAACATAATTAAGAGTCCATTTCATATTTTCATATGCACAACTCTTACAGCAACTAACAGTAATGTTTGTATCAGTACAAATATACACACCTCGATGCACTTACAATACTTACACACACACAATCAAGACATAAAGATGCAGCAGACACACACACACACACACACACACACACACACACACACACACACACACACACATATAGGGAGCCTGGGGCAGCAGTTTTAAGTGGGAGTAGTTCCTGGTTCGTCTAGCAGGAGGCTCTGAGACGCCGCAGCAGTCTCCCCTGGAGCTGGGCGTGGGGAGGAAAGTGAGTGTGTGTGTGCGCGCACAGGGGGTCATTATATTGTGGTGGAGGGAGGGGGTAGGGGGGCATGTCCTTGGCAGACAGACAAACACACCACATACAATATTTATCCTTAAGAGGTCATTTAGTTGAGGGATGAGATTGAGAATAATATTTGACTTTAAGTGAATCTGAAGGAGAAACTGTTGCTTTAGTCGACAGACACTGCATTCAAGACTCAGCATTTGGATTATTTGAGATATGAAACATGATAATAAAGTCGTACAACAACATGTCATCCAGCGATCTGTCAGAAGCCCATCAACGTTTCATCATGTCCATATTTATTTAGAGTGCATCTTCCGGGAGTCATTTCCCCACGTCTCAAAGTAGCTCATGAATGCAGCGCGGCTCTGTCGCTGGCTGTCATGATTTCAGATTCTCTGACGAGCACATGAAAGCCCCACGCGTCAGTGTGTTTTTCCTGCACACTGTAAAGGTAACTCTGACAGGAGAACGTGCATACATGCTGATCCAAGTCTTCAGTATGTGATAGTGTGCGATGCAGGTGGAAAATGTTCCCCTGTTTTACAAACTCAATCAACTTTTTGAGGAACTTTCACTTTTTTTTTTTTTTTTGCTGTTTTTGTCCAACAAACAGTTCAAAGATCTTAATTATTCAAATAAATCTTTAAATATCTGAGACCGTAGAATGTTTGAAACTGCTGGGACCAACCAAAAGAACTCTACACGGTTTATGTAGTCTGCGTAGTGTCTTGTGTTGTTCTATGAAGCACCTTGGTCCTGGAACGTTTCACTGTGTCCTGCTTTAAAAGGAAAATAAAGACAGTTTACAGCCTTTTTGCTCGATAAAGTTTGTTTGTTTTTAACTTTGCTGTATATAAAATATTAACCAACCAATTATTTAATCACTACGTGCAACTGCTTGCTCGTATTTTTAAGTCACGTGCATTTTAAGTGCAGTTAAGTATCTCAAGATGAGCAACTGGCTCCATCAACCAAACCCGGAACTTTAATGTCGGGGTGCAGAGAGCCTAAAATTCTGTCAGAACCACCACCCACCTCCACCCACCTCCCATCAAGCCCCTCTCTCTCCCTCTCTCTCTCTCTCGTCTCCCTCTTTCCGTCTCTCTCTCCCTCAGTGAGTTGTTGTTAAGCTCAGCCACTAATCGCTTTGGTTGGGACTGTGGTCGACTGTGTTACCGCTGTCCTGCCCTCAAATGCACACACACACACACACACACACACACACACACACACACAGATAGAAACACATACTAAATGTGTGCAGATTCATGTTTCGTCTCTCATTTGTGTGCAAACTTAATTACACATGTCAGCTCGGTCTCCCATTTTAATGTATGTGCTCGTTTCATGTATATGTCAAGAGTAAGGCCTATGTATCTGTGCATTTATTGTGTGTGTGTGAGTGTGTGTGTGTGTGTGTGTGTGTGTGTGTGCTAAAGTTTGCATGCGTGTGTGTCTTGAATGTGTGTATTCGTGTGTGTGAGAAGCTCCATTCTCAGTTGGGCAGAAACAATGGAACCTCTCTGATTACATCTCCCTGTACAGGCGGACAGGGTGTGTGTGTGTGTGTGTGTGTGTGTGTGAAGCTTCAGGGGGGAGGAAAAGGGTGGCGGTCGCAGAGGAGGAAAGAGGGGGAGGCAACGCTTGGACCTGCTTCCCCCCTCCTCCCCTTCCTCCCTCCTTCTTTGCTCTGTCTCCCACACACACACACACACTCGTCCCTTCCGCGCCCGCCTGGCGTCTCATTGGTTAAATCCCCAGCTATATATTTATGTGATTGGTCAGGGCGGGGTATATATACTCAGCGTGGGTCGGTTAAATCTGGCCACAAGTTTCAAAACTTTCAAACAGGGCAGGCAGACAGAGAGACAGTGAGTCGGACGGCCTGAGTGACGGAGGGGAATCGAGCGTTGGACAAACCGCTGCACCACACACTCCAAACAAGAACTGTTGTCTTTTGAGAAAAAAAAAAAAGAAAGAAAGAAAACGAGTGAAGAAAAGAAAGAGGCAGAGTCATTGTGGATCATTTTCAGGGGGAATATCCTGCACCACAACTTGTTTGTTTTCTCTTTCTTTCTCATCTCCCCCCCTCCTCTCAGATCTCGATGCTTTGCTTTGGGATTTGTGCTCCAAATCCATCAAATTCCTCTCTTGATCTCTGTCTTTGTCATCTGAAACATTTCGAGTTACAAATTTTTTCCAGAACTTTGCAACCCAACAAACTGAGACAGACGTTTGCAGGATTTCACTTGCAGGACTAAAAAAAAAAAAAGTTGAATCCAAGTCCGTTTCTGGAATGAATTTAACCGAGTCCAGCTTGTCCAGAGAGACTCTCCTGCATGCCGCCGGACGGGTGTCTCTCGGGGGCCCCTGGGCTTCCAGGACCCCGAGTCCTGCTTCTGATTCCGAAATAGGTTTTGATCAGAACCTCTCCGGGGATTGCAGTTCTCCCGATGGCCTCGGAACGGGGAGCATGAGGAGAACAGAACCGAGGATTTCTCTCACACCCAGTTCAGGAGGACAGAGTCCGGACCTCACCCAGGGAGGAGGAGGAGGTGTGTCGGCAGGCACGGTCGACGGGAAGGCAGTAGGTGGCGAGCAGAGGATCCGCCGGCCCATGAATGCCTTCATGGTTTGGGCTAAAGATGAGAGGAAGCGACTGGCCCTGCAGAACCCTGACCTGCACAACGCTGTGCTCAGCAAGATGCTCGGTAAGACAGGGAGCAAAAAGCCTAATCAGAGCAAAAGAAACTGTATGTAGGGTGTGAAAACTTTCCAGCGAGACTAAACTTATGAAATCCAATTAGGGTTGACAGCTTTTTAAAAGGTTTATCTGAAATTCACCAGACCAAGGTCAGTTTTCAGCTTGGCTGAAGTGTGAAGTGTCTCCCACATCAGGACCCCGTTTCCCCAAAAGCATCTTCAGACTAAGACGATCTTTCATTCTAACTCTGAGGTCTGAAGATGCTTCGTGGAAACAGAGTCCTGAACACTTTAGATTGACTGAACCAACGTATCAAACAAAAGTTTTAGAAAGTGACGTTCAGGTTTATCATTGTTAAATGTTTGAGCAGCTTGTCTTTGCTCAGTGTGACAAACCCCACCCGTCTGAGTCATTGTCATCCCAGTAGTGCTAATATTAGTAATATAAACCAGGAAGATGCTGTCATTTATGATGATACACACATGTAAATATGTACGCACCATATGCGTATTACACTGACAGAACTGTCAGAAATCATCCATCCTTCAAATGTGACTTAAAGTTTTAGCCTCATAATATTTATACGTGCAGCATATACTTTTGTTTTTGTTGCATTCTACACATGATCAGTTATGTTTGGCTGAAGAACAACTGTGCAATTTCACATTGTAGATGTTTAGCTGCTAACATGCAGTGAGATGAATTCATATTTCGTGCTTTGATCTCCTCATCAAACACACACTTCAAGGAGTAAAAAGAAAGTTTGTAGTTTTTATAGATCTCAGCGATCACGTCCATAGAAACTCCTCAAACCGCTCCTGCAGCATAACTCACTTCTCCGCCATCCATCATACGCTCATTATGTTCCAAACTCTCTCGTCGTTTTGTCAAAATATGGAATCCACTGCAGCCAGCATGAATCCAGAGTGACCACAACCACTGTTCTCCCCCCCAAGTGAGGAAACTACAAACTTTATGACGACCTTTTAACTATGCAGGGGGGACGATTTGATGGGAAACATTATGGGATGGAGTTTTTTATTTATATATTTATTTTTATTTAAACAGGATTTCATTGAGCATCAATTTAAGAGGAAACCAGTTGGCGTCTGGTGTTATTTTTGCCATGATTTTTGAAGTCAAAAGTCAAATGTTTACTTATTATGATGGTTTATTTGACTAAATATCAAGTGCCACAGACTGTTCACTGGGTTGATTAAATTCAAGAGTGGTGTGATGCGTTAAAGTGGAGTAATTAGTGAAATTAGATTTGAATAGCTTGAAGTTTTCATCTCAATAGATGCCAAAAGTCAAATCTTGTGTGCCATAATATTAAAATTCCTCATGCTGATGTTAGAGAAGCATAACAAAGATTACGTAGTGCATGTAGCAGTTTTTACTGGCTTGTTTTTCAGTTTCTGAGCAACACACTCTTTTTATTACTCCAACTGTACCGAGAAGCTGAGTGTGAATATGAGACATTGTATGAATTTGAAACAGAGTCTGCTGAGCTCATCTGAGATTTTCAAACCATAAAGTTCCTGAAAGGAAACATGCTTCTCAGATCTAAAAGTGCGGGTGTCTATAATCATAAGACAAACTGGGAATGTAAGCACTTCATGTAATTAATATGTCTCAGCAGCTTTTAGACCAGATGATATTAATAACCTCCACGAAATTAAGTTGTGTGGAACGTTTTATAGGCCGAGTTATGAACAGTGTTTATTTCAGTGCTTTGAACACAACACAGACATGTAGAGACATGTTTCCATACTCTTCCTGTTTTATGCATTACAAAAACAGGACCTAGCATTAGCATTTAAGCATTTTGCAGGTAGTTGGACTGTTGATGGTGAGAACTCAGTGCCTTTAGTGTAAATGCTGCCTGCCAATTCATCCTATTTCTAAGTGAAAATGTTGGAATTTCACCAATTCAAGCTTCTCAAATATGATTTCTTGTTGTCTTCTATGACAGTAACCTTTGGGCTTTGGACAGTTTGTTGGACATAATAAACAGTTTGAATGTCATCTTGTTCTTTAGAAAATTGTGCTGGATATTTTCACTATTTTATGATGAAAATAAAGTTTATTTTTTGTAACTTGGACTTTTTGCGTGTCTTTTAGGTCAGTCATGGAAGGCCTTGAGTGCTGTAGACAAGCGACCATTTGTGGAGGAAGCAGAACGTCTGCGTGTCCAGCACCTCCAGGATCACCCAAACTACAAGTACAGGCCTCGCCGCAAAAAGACCACCAAAAAACTCAAGAGGGTTGAACCGGGGCTTCTGCTTCACAGCTTAGCCCAAGGTGGGGCATCAGGCCTTGGATTAGGACCTGGCGTCAGCCCCTTAGGTGCAGAAGGTATTTCTGGAGGTTCTGCTTATGGACATCCAGGTGCCCATCACCATCACTCTCACCACTTGCTGCCATCTCTTGGGCACTTCAGGGACCTCCAGGCCCCGGGACACCCAGAGCTGGAGAGCTATGGCCTGCCAACTCCAGAGATGTCCCCTCTGGATATTCTAGAAGATGGAGGTGGGGAACCTGTGTTCTTCCCCCAACATATGCAGGAGGAAGCAGGGATGGGAGGTTGGAGTGGCTACCACCACCACCTTCACCATCATAACCAACATTACAGCCATAATTACAACAACCATAGTCACCACAACTCCATACATGGTGCAACACCGTACAGCCAGAGTTCAGGAATGAGTGTTGGTCCTAGTGTAAGCACTAGTATGAATTCCAGTTTGAGTCCTAGTAGAAGCTCCAGAGTTGATTCAAGAATGAGTTCTTGTGAGTCAAATATGACCTCAAGCATGAGCTCTGTCACTTCAGTTTTGGCGAGTTCAGTTAACTCAAGATTAAATCCATCTCACACCTCTGGTCACCACATCGCTTTGAGGAGTCCGGTAAAGTGCCCACCACCACTATCTGACTCCACCTCCTCTGTTTCCTACACCCAACCCTCCATCAGCCTGCCTGAGTCGATAAAATCCCATCAACCATCACATCAAGCCACTGCTCCTGGCTACTTCGGCCAAATGTACGGGAGCAACGCCCCGAATGCTGCATATTACATGCCGTCTCACCTGGGGCAGCTTTCACCTCCTCCTGAAACTTCTCCTTCTTCCTGCTCATCCTCCTCCATCGTCCAGTCAACCTTTACTCCCACTTTGCACTTAGATCATTCAAGTCCAGACTCCTCCAGCCATTTGGGGTCTTCTTCTGCTGAGTTTTGGTCCGAGGTGGACAGGCATGAATTTGACCAGTATGTAAATGTTGGGAGGAATCGAGAGGAGGCCTACGGACGTGGTGGGAGCTGCGGGGGTGGGTTGAAAGTCCTGAGCGGGCGCAGTGGCAGTAGTGTAGGTAGTACCATGAATAGCAATGTTAGCAGTCTTATTAACAGGGACGTCAATAGCATTTTAAACGGTGCTAGTGCATGTGATGAAGGGAGCAGCCCTCTTATATCTGCTCTGTCCGATGCTAGCAGTGCTGTCTATTACAGCGCCTGTATCACTGGATAAATGCTCCATGATCTCGTCTGTCATGTGTACCTCCTTGCATACTGCTCAGTTTGGTTTGGTTCATTTGAACCATTGTTACAAGATACGGAGGAAGTACATCGGAAAGATTAGTTTTGGCTCATATTTTTAATCAAGTCATGTCTAATAGATCTTCATCTCTTATAGATTTCAATTCTAGATTTAAAAAGTTTTCCATAAACGCTAAAAAGAAAGATGCTGATGAGTAGTTTCATCAAACACTTAATGGAGCCAGATCTGGGTAGAGCCAAAAACTAGTTTTTAAAAAAATGTCCTAACCTGAAAAAAAAAAAAAGAGGGTAGTCATGTCAAATGAAATAAACAGAAATGCTAATTCCTAAACGTGGAATATGCATGGATTACTATATCCAGATTAATAGTTCAAAAGTTCTCAATTTGCTTATCAGGTCTTTGTGTTAACATGTGTAATGCTAATAAACCAGGAGTCTTCAGCAATAGCTGGACAGAAAGTGTTCTGATGACTACACAGTCTGAAGGTTTCAGGGATGTGGGCTCTCAACAAGTGTTTTTTCATAGTTTAAGTGCCTTTGAGCAAAGCACTAATCCCCTAACTGGTCCACAGGGTTTGTTTCTCTGCACTCTAACCCCTCTGGTGACAAACTATGCAAGCAAATTCTTTTTGTTTTTTTAATTGCACTGTGTGTACTGTCAGAAAAATCCACAACAACCACGACAAATCTGAATTTCAAGATCATCTCATCATTTTTGACATTTCATCTCAGGACCAGACAAACATTCATCTCAATGAACTTCGTAAAGTTTAGATTTATTCATCTCGTTCGTTAAATGGGAACATGAAGGACAATGAAGGACAAAGTCGGGAGATGGACAGAGAGAAAAAGACTCAATGGGAGAGACTTGATCCAGCCTCCACATATCTCTCGGCAGTGATGTCGGGAAAGCCTTGGCCACAGACCCAGTGCAGACCACTGATGTCTCCCACAAACTATCAGGATGTTTTACAAGCCGGGTTGGGTTCTTTCTGACCGTGATACATGCCGTTCCCTCTCTCAGTCTCAGTCCATGACAGGGCCTCATGTCAAACTCCATGCCAAAATCTGCATGTTTGAAGTTGCTTTGCCTCTTGGCAAACACAGATATGTTGATGATTCAAAGATCGTTCTCTTTAACCAGTAAGCCTCTCATGCATATCACTTGTTTAAACAAAATGTTCTTTTTTCAAAGTTAAGAAGTGTAATTTAGTTCTACAAATAACAGAAGATTGGGTTCTACAAAATTAAGTGCCATTGGAACGAGTCTCGTGTGGAAACAGCTTCGTTTTATACTTAAACTTCATCATGTCCAAGGTCTGCAGATTTGTAGATTTATGAAGCAACGTTATACTTCCAGATATTGGTAAGCAGTTTGACCACTCTGATTACAAACTTTTCCATTCTTAATTTCATAGAATTATTGAGGGAATTGAAGGATAATGGTTCATGTGCTAGGTCATATGATTTTATTTTTGGGGGGGGTTGATGTAGCCATTTACTGTATATATAGATGTTTTGCCTCTTGGCAGTATGTGAAGGAGAAATTGAGACTATGAAATGTTCTCTTTGCACTGGGTTTAATGTCTTAGCTGTATAGAAGGAACACTACTTATAAGTATAATTTTAAAATATGTTTTGTACAGAAAGGACTGTGTTTATTTCATTCCATAGATAAGTTTGACATTTTAGGAAATAGGGTTATTTGTGTTTTCTTGCTGAGACTTGGTCGAGAAGATTGACACCACTCTCGTGTCCGTGTGTTAAGCTGGAGCCGGGAGGTGATTAGCCTAGCTTAGCATAAAGACTGGAATCAAGGGGAAAAGATATGTGTTAGAGGTGACTGTAGGCAGATGTGTTTTTAACTTTGGACTGATCCAGGCTAGCTGTTTCCTCCTACTCACAGTCTTTGTGCTAAGCTAGGCTAATCACCTCCTGGCTCTTACTCCACCCACAGACGTGACAGTGATAACGATGTTCTCACCTCACTCTGAGCAAGAAAGTAAACTCCTGTTGAACTATTGCTTTAAAGATTATTTGAATATAAAAGCATTGCAGCAGTGGGTTTCCACTAGTCTTCTTTTTTCAGTTTCTCCTAAATGTTGTGTATTATAAACTTGCCTTCAAAAGGAAATCTGTAATTATAAAAGATCTCTTGTGGATCTCTATGGGTCTTTTATGGGGTTTATTACGTTACATGTTACACTTTGCAAACAAGAAACTTTCCCTCCCACATCAATGTTTTCACCTTAATGACTGGAAATCAAAATGAGAACTTGTTTGTGCTGAGAAAATGAAAAATCAACAGTTGCAGCCACTGTAGACGTCTGTGTGTGTGTGTTTATGTAGCATTTATCCTGTAATATTTTTGTATACAGCAGGAGCAAAAAAAACAGAAGTCTCTCTTCAAGGATTTATCCTGCATCTGTTCAGCATTAGTCCTACAGACAATACTCTTTTTTGTACATGAAACAGTAGAACAAAATCGAGTATCTTGTACAGTGAAACCAGTTATATTTACCACACCGTTCCTTGTGGCTGCCATTGGTTGAAAACAGAGCAACAGTAGATTTTTCCGAACATTTCCTCTAGAGGATGGAGCCACAGAGAAGCAGCAGTTCAAGCAAAGTATTAAAGAAAAATACTTCTACATCTGCATTTGACATTCTTTTCTGTTGACACCAAACAGAGTCTTGTTTCCATTTTAATTTACTGTGACACACAAAGAACATCAGAGGGACAGGCGTTTTTTTGGAGTCGTGCAATAACTCTGGGGCTTTTGGTAATAATTATCTGAAGGGGAAAAAAAAAAAAAGAAAAAATGAAACACCCAAGATTTTGGGAATTAAAACAAAGGACATTTTCTCAGCAGTCATATAACGACAAATTAAAACCAGCATTTTCCCAGAAGTGTCACTGTGATGCTTCTAAATCTGTCTGACAGGGACCATTATTATATTTTCTATAGTAAATGGTTTTGTTTGTGTTTATATTTGAAAAATGTGGGTTGGCTGTAAATGGATCTGTTCTGTTTTATAAAATAATTTTACAAAATAAACACTTCTAAGGTTGAAGTTTGGTTTGTGAGTCTCTGGAGAATCAATTTTGGATAAATTAACCAAAAAATCTCTTTGTGTTACGTTTTTGGGTCCAAACTGATGTTCAATCGACTGATTGAGAGCTGACCAACACAATAGAAACCTGATGTTTGGGCAAGTAAAATATATTTGATTCAGTATTTTATTACGATTGGTAAAAGACAATTATTACAAGATGATTTTGGAAACAGGTTTATTAGTTGCAGAAGAAAAACATCAGCTAAAACCTCAAACTCTTGGCTTGAGTCAATGCCTGAACATGGGTGATAACTTTCCCCTGTACCTCGTAACTGTCAAACAACTTCCTGTTTATAATCATGGCTCCTTCCTGTGACCCTTTACCCTTTAAAAGGTGGTCCACCTTCAACAATTCTTGTGCAGCTGAGCAGACTTGCTCGCAACTGAGCAAAATCTGTGGAGATCCCAAAATGGAGACCAACCCAGGCTGACTTTTGTGCATATGCACATAATATGATGCACAAATCATCAAGAATATTTACATTCTACAGCAGTAGAAACAAAATGTCACTCAGTACAGTACAGTATACTCATACCATGTCTACTGGTAGTGCTGACAGTGGCCTGAAGCTGGTCTGAGAGCGGCTGAGTGGATTATTCAGCCCAGACTGTCTCAGGTCTGCACAAATAAGAACCTTGTTGAATCTAGGAGCCGTGTACGGGCCAGATCTGGCTCACAATTTGTCCTTTGGCACCAGAACACAGCTGACTGACAACCTGACTCAGCTGGATAACGCAGAAAATTTCACAGTACTTCAGCTGTTAGTTGACTCAACAGTGGTGCTAAACAAAAGGTCAGGAGGTCACCACTGGGAACAGGAACATGCACTTTCCTTTTGGCAGTATGTGAAGGAGAAATTGAGACGATGAAATGTTCTCTTTGCACTGGGTTTAATGTCTTAGCTATATACAAGAAGCACTATATGTCCATAATTTTAAAACATGTTTTGTACAGGTTTTATAGACAAGTTTGACATTTTAAGGAAGTGGCTGAGTGAGACTTAGATGAGAAGATTGACACCATTCTTGTGTCCGTGTGTTAAGATGGAGCTGGAGCCGGGAGGCGATTAGCCTAGCTTAGCATAAAGACAACAATCAGGGGTAATAGCTAACCTGGCTCTTGAAAATTCAAAGGTTCACCTACCAGCACCTCTAATCTGTACTAATTAACATGTTGTATCCTGTTTGTATAATCTGTACACCAGAACACAAATGTTAAAACAGTTTAACATTTTGTCTTTTGGCACCAGAACACAACTGACTGACTGTCGTGTTATCCAGCTGAGTCAGGCTGTCAAATTCTACAGAACTTCGGCCATTGGCTGACTGGTAGCGCTAAAGAAAAGATCTGGAGGTCATTAGAATCGTATTGGGAACAAGAATATGCACTGTGAATCTCATGGAAATTCGGTTGACCTGATGGTGTTACAGAAAAGGTCGAGAGGTCACCAAAATCATTAAGAATCACCTCTTAGGAGCTGTAAATTTCCTGGAAATTCATACGGTAGTCAAGATATTTAAGGCCACATAGTTTTGGAATGACCTCCCTAGAAGACTTTAGTAATGAACAGTAAGGAACAGTATTTTCAAGACAAGGCAGCTTTATTTGTACAGCACATTTCAGTTTCAAGCCAACTACAATAATTCGGACAGGTTTGTCCTTCTCGCTCATGCATTTTGCCCATTCTTTTGCCAGGTATGTATGTATGATGTCTCCATTCATAATCATAACTACAAAGTGCATTTCTGGTTGATTTGCCATCGATAGGAAGTCTGGAACCAGGTCACGGATCAAACTGTTGGAGAGGCAGATGGACTGAAGAACAACAACAAGTTGAAAATGCAGTGAAATAAGCAGCCAGAACAAACACAGTAATTGCAGTGTTGTGCTTTGCAGCGTCCACCGTGACAGCTGTGGATCTCAGTGCTCACGTCTCAGAAGGAGTGGTGGGAAAATGGAGGAGAAGACGAGTAGAAAACAGACAGAAAGACAATCACCTCAGTGTTTGTGCGATGCTGTAATCCTCTGTGATCTGCTCTGATTCTGTCCTCTCCCGGTTCAGATCCAACGCTAAACGAGTTTGGCTCGGCGGGACAGTTTCCCCCCGAACAAACCACTGACGGACTCAAAAGAAAACATTTGGAACAAGGAAAAACTGTTCTCTCCTTCTCTCCTCTCTGACAGCCTGTTTTCTTCTTTTTTTTTGTTTCAGTTTTTGGTCTTGTTTTATTCCCTCTCAGCCCCCCGGTCACTGTAATTTTCTTTTCTTTTTCTTCTCTTTCCCACGAGTTTGACTCCTGCCTCTTGTTTCAGTTTTTCTAATCCTCTCCATCTCTTTGTGACACCTTTCTGTTTGTCCTCATTTCTCACCCTCTCGTTCCTTTTCTTCTCATTCACATCCACCAATTATCTTCTTTATTTCCAACAATTGTATTCATTTACTTGTTTTCCCGTCCCATCTTGTTTTTATTTCACCCCAAATTTTGTTCAATTTTCCGCCATCACCTCTTTTTTGCATCAATCTTCCATTTTTCTCTTCTTTCCTTTTTCTTCCCTTCGTCCTCTTTCAGCTCTTCCATGTGCCCCAATTTACATTGTTTCCCCTCATTCCATCCCTCTTTTCTTCCTATTGACCTCCTTTTTGTCTCTATCTTTGTCAATTCATACTCCTCTGCTTTGTCCTCTAACCAATCCACTGTTGTTTTACTCCATCTCTCACCGCTCGTCTTCTTTCATTGAATCCTCTCATCGATTCACCTCATTCGTCGTTACACCTTTACCACCTCATCCGTCTGTCTTTATCTCACCTTTCACTCATCTCTTCATCTGCTGCTTTACTTTCATTTTCCTAATTTTCCCTCGTCTCTTTCACACAATCCTCCTCCTTTTATCTTTTCTCCTCATCCAGACTTTCTACCAGACTTTATTACACATCTTTCATTTCATCTTCTTTTCTCTGCCTCTCCCGTTAACTTCAGTTTTTTTGCCACATTTTGCTCGGTTTCACCCCATTTGCCCCCTTTTCAACTCCGTCTCCCCCTCCTCACTCTCACACTCTTTCCCCCCTTCATTTTGACTGGCTGGCAACTTTTTTTATGAAAATTTCCATAAGATTCAATTATCTTTTGGTTGGAGAACAGAAGGTTTTACAGATCTTAACTGGGCTGTAAAAACCAAGCTGGGGATTGTGTGTGTGTGTGTGTGTGTGTGTGTGTGAGAGTGAAGAGTGTGTGTCTTTTCCTACACCGGGTCATGTACTGTGCTCAGTGTGTTAGTGTAAGGGGTTTTTAAACTGTGTGTGTGTGTGTGTGTATGTGTATGTGTGTGTGTGTGTGTGTGTGTGTGTGTGTGTGTGTGTGTGTGTGTGTGTGTGTGTGTGTTGCTGAGGTAACTGACAGGAATGCGAGGAGGAAACTCCTGTGGAAGTTTGGGATGTTCGGAAAGGGTGTGTGTGCCCCTGTATGTGTGTGTGTGTAGGGAGAGAGAGGAAGAGGTGTATATTTTTATGGGAACACCTCACCCCGCTGCTAGTTACCCTGACTGGAAAAGATAACACAATGCTGGATTCCCCTGCTCCCAGCTGGAAATTAACACACGTGAGCTTCCAGGGTGTGTACATGGTGTGTTTGAAACTTTAAATAATTTGTAGTTTCTGTTTGCAAACAGACAAAGTCTTTCACCTCAGTCTCAGTTGGTTTTGTGCTGCCACAACGTCCCTGTTTGCTTATGAGAACATTTAAAGCAACAGAAATTGGTATTTCTGAGATTTAGCGCCTCCAGTTTTGGAGGCTAATCCCACTGTGGTAAATACGGACAGCTGTACACGTGTATTTGTTCTGATTACATTACCTAAGAGCGAGTCGACAACTTTGCTAACAGCCAAACATCAACAAGGTCAACAACACAAGACATAGCAGCCAGCTAATATTACTGACTAGTCCCACAACATACAGATTTACTCGTCTGGCAGCTTCTTGTTTGGTCACTTGCTGATGAGCCTTTATCATTGCCCGCTTGCCTAGCTCCTGTTCTGGCACGACACAGGCTCAGCTTCCCTTCAACATTCCCTCACGTCCTGGGCCTGAAAACCTCTTTCTTCTTCTTCCTGCTAGTCCTAAAAACACTAGCACTCCCTCGGTGCTCTGAGCTCACATTCTGGGCAGCCTGGCTAAAAAACTGAGCTAACATTAGCTAACAGCAGCTACAGTTGTCAGCAGTTTACTTCACTGTCCATCAGGAAACTCTGTAAATCACAGAGAGTTGAGGTGGTGCAGCCGGAGGACATCAGAGGGAAAACCAGAAAACATTTTCTCCACAAAATGATCCAGTTTCACCAAAATCAGTGAAGACCATAGCCGAAGCACAAAGCCCAGACAGGCATGCAGAGACAGAGACAGAGACACCATTCACCTGATTCCAAGTCAGTGTAGCATCAACATGATTTAAAATCTGTTATGGTAGGTAGTTACACAATGGAGCTTTAAATGTTCTTGAAAGGTTTTGTTCTGAACAACAATATATAAAACCATCCAGTGATTAACAAGAGTCATAAAGGTTATGTAAAAAGTGATGGAAGCTCGGAAATAAATAAATAAAGACAGGGACACTGGAGGAAAGTAAGGAGGGAAGAATGTAACTGTGGAAAAAAAAGTCTCAGCTGGTTTTCTTGGAACATCACTTTTGTTCACCTGGAAATAGTTCCAGAATGAAACACTCCTGATCTTTGAGGATTCGTGAGTCGAGTTTTTGCAACATTTACCAGTTTAGTTTTGTGCTTTGTTGCTTATGTTGCATATTGTTCATTGTGTTTCGACATGAAGGCAGGACCAGGAAGTATTTTAGCATTGAAAAACTGTAAACATTGCACGCACAGAGAACTGGAGAAACAAGGGGGGTTATCAGGGGCCTCCTATAGGAAGTTAACCCGCCCATGTTCGTTCGTTTATCTCCTGTAAGAATGAATGCACGATGCTGACTTCTGTTATTGTGCTCACAGTGTGAATGCATGGTGAGAGAGACGGAGAGACCTCGAGACAGACATTAAAGATGCATGTGGAGATAGACACCGAGGAACAAAAAAGCTCCAGAGAGAAAATACAGGGAGAGGCAGAGAGAATGGAATTTGTACATCCATGTGTTTGAGAGAGAGAGAAAGAGAGAGAGAGAGAGAGAGAGAGAGAGAGAGAGAGGCTGATTAAGAGCAAGAGACTATGCAGGAGAGTTACAGGGACACAGGGAGAGAGAGAGAGTGAGGGATTTTCCCGTCTCTTTCTGTCTCTGTGGTGTTTTATTGGCCACATGTGGTTAGGATGTCAGATCAGTCACCACAACTACACACTGACTCACTAACTGTGTGTGTGTGTGTGTGTGTTTGTGTGTGTGTGTGTGTGTGTGTGCGTGCGTCTGCGGTCGTCCATGTGTGTGTGATTTCTGACTCTGATGCGAGTTGACAGCTGGTTTACACTGTAAATGTGTTTGTTTGTGAGTTTTTGTAACTTATTTGTGTGTATAGTACTGATATGTTGTGTATCTATTGTGTGTGTGTGTGTGTGTGTGTGTATCTGTGTGTGTGCCATTATACTATAAATGTGTGTGTGTGAGTGACCAAAACTTTCTATTTTATGTCCATGCGCTTTTGAATTTCCACTGTGACTCTAACCGCTGAACATGAAATAATGGTTTGTGTGTGTGTGTGTGTGTGTGTGTGTGCGTGTGTCTTTGTGTGTTGCATATTAAATAGGAATTGATGACAGATACAGTCGAGACTCACAGTCTTGCCTTTTATGTTCAGATATGTGACTTTTGTCTGTGAATCTCTTTTAACCTTTTCACATTCGGCGGTCTCATAAACATTTCTCCTGCATTAATCTGACCGACCTGTTTATTAGTGAGATTAGTGAGAAGTATTTTAATGAAGCCTCATTATGAAGATCATGGTTTGTATGTCTGCCTGGAGTTTTCCAGCCTCTGTGTCTGGCTCCGGCGTGGACTAATCATACGTTAGTTAGCTACTGTTGTTTTTTCTTCTACAACAGATCAAATGAAAGAAAATCAATGGATATATGAGAACTGAAAATGATTGTTCATGTTCAGAAGTGTGTCTGAGCTAAGCCACTAATGTTATGATGTCTAGCTAATGACTTACGCAACATGAAAGATTCAGTATATAAAGCAAACCCATCATTAATCTCTATGAACAGATATCTGCATCTGTGGCCAACAGACCAAGAATTTGGCATTGGAAGTGTTCAGGTTCTGTTTGTAGTCAGAGTACTAAGTCCGTGTAAAGTAAGAATAAATATGTGTTCTGAGTTTGTCAGCCCAAAGAAGAAAATGTTATTAACCACCCAGCCAAATTTGAATGATTAAAAATATTGACAAGTTTATGAAATTAGGGGTCAAAATCAGGTAAAAATGAATTCTCAGCTCCAGGACTGTGGGGGCGTGTCCTCTGAATGTGTTGAAGCCACGCCCACTCGTGGGAGCAGTCGAGAAGCCATTTTGAAGCGACTGAAACATGTCAGATGAGTTCAGAAAATGACACGACTAACTTTGAAACACTCTCAGCCGAGATGAATTCATCTCTCTCTCTCTGCTCAGGGTGGCCTCAGCGTGTCATCGAGCCACCCTTTAAGGACCGCCCACAAAATCCTGGACTGAAAACTGGTGAAAAACTGTCGCTCAAAGTCTTTTCACGTGTTTTCAGCAACTATTGAAAGAAATCTAAAAACTGCCTTTACACTGACTTTAACAAGTCATGTTTGAGCAGGCTTTGGTTGCAAGAATCCGTGTGGAGAGTAAAAGAGGTGGAACACATTAGCTGCAACATAATCTCTGAGCCCATCAACTAATGTCTGATGATTATTGAGCTTTTTCTTAAGCTTATCTGCATTCATATACAGATATCTGTTTATAGAGATTAGCAGAAATGTGTATTACTCATCATTCTTGTGTATTAAGTTGCTTAGATGAAGAGTTCGTCTTGGGCCAGGTATCACTTATGGATTGGCCATTGGCCCCAGAGGCTAAATCATAATGAGAATGTTCAGGAACAATCACGTGTGTGGAAGCTGGTGTAACACTGCTCCTGGATAATAGATCAAAGTTTAGGCTAATGCTCGACTCTTTAACGTATTTAGAAAAGTTTGTCCAGGAAAACTTTGACAATCTCAGGCAGCCGTGGCAACAGTAACTACGGCGATCTATCTATAAACATGAATCCGCTCAGTGTTGTGTACGTGCGTGGTGGTTTGCCCCATACCTCGACATATCATCTGAACTCTGCTGTTCGACTCTGTTCGGACCAGATGATGTCATGGGAGGGGGTGGTGGGGGGGCACAGGATGTCAGGCTCTCCTCCATACCCCCACTGCGTCCTGTTTCCTGTCTCTGCAAGAAGTAGCTCTGCGTTCACTTCCTGTCGGAGGGACTGCTGGGGACAGGAATGGAGACGAGGTTTACTGTTGACTGTATGAGTCGACAGAAAAACCCCTTCTCCTACGACACGAAGCTCTTTCTTTAGGAACAGTGAAGCAAACAAACAGTTTTAAGACAGAAACACTTGAAAACAGGAACATAGAAGTGCAGAACATGAAAGGAAACCATCAAAAGTGAGGTCAAGGACAATAACTACGAGATCATTCCAGCCTCTGTGTTGGATTAAGACTGTGGGATCCGAATTTTCCCATCTGGGAGGAAGCTGAATTGTGTTTTTGTCGACTGTAACCTGGTGACAGTTGGTCTATTTCCATAACTCACAGGAAATACAGAATGACCTCTGACCCTGACCAGAGCTGTCTTTACTTTAAATAGGACTGACACATAGATCTGACCACAGTCATGGACTTTATTTCTGTTCTCCCTTCTCTCCACCCACTCCCCTTTTTCTTTCTCTCTAACTCATTTCCTCTTTTTCGTTTCTTCATCTGTCTTCTCTGTCTTTGTCACTTATCCTTTCTGTCTGTCCTTCCTCTTCTCTCCTTGTCTTCTCCTCCCTGTCTGCTCCCAGCTTCCTCTCTCCTCCCTCTACTGTCATTCCACTTCAGATCCACTCTTATTACTCCACTTCAGTTCTTTACTTCCCTCTCGCTCGCCTTGAGAACTAGCTAGTTTGTGCAAAGCATCGTCTGATCGTATCTAAAGGCAGAAGCCAGTGAATCTGTTCCATTCAGGTCAATCAGAGTCAGGATGCTGCTGTGATTGCATGTTGGCTCATTGGAAATACCAGTGTTGAAACTATTTCAAAATGGCTGCTGTGAAAAAGATCTAATGTTGGAGAAGAAGAATAGCAGCTTAAGTCATTTCAGTAAGTTGCCCCAAACAACATATTTTGACGTGCAGGTGATACAGCCATCTGGCGGCCCCAGTATTTAAAAGGAAGTCAGGTGACGTTGTTGTAAAGTGACAAAAACCTGATCCCTGAATTACACCGGGCACGGCTGCGATGCGTTCTGGCTGCGGCTGGCAGAGCTAACTGTGGCCGTGTGACAATGATTGTGATTTCAAGCAGCACGGAGCAGATCGAGCTGACCAAAAGTCAGACTCAGAAACAACATAGAGAATCTGGTCAGTTTTTCAAAATAAAACACGCTGTGCAGAGTCCAGATAGTCCAAACGGACAAAAGGGAAACAATTTAAGTATGTAGCCTACTAACTCGTTGTAGAAGCACATAACCCAAGGAAAAATAACCAAACCTGAGCAAGTTAAAGTCTGACAGGTAAAACATTACGCTTTGAGACACTCCTGGTGGGATATGAAACCACGTCATGGCCGTGACATCCCAGAACTGTGCCTGGTGGAATTTAACCTTAAGGAGGAGGTCAAGGTGGATGGATGGGTCAACAAAACATCGGACTTTAACGCGAGAAACCACTGTTCGTTTTCTACGGGCAGTCACTGTCTCAGGGTTATTGTTTTTAAGGCTTGACCACAATCATTCCCTAAACTTAACCACATGTTTATTATGGTTACCATGACAATGATGGTCCCTAAACTTTTGGACAGTCCCTCCTTGAAGGCATTCATTCGTGCTGAATGAGGCTGTGCATGTGAAAAGTGAGTAGCTGAGCTTGAGAGAGGTTCAGTCCACCTTCTTTCACACATCTGACCAATCACCGTGTTAGGCCAATAGGTTGACAGTTTTGGAAGCGTTTGTAGTTTATTTCTTCTCTTTCTTCTCCTACTCTCATTTTCGTCCCATCTTCTTCACTCACCTCCCTCTTTTCTCTTCTTCCTTCCCCCACGTCCCTCCCTCCCTCCTCTCTCCTCCCTCCTTCCCTCCTCCCTCTCTCATCAGTGGGAGCCAAGGTGTGGGTGTTAAACCTCTGAGGTCTGCTGGTTTGGTGGCCTTGGCTTTGAAGGGCTTGTGGGTTGCGGGTTCAGATCCCGGGCAGGCCTGACCACTAACCTCGACTGGTGGAACCCATCTATCACCGTGGAAACAGTAAAACCAGCCAATCAGTGAGCCAGAATCTGAGTCAGCAGGAATCCAAGAGAAAGAGTTCAGTTGTGTTCTATTATAGTCGTTTGTCTCAAACTGTGTCAGCATTCAACTTTTTTCTCATCGTTTCATCTGAAAGTGAAAAATAAGAAAAACAACAACAAAAGGTGAGAAAATGAGGAAAAAAAGTTGCATGACAAAGTAGGAAAACATGAAATCTAGCATGAAAACAAAAGTTAAGTGGATAAAAATGACAATAAAAAGAAGTTAAACAAACATTTAACGTAACGAGAGACAAAAAAAAACGTGAAACGGATGAAACATTGGAAGATTAAAAATACTGAACGTCCCTCTTGGGTCGACAACAAGGTTCAAACATTTTGTTTAAAGTTAGGCTGAGGTTTTGGTCAGTGTGTTATTTGTTTTACTGAAACACACAGCGGTTCACACGGGCTGAGATATTTCTTGCATAGTGACGAAATAAAGGCACTTATTGTGTAATGATGGATTACAGTTGATATCGAGCTTGACGGAGGGACGAAAACATCTTTCACATCGTTGCATCTTCTCCCACTTTCCCATATGTTTTTATACTTTCTCTCATATCCATCCTGCTCAAGTTATCTTTTTTTTGTTTTCATAACTTTCATGAATGTCTTGACTTTTTCAGATTCTTATATATCCCTTCTTTTCCTCTCCTCTATAATCATATCCCTGATCTGAATGTCCTACCCTGGACATCTCGAAACATTTAAGATGAGAAACAGTTTAAAATGTCAAAAAAACGTGGGAAAAGCGGCACAAACAAGAGAAAAATGGGACCCAAATGAAAGACGACAGCCTGTGTGAGAACAGATGAGGACATTTTTAGGGACTTCAGGCTCTCTGCGGTCTCGGACGTCTATTTTTAAACCCGTGACAAAAGTACCCGTGCTATTTGGAGAAGAGTGGCTCCAAAACGTTCTGTTATAATTCAGTCTATTTATCTTTCTGGCTCCCCTGGTTTTCCTAAACCTACATGCATGTCTAAACACCGGGTTTATGAGAGCAGCGCTGATGTGGAAATCTCCTAAAATTAAACGGAATTTCAGCCCATTTTTATATATTTGTCTGTTGTTGGTTTTGTCCGCGGCGTTGTCACTATAACAGGCACTGACGCCGCGTGGGAGTGTGTGTGTGGCGTGGTGACCCAGCATGACGCCGTAGTAAGCATCGCACATGGCTGCCAGCAGACAGAGAGAAAAGGAGTGTGGGAAAATGAAAGAAAACGATGAGGAGGGAGAGGGAGGGAGGGAGGGAGGGAAAGTGATGAAGATATAAATGTGGAGGAGAGAGGAAGAAAGGAGAAATTAACAGAAACGTAAAGAAAGAGATGCAAAGAAAAAGAATTAGTGAGGGATAAAAGAGAAAAATAAAAACACAATCTGTGCTCTGCAGCAGGTTCTGGAGGTGTTTTCCTCTCTGTAATTTGCATTTCAAGGTTTATTTTGAAGCGATAACTTCAATGTTTCTCAACAGTGAGTTATATCACAGGAGGGTTTCTTTTTAAACATCAACCATAAATATTGTTTTCTCTTCTGAGAAATTATACTGTTTTAAATCAGTTTGGTACATTGTGTGACTCTAAATACGAGAGTACCTAGGATCAAAAAAGCAAAAAGAGACCTGATTTACATCAAACGGTGTAACCTAAAATTAAATTAAATTTCATCTAGACCCAGGAAACAATTTTGAAATACATCCATGAATATTAGACCCAAACAGACACGAATAAAGAGAGGACAACAGCTGTGACTCTTCCTCTTCTTTGTCCTCCAAATTAAAAGGACAAAATATGTTTCTGTAACTGGCCTTCAGAACAACGTGTAGAAGTGTTTTCATCTGTTCCTTTAAAATCTACAGACGTTTTATGTTTTATGAAGTGACAAAGCTAGAGTCAGGTTAAGACACAAAAATAACCTGGTTAGGTTCAGGTAAATGTCGTGGTTTGGGTTATCTAACAGGACATTCATTGTCATGGTTACAATAATAAACACATGATTATGGTAACAGATTAGCAGATTAATCCATAATTTAAAAAATATATATATATTTGTAGTTATTCATCATCTCAACCAACAACAGCAATAAAATCTGCACGAGTCAAATAATAATTATATTATTTAATACCTAAACTACAATTTCCTGTTTACTTAAGTAACATTTTTCAATGCAGGATTTTTTCTTGCAACAAAATATTTTTACAGTGTGGTATTAGTACTTTTGCTTCACCCTCTGGGCTCTGAAATCCCTCTGGCGATATAACAGAAATTTCACCAAACCACTTCAAAAACCTTAAATGTTTTTGTCTGAGAAACATTAAAAAAAAAAAATCCCCCAAAACTTTCAACAGTCTATTTTAAATTGTATATTTTTAGACATTGAATTTATTTTAGAGAACTGAGAGTCAGTCAAAAGAACAACATGCACATTTCATTGTCAGAACGAGTCAGGAAGAAGCTCTTGATGGCCCGACCATTTGCAAATATGATAATAGGATAATAATTCAGCACTCTTAACAGTTTGTTGTGTAGACCGCTGGCTCTGAAAAAAAACTAGTAGAACTCCTAAACACTTTTAGTCAAACAACATTAAAAAAATGATCCAATCGTCTACAGCGTGTGTCTTTATGAAACTCAGGACTCAAAAGTCTCGGCTGGAAATGTATTACGACATCGCAGCGAGTCTGAAAATAGTTTTTGAAAAGTGAGTTTACAGTCGATAAAAACAGGGGAAAAAATAGATTAATGACATTCTTACTGCTCTCAGATTACTGTGTAGCACTTTGAGATCAATGGTTTTTAAATGTCAAGCCAAGTCAAACTTCAGGCCTCTGACTCCATCTGTCCACCGCTGACACTGGTACACACACTGTAAATGAGACAAAGTGACAGAGTAACACAGAAAGACAGAAGAAAAAAAAAACAGTGACACAGAGACAGGGCGTCCGGATTTTTTGGTCTTTCTTGTTATTGTTTTTCTTCTTCCTTCAGTTTTCCCCTTCTCAGGTTTCCCCCTCACTACGTTTCCCAACATATCATTGGCCTCAGTGTGTGTGTGTGTGTGTGTGTGTGTGTGTGTGTGTGTGTGTGTGTGTCTGGAGCCATGGGATGAAGAGTGTGGTTACCCACTGGTGTGACCAGGGACACAGGGGCACCTCGCTCGCTCTCTCTCCCCCGTCTGTCTATGGCTCTCTCTCACTCATTTTCTGCTGTGTCCAAAATCTGTAAAGGGAAAATTCCACCAAAAATCACCGACAGCTCCGGGAGGTTGAGAGGTTTACTCGGGGTCAGGACCCCAACAAGGGGTCGCAGAGTAAATCTGAGGTATCGTGAGGTGATTAACAGGATTGGAAATCTGCTACACACATTATGTGTCATTTCTATCACTCAATTTTGCTTAATTAAAAAGTGTTGGGATGAACTAATCTAGCAGACCAAGAGAGGAAGCTGGTTTAAAGATATTAAAAGTGTGACATCTTGAAACATAATGTGATCGATGACCGCCGAGAGCCTGGAGAGTAGAGCTGGATCACCAGCTACAGTAGAGTGTGTGTCTGCCAGTCAACTTATGAGTTTGTGGAAGTCGGATGGTCTTTTTCTCTCGCCTGGTACTGTTTAGTTCAGTTTTGTTTCAGGGGCGTCAGTGCACAATGCACAGTGCACAGGGGCCCAAGGGCTAGGGGGGCCCCGTAGAGACAGCAGGCCCACCCACAATGATGATTCAGATCACCAGCTCAGAAATATGCATTGTGTTCAAAGAGGAAATCATGTTCAAATTAAAATGGTGCAATTTACTTTACTTGCCCTGGGAAACTCATCTCTTTAATGCTTTTAGAATAGTCAAAAATAGACTAAATGATATGCTTATTCTAAATAAATTATAATAAATATGTCACAGTCTGTCCCCTCTCTGCCCACTCAAGCCCCTGAGTTCCCGCCTTGTGTTTGTCCCACCCCTAATCACCCACACCAGTGTCTGATCTCGTCATCACCCGGTGTTTTTAAGCCCTTTGTTGCCCTTCACCAGTGCCAGATTGTTAGTGTCCTTTGTGTCCTACTCTCGTGTGTTTATGGTTCCCGGTTCTATATCTTGCCTGTTTTTTGACCCTGCCTTTGCCTTTGCCCTTTTGGATTGTTTGCCTGGTTTACCTGATTGGATTCCTGTGTACCGAACCTCTGCCTGCCATTAAAGACTGTTTATCTCTTTTTACCTGCATCCTGAGTGCTGCAATTGAGTCCTGTCTCCATGCTGTGTAACTAAATATTCAAATAAATTAATCATTTCTTATTTTAGTTGGTATTTCTCTCATATAATTGCTGCATAATGTATATGTCAGCGTTGTCCAATGTCAGTCTTTATACATTATACAACAGCTGTGGTCTATCATAATAGCTTGCATTAGCACCCACTTTAATGTTTCATTAACTACCTAATGCTACTATTTTGTTTAATTTCTCTTTGAGTTGAAACTGAAGTTGAACTGAAATTTGACTTGATAATACAGTTTTTGTACATATTTAATAAAACAGCGTCTACAGCCTAGGACTTCTGCATTCCCCTACACCCCAGACTTGAAAACCTCCTCTTCTTTCCCGTGGTCCAAAGTGCCTGTTGAGCAACCAGCAGCTATACTTATCAGCCGTTTCCATTACTGTCCTTCAGGAAACATCACAGAGTTGATACGCAGCAGTCGATCTGCTGATCTGAACTGATTCCCACCAGATACTGTTTTATCACGTTATTTCAATTCCTGCTGAGTCACTGGCAGCTCCTGCACATGCTTTCCAGATGTTCCCAGCTGGTGTAGGGATTCAAACCAGCAACCTTCAAAGTGCGAGCATCCCTTTCCTGAGCTTCCAAACCCTCAAACACAGACTGAACGTCCTAATCGTCATGTCTGCAGCCAGGAGAACCACCAGCCCAACCTGCTGGAACCCGATCAACTCCCAGGAGACCTCGACCTCTCAGCGGCTTCGAGGAGCTTCCAGGTTTCTGGACAGTGAGGATTTTACCACAGGTTTGATTCCTGGTGTGGCAGCCAAGACATGTATACGGTAGAAACCAGATCTCCAGGTCAAGTTGGAGAGGACAGAGAGTGGACAGAGATTTTCTTCTCATTCTCTTTGCAAACTATTTAACATATATCCACGAAAACGCATCTTTTATGTAAGAAAGTCTCTTAAAGTTTGAACAGTGCCTCTGGGCAGTTTGTAACTCGCTTCTCCGTGGAGGCCGAAAGTTTGAATTCTCCGTTTCATTGAATTCCGATGGTGAACCAGAATCATGAAAAACGGATGAACGTCAACATGTCAAAAAAATTCATAAACCGCTTCTACAGCAAATTCCTGTCTCTGCCCAGCATGAAGAGGACATCAAATTACCTCCAAATACACTGATTTAGTTTGTTGCACATCTGTGAGCTGTTTGGATCTGTCAGTCATGTTCAGTGCGTCAGCGTTCAAGGAAACAATCAGGATGAATTCTGAGATGAAATTTACAATTAATTCAAAATTTGTAAAAAAAAAAAAGTAACCATGACTGCTATAAGTTTTTCTATCATCCCCTTTTCCTTCACAACAGTACTTGATGTTCTGTGTGTGTACTCTAGATGATGTCATTTCCTGTTTTCCTCTGAGCTGTGATGTCCCCATAAGGTTGCACACACACACACACAAATACAGTAGGAGGAAGCTGTAGTAAGGAGCGGTGACGTCGGGTTGATGTGTGATCAACAGCCGGATGAGAGGACGAGTCATGTTTAAGGTCAAGGTGTCTCTCTCTTACACACACACCCACACACCCACACACACACACACACACACACACACACACACACACACAAAAACACACAACATGGATGCACGAACAGAGCTGAACGTTCAGCCTTGCTGCAGCTTTGTCTCCAGGAGAAAGAAGAGGAAAAGGAAGGAAGAGACCACAAAAATGATTCATTTAATTTTACTTTGTCTTTAGTTGTCTTACTGTTTTTTATTTTCTTTGTCTTTATATGTATTTTGCTGAATCGTGTTTTATATAAGTTACAGGAATGAGTCCTGAGTTTTGGTTCCCTTGTCTCAAAGTCAATACTGTTTTTAGGATTTCTGGTTCAGATGGCTGACCGAGCCGAGTGATTTTCACATTCTGTCATACGACATAAAGTACGTCAGTACTTTTGGAGCATTCGAATGTTAATCTTAAAAACATGCTTGCGGGGTGTCTAATGGCTCGGTCGGTGGAGCATCCGTCCCATGTACGAAGGCTCAGCAGTGGCCCAGGTTTTGAGTCCGACCTGCGGCCCTTTGCTGCTAGTCATTCCCCATCTCTCTCTCTCCCCACATTCCTGTCACTCTTCAGCTGTCTCTGTCAAAAAAATAAAGCTTGAAAAAGGCCAAAAAATATCTTTAAAAAAATAAAAATAATAATAAATAAATAAATAAAACATGCTTGCTAGCAAGTGAGACTACAGAGGTTGTCGGGGGTGGGGGCATCAATCATCATGTCGTTGAAGTCATGTGGCCATGGTCTTTATAACTTTGGCGAAGCATAAATGCAGTCATAACAAACAAGAGCACAAACAGAGCACACTTGCTGCTAATTAACCTCCTAATTGGTCTGCAGCCCAGCAGACAATGAAAGAAAGCAACAGCAGAGTGAACAGAGGGATCATCACATCAAGGTGGTGTTCATCTGTCAGCATCATAAACTTTTGTTTGTCTCAGAACTTATTCTCTGCAATAATCCAAAATCCACTGGAGCAATCTCATTGGCATTTTGTTGTGGGGACCACTAATGCGTCATCCCTGCAGCACTGCTGTATAAATCAACGGCTTCTTGACCTTTCACATCTGTTATCTGCCTTCATGCTGTTGTATCGGCTAGACAAAAAAAACAGGACATAAAAGAAAACCATATGGGGAGCAAACATAAGAGAGAGGAAAAATATGAGTTGACAGGCAGGAATGTTTGTTTGCAATATTATTTTGGTGTCTGGTTGAATGTTTTTTGCCTTTTATCATGTATGTTTTCATTTTGGTAAGCATTGGAAACAGCGTGCGTACAGTTAGTTTTTGGTTCTTGGTTCAGCAAACCTGAAACCCAGAAACCTGGAAGCCTCGGAGGAGCTTCTTGGAGCTGTTCTGATGTTGTGTTTACTGGGACGAGTCGTGGTTCTGAATGTGTGGTCTGCTGCTTCTTTTGGCTTCAGACGAGCAGCGATAAAAACTTGGATCTTTCTAGAAGCTGTTATGGCTAACAGTGATTCAGCAGACACCAAACCAGAACCAAAACAACAGCTGCATACAAATGTTCATCAGGTGTTTTATACTGTAGAATGCTCTGCCAACTTATATAATAAAAAGCATCAGTTGTCTTAAACCATGTGCTAAAATTGATTTTGTCATAATCTACCCTCTGAGCTGCATGTCTGCAGAGAACTAAATAATTACAGTTTTGCTGAAGTCGGTTGACAGGACACGAACACCGTTGATGGACATGATGCTTACACCTGCCTAATATTCCGTAGGTCCCCCTTTTGCCGTCAAACAGTCGAGGCATGGACTCCACTAGACCTCTGAAGGTGTGCTGTGGTATCTGGCACCAAGACATCAGCAGCAGATCCTTTACATCCTGTAAGTTACAAGATGGATCGGACCACAGATGCTCGATTGGATTGAGATCTGGGGAATTCGGAGGCCAAGTCAACATCTTAAACTTGTTGGTGTGTTCCTCAAAGTATTCCTGAAGCATTTTTGCTCTGTGGCAGGGCACATTACCCTGGTGAAAGAGGCCACTGCCATCAGCAAATTGGTATGCAACAATGCTTAGGTAGGCTGTGTGTATGAAAGGTAGGACCCAGGTAAGTGACGCATCTGCCCATCCACCTTCCACCTTCCATTGCCACCTTGTCTGGTTCTGATGCTCACGTTGCCCATTGTAGACTCTTCCAACAGCAAACAGGGGTCAGCACAGGCACCCAGACTAGTCATAATTTGGCCCTTGCCCATTTTTGCCCATGCTTGCTTCTACTATGTCAACTTTGAGGACAAAATGTTCACTTCTTGTAATGTCATGGCTGATCAGTGCATTCTTGAAAGTGAATTTGTGGCCTTCGAATTAATGGTCAGTGGTTGATTACAGTCTGAATTTCACGTGTGGCTTGGAAACCACTTATCACTGGAGCTGTGTCTGATTTTTCGAAGCAACGCTTCACAACGATGATCCATCAGATCTGAGTCAAGCCAAAGTGCCAATCACTCCCAGTCATTATCTGATCTTTGGTTTGGTTTGATGTATCTTTCACAATGTGACGAAGCACACATTAGACTAATCCTGAGTAGATTAATTGTCTCTGTCACATTATAATTGTTGCCAAAAATGTTTTAAATAAAGACGGATAATATAAGCCAGACAAGCTTTTAGACCACTGAGCCACCGGGACGCACCTGTAATCGATTACTCATTGATTGTCAGTGATGATAAAACCAGAACAGCTGCCTCCCCTGAAACAATTTCATTAATTTGGAAACTTCAGCGCAAAGAAATTTCAGAGGAATCTTCAGTCAGATAAGGATAAAATGATGGATTTTGCTTTGTTTCAATGTTCTTACTTTAAAAACTGTTTTAAAGTTTAAAAATGAACACTGAGATGGAACCTTATTTTGGGAGTTGGGGCTAGTAGGGTTAGCCTTCATATAATTTGAACAGTTCTATACAGTTGTCATGAACGGGGAAATTAGCTATAGAGACGAAAACTGTTTTTTGTACCAGGCTGTAAACATTTATTTCTGCTGTGAAGTTGGACATTTTAACATGGGGACTTATGGAGATCTTCTTGTAGACTCATTGTGTAGCCAGCCTCGAGTGGCCGTTCAGGGAACTGCAGTTTTTTGCACTTCTGCATATTTGAATTATTACATATGTATTTTTTCTGTTAGTGATTAGTGATATGTCAATCTGGAGGGCAGTTAACATAACGTGCATGACACATGGTATAGTACATTTACAAAAATAACAAAAAAAAACGAATGAACAGAATTAATTTAAAATAAACTTAATCATTGAAAAGCAGAATGATCAGGCGTGGGATGGTGTGTTATTCCTGTGACACACTCACAATCGTTTGTAACTTCTCAGTTCACTTACTCAGTTTTGCATGTTGCAAACTGTGTTTGTTCACCACAGCAGAAGTCTTCACATCTGAAAGCGATAACCTGAGGTTTCATCTGTTGTCTGTCTGCTGGTCTGCAATGCCAAACACAATGCAGGCGAGCAGACTGGCTACTGTTGGACTGATTCAAAACAAGCTGGAATCAGGAAGACTGGATTCACAGCTCTCCTGTTTCATACCTTTTTTTTTTTATCTTTGGGTTTGACAGGAATATTTGTTATGTTAGAATGGTAGCAGATAAACAAGAGCAAACAGAAGCCAAAGACCAGAATCAGTTTTGAGTTTATTGAAGATGCAGTAGCAGGATGGGATCTTGCATTGATGGCAATGGTGCAGGCAAAATGAGACAGAGCTGGCTGTTTCAGGAGGATGGTTGGCAGGACTTCTGGAGCGCGGGAAGGTGAGGTGATCAGGCAGGTGAGAAGAAAAACCGGAGGCCACGCCCAGCAACTCACAATATCATCAGCTCCTTTTTCCATGAAGAAGAACAAATAAAAGCAGGAAAAAAGACACACTCAACTGCAAAGTCAGTTACAAAGAGTAAAAGTAAAGGAAACACTGAACTTTATGTTTGAAGCCAAGGGAGAAAAAACAAGAAAGAAAAAGAAAAGCATGGCACAGTGAAGAAGCTTCTGTCTTTCTGTAGTTGTAGTGCGTCAGATGTTTTCAGTCTCAACGTCAGCTTCAACTTCACTTCCAGATGACTTAAACACTGTTTGGTTTGGACAGCAGAAGTATTTAAAGTTATTTCAACTAGTATTTTGCACAGGTTTGGTCCCATCTGAAGCCCTGGGTTAGAAGCCATAAGAGCTTCTAGAAAGGTCCAGGTTTTTATTGCTACTTTGCTAAAGCCAAGAGATCCACCAGAGACCACAGAGTGTGTGACCTGGAGACTTGGCAGCGGTTTATTTGAAAAACTTTACAGTATGTGAGAATGTAGATGGACCCTGTCGGCTCACTTCTGGTTGTACAGTAATAAAATACAACAGAGATAGAAAGATAAAACCCTGAACTTGTGTTTTCACAATCCACCAGCCTCTACTAAATTGGCTACGGCTACACTTTTGCTGCATGCTCTCTGCTTTATGTCGAGCAGTTCTGCACCTTTGTTCGCCATCCAGCCAACGATGGTTGTGCAGTCCTGGGTGCACAGCGTGAACAAGAGGGGGGGTGAGCATACAGCCTTCAGGGGCGTGGAGGAGGTGCGACCACCGATCTGAACTGTCTGTGGTCTGTTTGTGTGGAAGTCCAATACCTATTTACTCAAGTTTTACTGGGGAGATTTTGTTGTTTGCTGAGCTGAAGCATCTCTGCGCATCTTCCAGCAATATGCAGCTGAATCTGGTGCTCCTCACAACAAAGACATCAAACTTCAGAAGAAACACAGATTGGAGCAGACTGTTTGATCCGTAGCCTTTTTAATTGTACAAATGTATCAGTGTTTCAACACTATACAACATCTTCATCATCTTTTGACCAGATTCTGACTCAAACACAGTCCCTGAACAACTGCTGAATGTCAAGATTTCTTTAAGAACAGTGTAAACTCTCCCCTTTCACACAGACAAACACACAAACAGCGTCTTCCAGTGTGACAACCCAATAATGACAGTGAGCGGTTCTTTAGTTTTCATCCAAACCAAACAGAGCATGATGACTGTGTTTGAGTCATCTGCAGCTGGATGGACAGAATGAACTTTGACAACGCCGAGGCTGAAGTTTATTTATATATCAAAGCTTCTGTGACAGTTTCGATGTGAAAAGGCTCCAAAAAGGCCAAAAGAGAAAGAAAAACCAACAACAAGAAAAAAAAAGAAATGATAAAAGTTCAGGTGAAGACGCACAGCGACGTCCTGAAGCTGAAATGTGAAAACAATGCTGGGATTGTTCTGTCAAAGTGTCAGAGGTCAGATATTGTTGACACGGTAGATGTGACGGGGGCGTACGAGGGTGAGCACAATAAAGAGAGAGAGAAGGAAAGGAAACGGAGAAAATGGTGGAGAGAGGAAAGATGTAGAGAGAGATTTCAGACCTCCTGTTCTCAGCTCTAAACATCCTGTCGGAGGGGAAAAAAAACCCCGGCACTTTAGAACAGGTGTTTACTTTGCTTCACACACACAAAGAGAAATAATATTGAGGGAACACATGTTAACGTCCAGCACGTTTTTCCTCTTTTGCTGAATCACATTTCTTCTTTCAGTAGAGGGCCTGACACGAGGTGAAAGGTCGAGGGACAAATGCTTAAAGGCAACACACACACACACACAGCGAGTGACGCACCTCAAAACATGTGAAACACCAGCAGTGTCTTGATGTGCATTAACATGCCCTATTTCTCCAGGCCGATGTGCATGACTGCTCCACGAAATCAGGGTTACAAACCTCTTGTTGCTTCTGTGTTTTGACTTCTTCTATTGGCATGAAGCATCCTGTGTGTTATTGCATCAATTAATGCACGCCAAATGAGGTGACGCTCTGCAATGCAGAGCTGGTGTCAGTTGTACTAGAGATCGTCTCTACCAAGTTACAAGACGAGGACATGTAACGCTTTTTTAGCAGTAAGCATGGCAACTTTTAGCATCTTATCCAACAGATGCTGACATTTGCGCACAAGTTTTTAGGCTGACTGGTGAGATCAGATGTGGGAAGGTGATTCAGTAAAGGATGCTCCCATTCAGAGGAAAATAGACAATAAAGCAGGGTATGCTTTAGGGCGAGGCTACCTTGTGATTGACAAGTTATTCTCAGTGAGTCCGTCCAGCTCGACACACCGGGCTCATGAAAACAGATCAAACTGTCAAACTCGACTCAAGAATGTTTATGACCGGGCAGGATGACACCTTTTCCTGCTTGAGAAGTCGAAACAAAGCTCAGCCCAACTCGCAGTACGTTACTCACCAACTCCACGCCCTCGTCCAAATATGGTCACAAATGGGTGACATCATGGTGGATTTACACTTAATAATAATAATAATTAGCTACCTAGACCCTTATTCCCAGTTAATGTTTGTTTAGTACAAGCTAAGGTTCAGGACAAGACGTGTCCAAGAAAACTTTAAAGAGTGAAGCTGTTTGTCTTGTGTCACATGCTGCTGTTTATTGGATTATTATGCAACTGACTTCATGCAAAGAAGTTCAACGTCCAAGCAGCCAGAGTCACTCATATGCACAGGGTGCTGTATGAAACCTACACATATGAAATATACATTTAATATATTTTATTAATGAAAGGAAAGCAGAGGGTGTGATTGACTGACTAGAACTGCAGCATAAGAATGCTATTTAACTTCACCTACTCCAACAGACGGCGCTGTCCTTTGGTGGAGTGACTGAATGCAGCAAATGTGTGTGTAAAGCACTTGTACTGTATGTACTGTGTGTGTGTGTGTGTGTGTGTGTGTGTGTGTGTGTGTGTGTGTGTGCTGCCCTCCAGCTCTCTCTCTCTAGAGAGGGTGACTGAATGTGGATAAATCCATCCAACAGCCTCAAAAGTGATTCAAATCAGAGTTGATGTATGTATGTTTACAGAAAAAAGACACATTTTATGCTGAAGCGGGCAGATAGGAGGGTGCTGCCTTCAACAAAATGAAATCTTAAGGAGAAAAGGAGACGCTGCACTCGCCCTGTCAGCAGAAAACTTAACTAAAAACATCCCCTGATTTCCATGAATAAAACAACATAAGACACACAAACATCCTTTGTTTTATATTAATCATAAGATACTTTTTTACAAGGCTTTGGGGCCTCCATTACTTATAAATCAAACGCAGCTGGAGTCTCTAAATAAACAAACTAAGACACAAGCAAACACTGCAGTGAATACAAGACATGATATTTATGTAATAATTCACACTGGTGCTCGGAACAACAAGCACGGACCTCCTTGTTTCCCCTAAATTGAGTTTGGTCTCGTGGAGCAGCTCGGCGTCCACATAGACCGGCGACAGTAAACACACCACGAACCACACACACAGTAAAGCAAATGCATGTGGTTCACATAAACTTTATGTGAGAGCAGTACATGAAAACAGTGAATGTATTTAACTCCAAACTGATCATTTATTTAGATTTATTTAGTGTTGTTTTGTTTGGAGTGTAATTACCGGCTATGAGCAGCAGGTGGCAGCAGAAGAGCATCTGTCTCATCAAGCCAACGCTGACAGTTTGGAGATAGAAGTAAAAGAAATAGATGAGACACATCCTGCTGTGCAGCAGTCGTGTAATACTGCATCCAATGTGTCCAAATGTGTCTCCTTTTTACTCATTAACCCCTCTGTTCTGAGTCTTCTTTTCCACATTCCCTTCTAACAGGTGACATCACAGTTAGAGGACTGAGACATTTTGGTTGTGTTCAAATGACGTCATTGTTTAACTGACTTTACAACCTTGACCGGGTCTAATATTTTGTGTTAAATCATGTTTTTTATGACGTGTTTGCACAACGCTGCTTGAGATCAGCGAGAGGACAGAGAGGTATTTCCAAAAGCGAACACTGTGCGTACAATACAGCCATTTGTTTTAGGACAGTGACACTGATTTTCATTTCATAAAGCAAATGTGGACAGCTGCCAGTGAAATGAATGTGGTAACCTCTGCTGACGGCCAGATGTATTCATACTAATGACAGAAATTAAGAAAATCCTGTCAGCTGATGCTGTCAATGTGTTTCTTTGCTGTAATTTATCTATTGGTTATGTTTGAGTGTTACGTCTTTTGGTTGTTGTTCCTCTTGTTTTGCATATTTCTTTTCATCATTTTCTGTCTGTGATAAATCCAATTAGGCATGACTCTACTCACCCAGGTTCTAAACCACACCAGAGCACCATCGCTATCTCACAACACAAGCACAACTTTGTTCATCCTAACAGGTATAGTCTCAGGTAAGTTTAGAGAATCAAAATTGTATGAAAGAACTGAGACGATCATGGATAAATGTCGTCTTTCTGACCCTTGCATGTAGCAACAGAGGATTTCCATGATCAGCAGTTTAAACGTCAGCAGCCTCAGAAAAACCCAGATTCAGACTGGTATCCTGTATTACTGCGCTGTTAGCTTAGCTCCAAGTCCAGCCCAGCCTACAAGCTTAGTTAAGGCACTGTACATAACACCTGTGTTACCATATTTTGCAGCAGAGCATCATGCAACATTCTTGGTGTACATGTTTTGGTGTGATTCTACATGTTAAGTGTAGTTTGGTTGTTCATGCATTTAATGCCTCAAACGCCTCCTACGGGAGACAATTAAGATCTAATGCAAACACGCTAACGGTGTTACAGTGTTACAGATCAGCCACGGGCTTGACAGTAGACCTGTTAGTGACAGCATTAGCGTAGCCATGTTTGCAGATGATGCAGAGTTTATCCATGTTCAAGAAGCCAGTTGCATGGCATGCCAACCAACTGCCATCAGTCCTTTTGGACTACATACCTCTCCTACCCCCAGTGACAGGGTTAAACGCATGCTGTTAATAAAGGACTCAATTACCCACAACGATTAGCATCGCCAGACACTTTTTATTGTCAATGCAGGGCCAGAGCTACATAACTTAGGCCGACAACACCACAAGCTTCGGCGACATCGTACTCCATGTCTGCCCCAATAATGTAAGGCTGAAAGATCAAAACAGAGAGCCTAGACAGGAAGGTTTACCTCAAAGACTATTCTAATAGTTGTTTCCGTTTTAGAGCTTTAAAACAGTCTAATAATAATAATAATAATAAGTATCATTGTATTTTGAGCTGCAGTAGGAGCCGCTCTAATCGATCTGAAATGTGACTGTCTCTTCTATCTGTTCCACTTCTGTGTCACAGACGTTACCTCACCGATTTGCTGTGATGTCATCCCATCTCTCTCCCTCCCTGACGCCTTTTCTCTCTCACTCGATGTGACTGTCGTCTTTTTCCCCCTCTCTATCTGTGTCTGTCTCTCATCTCACCTCTGCTCCTCCTCCATCTGTCTTGCTCTCTGTCATATTTCTGTCTGTCTCTCTTACTCGGTGGTTACAATGCAGCAGCAGAAATGGCGCACACATCTTAAGATACGCTCTTGTCAGCCTGTATACAGGATATTCATGTAAATATAGCATGCATGCATGTGGAAATTCACATAGAAATGCAAATACACAAACATGCAAGTGCACATGGAAATTACGCACATGCACCCACAGAACTTATAGTCAATCTTCATGGTGCATTCAGAGTGAATGACATGAGGCAGCGTGTGCAAAGTCAGGAAGACGTAAAGAGATGCAAACAGCAAGCTTCATTTTTTTTTGGTCGACGTCTAAGAACTGAAGATGCTACATCTAACAGTCTTACCCAGTGAGTATGAAGTGTGCGTAAAGGGTAACTAGAGAGGGCTGCAATTGCCCCCTATCAATGTACGTCCACTAAGCCCTAAATTTCACCGGTGAAGGCTCTATGACGCCACGACTGTGACGCTGTTTTGGTCCGTTCTCCACGCGGTTTCATACCCCACAAGGAGCATTTCAGGATTAACAGACTCTGTAAAGCAGCTCAGATATGGTCGTGTTTCCTGTGCCTCTACTACATAAGTAGGCTACCTAGTTAAATTCTTTCCCTTTTGTCTGTTTTTAGGGAGTCTGCACAGGGTGTTTTATTTTGAAAATTGACCAGAATCTTTATGCCGTTTTGGCCACTTCGATCTGCTCTGTACTACTTCTGCTTCAAAACTTGATACTTCCCTAAAGGCACCACCTTTTTCAATACGTTCTGTCACGGTTTGGGGTTTCTTGTTTAGTGTTTCCTTTTTTTTTTTTGTAGTTCTCCCCTCTCCTTGTGTCTGTAATTCTGCTTTTGTTGCCAGTTTTGATTATTTGCCCAGAGCTGATTAGTTTCACCTGTTCCTGATATTTCAGAAGGTATGTCAAACTTTTGTCACTCTTAAAAATGACACATTTAGTCTTGGTTTTCTCCTGGTATGACTGCAGATGCACGTCAAACTTTGCAAGACAAGAATACATTATTATATTTCCCAGTAGCTCTGTTCAAAGCCACCAGACTCCTTTGACAAAATCTATAATTTTACCTCGCAGAACATCGTCTTGGTTTCTTTCCACTGTTCCACCATTAATTCACTGAGTTAGATGTGAAAATATTCTCCTGCTGCCTCTCTGATGTCCGACCTCCCTCTCTCCTCTCTCCTGATATTTTCACATCTAACTGATTTAATGGTTAACCACAGTTGGTGAGCTCAATATTGGACCAATTTCAAAAATTGGTGTCCCCCATTAGTCACTTAGACACAGAAATAAGGGAAAATCAGGTCCAGGTTGAATAAGTTACCCTTTAATGGGATACAATACACTATATATAGGTCTTTAAACTCTTTGTCGCATAGGATAACACACTGAGCTGAACAGTGTTGAGAGACAAGACTGATACATGTGACTCTGATTGACATGAATGTTTAAAACCTACACGTGTCAGTGTGTTTCTACAGATTAACAACCTGTAACTTTATGAGCTCCGGCAGCTCTGACACAATGAATACATTAGAGAAGAGTTCAGATAAAAACAAAAGCTGGATCAGAATCAGTTCTTTGTGTCATAATCTGGATTAGTTTAGTCTGCATGATGTCATTTTGACCTTATTTAGATATTTTTGACCCTTCTTTTTATGTTGCAGTTGCACCATGACTTCATCACATCTCTGTGTTGGAACCAGTCACCACTGGAAGAGGTTCTTCTTCAGCGGGCAGACTTCCAGTATTTCTAAGAGCTGTTTAATAAGCATGAACTACACCCCTGGAAAGACAAAGTTACGGTGGCCGACACGATCAAACATGCTGCAACAGCCCAAAACATTTCCAAAAGGAGAAAGATGCTGCAGCTTCAAGAAATGATGCCGATTCAAAAACACAAAATCCAAAACAAATCCAACAACGGTCACATGCTGGAAAAGAAAACAAACAGAACAACACAACAAAAGTTCTTCAGGATTTTTGAGCTGAGAGAGAGAAACACCAGAATAGAGTGTGTTTCTGGATGTTTACCCTGTTTGTCTGTCACCTCTGTCTGCTCTTTATTTCTCCTTCAGCATGCATAATGCTCCCTTCACCTCTCCTTATCACCTTCCTATTTTATCTTAATGTACTTTCTCCGCTTGCTGTCACTTCCTTAGTCTCTCTTTTGTCCTCACCCCTCCTCCCTTTCCTCTTCATTTCCCTGTGCGCTCTCTCTCTCTCTCTCTCTGTTACCTGTACTTGACTTGTCATCTCGTCTCTTTTCCGTTGTGTTGACTGGATCTGCAGCGTTTTTCTGTTTTGGTGTCTTTTGATTTAGTATCTTTTCTGTATTTACGACGTGTTTGCTTGTTTTGGCTTTGAGCATCGTGTTTTTTTCATTCGCAACACGTTTCCATTGTTAGGTTTGTTTGGGATTTTCACATGTGCTTTTGAATTGACATTGTTTCTGAAGCTGCAGTTTGCTTCTTCTAATAGAAATGTTTTGAGCCTCTGTTTGTTTGCCCTTGTCAGCGACTGTACAAAGTCAATTCAGCTGTATTTATATAATGCCAAATCATATTAGAAGTTCATGACACTCATGACACTTTCCATATAGAGCAGGTTTGGAGTAAACTCTATATTATTTATAGAGACCCACACCATGAGCAAGCACCTGCCGACAGTGGCAACGTCTTTTGCAGCTAAATGCATTGTTGTTCTAATTTCAAGTTAATTTCAAGGCATTTATATACATTCACACTGAAATCAGAATCTGGTTTTCAGAGTTGAGCGGTGGTCTAGCTAAAATCAACCCGGCGCATGAAGACAGTGAAGCAGAAGAACGAGCCTCGCTCATGCGTCAGGTGGAAACTGGACCACTGAAAAGAAGTTCACCAGATCGTCTTTAGCGGCTGCGACGAGTGGGACATCCTCAGTTCAGCTGTGAATCTACCTGGTTGGCGGAGTCAAACGTTGCCCCACACCTGGAAGCTTTATCTCTCTGCCTCATTATGTTTTACTTCAGTGTTACATTGTGCATTATGGCTGATGTTTCCGAGCTGCGATTCACTGAACGTGTTTAATGAGCAGGTAATAAAAAGATATCGAGCCGAAAATAAAAACCTGCCAAGCTGCATTATTAATCCAATTTGAATTTGTGAGATCATTTGACAGCCCACTGTGAAAGAAGTGTGCATACTTTACTTAGGTTAAAGCAGCAAGGCTGCGACGTAAAATAAGTATGATCAACAAAACACAAATAAAGGTCCATTCTGCCTGCCAGATTTAGGAGGCTCTATTTAATAATAATAATATGCAAAAACTATTCACAGCCTTTGCATAGTTTCTCCTTCACACTTGGAACGGTAGAGCAAGAGGAGGGAGTTTCTATCTGCAGCTAAACTGCTAGATGCCACTAAATCCTACACACTGAGCCTTTAAGTACCTGAATTCACAAACAAGAATCGCATCATCAGCAGATATGTTTGAATGATTTATTATCAGACAGAAAGATAGTGAACGAAGCTTGTGTTCTTGTACTTGGATACTGTGGAATCCGCTGTAGCCTGGGCATGACGGAGAGTAAGAAATAAGAGAAAGAAAAGAGCTGGGAGTCAGAATATGTTGAGCTGTGTTCCTGCTCCTGAAAGTAAAAGCTTCAATAAAAGTATGATTATTTTTGTGCCTTTGAATGTCTGACTAATCAACCAACAAGTATTGTCTGTGTATCACAGCCTGATAAATCTTCTTCCTCTGTGCTGCAGAGCTCCATTGTTCTGTCACTGTTGCACTGGGTGATGTGTTTTTTCAACACAGTCCCATCTACACCATCTTGTTGCTGAAAATACTCACTTAGAGGACCAAACGTGGATTAATCCACGGCTGAAAATAGTCCCCAACAAATGCACTACTGTTATATAAAATAACATCGTACCGTTTAGATTTCATTAGTCTCTTTTTTCACCACATTTCACTTGTATTTATCATTATATTTGACTTTTTGGCTTTACTTTTTTATGTCTTGTGTTTCAGACTGTTATGTATTATTTTGCTCTCGATCCTATAAACCTACAACTTCGAGGTCCTTTGAGACACTCTGGCAAAGCTCTGCGAAAATAAACTCGGAATGACTCAACCAGAAACTGCATCGACATAAAATCCAAAAAAGAAAATAGACATGAGGAGTAGCCACAGTGTTTTGACTGACAAATGATCCCCGGGGAGTTCAGTGCAGGAACAGCAATGACCCATCGCAGCAAAGATGAAGACAAAATAAAAAATGACACACAGAACTGATATTTCCACTTTAAATGCAAATAAAAGGTGCACAGTTATAAAAGAAGGTGCACTTCTTGCCAATCGTTTTTTCCCGGGAAGGTCCTTCCAAAGTTTAAAATGCCCCAGACTGTAAATACTTAAGTCAGGAGAAAAAGCGCCTCTCCTCTTTATTGATTGTGGACTTGGGCTTATGCTCTCCCTGAATCGCCCATTTCATTATGCTTTGCTCCCAGTTTATTGGTTTTAAGGCATGAGGCTCCGAAGGGAGACGTGTTTAGCTTATTGCTTTGGCGGGATAAAGCAGCGCTGGCTTATTGCTAGAGTCTGGAGGGCTGAGCTGTTTCAGCAGCAGAGCTACACAGAAAGAAATCTCTATTGTTGTTCACACCAGTGAAACCAGTATGAATAACAGCACTGGCCACACGGGAAACTTTCTCTGAAAGGTGGCTGATGTATGCAGACTCTCTTAGGTTCGACAAAGGACATGAAAAATGGCTACCTCCACTGAATGTGTGAATGAGGTAGCTGAAGGCGACATTTCCACATTTTGTGCAACCAAAGCCAAATTTATTCAATTTTCAACGATACAAAATGGACAAAAGAAGCAAATCATCACACTTTGAAGAGCATGAACCAGAAAATATTTGATAAATGTTGACTATTTTCTAATCTTATTTTCTCTTCGCGTCTACCACAGGTGAACTGCAACCAATCAGACCAACAAACCATGTAACGTAGTCAAACATTTACTGAAGCCAGTCAAAAGAAGAGTGAAAATATCTTTCCACTGATGAAAGCCTTCACTATCATTCTTCGTTGTTCTTTCATTGAAGAAGTACTGTGAGGGTGTCGGGAGCTCAGTTGGTAGAGCATCCGCCCCATGTACGAAGGCTCAGCAGCGGCCCAGGGTTCGAATCCGACCTGCGGCCCTTTGCTGCATGTCGTTCCCCATCTCTCTCTCTCCCCACATTCCTGTCGATCTTCAGCTGTCTCTGTCAAAAATAAAGGTTGAAAAAGGCCAAAAAAAATATCTTAAAAAAAAAAAAGTACTGTGATTCTGATGCTAGCAGCATCAATGCTTACCTCTTTGTCAGCCACCATTGTTGTTGCACACACTTAACTTTAAATAACAGCTTCAAAATCATTTTGATGCTACACGGACCAAGTCCCACATTTTCTGGTGAAAATGTTTTCTGGTTTCCCTCTGATAACCTCCATCTGCTCTGCCTCAACTCTGTGTGACTTACAGAATTTCCTGATGAACACAAAGTTTTACTTGTTGCTAAAGTAAGTAAACCGCTCAGCTCAGTCCGTGTTGCCCAGATTGGGAGCTCAAAGCACCGGGGGGGGTGTTTGTATTTACACTGCTAGCGAAGGGGCTATGGACTGCCAGAAGGAGTTTTTCAGGCCTGACTGGAGGGTGAGCCAGCGGGGAATTCTGACAGGGAGCAGAGCTGGGTGAGAGGGCAATGTAACCGGGCTAGCAGCCTCTACAGACATGGCAGAGGCTATGGAACACGTTGACAGAGGAAGACGAAGAAAAAAGGACAAAGTGACCAAATAAGACAAGAGTAAATCTGGGACTGACTTTTAGTGGTTGGTGAGAGCTTGGTGAAATAAAAGGCTGAAAGACAGACGCCGAGCTGGGCTGACTGCTGTTGGACTAGTCAGTAATATTAGCTGGCTGCTATGTCTGCTGTTGTTGCACTTGCTTGATGTTTGGCAAAAAAATACCACTTACATAATGTTACTTTAAAGCTGCACTACTCAGTATTTTTATATTAACAATGATTTAAATGACTGTGTAATGTCAAAGGGGGTCAAATGCACAAAGATTTATACTCACACTCTGCAGTTCTCAGCTCCACAGAGCATTTGAACACATTTCTGTTGCTGTGCAGTACATTTACTTTATGGTTCGTGCTCAGCGCTCTCATTAACCTCATTTCCAGCAGCAGCAGGCAGCTGCTTTAAGCTGACAAACTTAGCAACGAGCTTATGAAGAATGTGGAACATCTAAAGCCGGATATGTTTCTCAGGAAACAATAAAATAAAACAAGTCGTGCTACTTTAATCATCAAGGATCTGCTCTGATCTTTCTTTTTGCATTTTGATCAATAGTGTAAATTCAACACGAGTACGGAAGCCCCAAACGGTCATACATTCATGCATACGTTTTATTTCCTCATGATAATAAGTTAATTTCCTTTGTTTTCTTGAGATCTCAAATTCTTTGTCATTATATCAAAAACACAAACTTTGTTTGCCCGAAATAACAACATAATTCATTTGAGATCTCAATAAAACAAAAGGATTCTTTAATATATTAAATAATTGCAGTGTAGCATCGTCAGAGGAGCAGGAGAATGTTGCAATTGCAATGATTTAATACAATATATTAGACTATCCTTTTGTTTTGTTTTTGTTGTTGTTTTCTTGAGATCTTGAATTAATTATGGCATTCTCTCTGGAAAACAAAGTTTCTTTGTCTTGAGATCTCGAATCTTGGGATAACAACATTTGTTATTTCAACATAATGGCAAAAATAACTTGAGATCTCGAGAAAACAAAAGAAATTAACTTGTTATCACAAGAAAAACGGAGGGGAATTTTTTTTTTTTGACAGTTTAGGGATGAGTGGACATGCTGTAGACACCCTGTTTAAAATGGGGCGAATCGAGCGCTCAACATTTCACTTCAAGTGTATTATGATGAATCATTAAAGGGCCATCTGAAGGAGATAAACATTTTGCACAATATAATCATCAGAAAATAAAATACAATCAAACACGAGGAGATGACATTTGATTTAGTATCTTGTTATTCCACCAGCAGCTGTAGCGTCTCAAACCCAACAGTTGATTATGATTCAGTGATTATAATGATCATCATCCACTCACCATGTGATTACACTACACTTAAGGAGCCGTATAATAACTCTTCATTTGCCTCTGCCATTTTCTGATCGTAAAGATCTAACTCGTGTCCTTCGTATACATCTCTCCGTCGTTTCCTTCTCGCTCACCCAGACTTCGCCTCTCACTTTTTTTTTTTCTCACCTTCATTTTCTCTCACTTCATCTCTCTCCTCTGTCTCCAGCTCCTCCATCAGTGATTACACATAACCCCGAAGTAATTAAGCTAAGAACACAGACGGGGACGCGGGTCATAAATAAACAACTGTAAGTGATATTAAACTATCGGGGAGAGCGTTGGCAGGGGGAAACACATCGTCAGGAGTTTTTTAAATGAACTCTGGCTGAGCAGCACTCCTGACTTCCCACAAATTGTCTCTGTGGCATATGACAGATTTAGAAAGCCTTTTTCATATTTTGCTGAGGATTATCAAGCTAATGATACAGAGGCTATTCATCTGCATCGCAATTTTCTTATTGGTTTTAATATCTTTAAAGAAAATGAATAAAATAAGCACGTACATGCCTTGGATACTTGAAAAAAATGAAAATAAAGAGTTTTAAAATGACCTTTTGTAAGAAATTGAATCACAAGAAAAATGACAGCCCTGACATTTACCTTCTCGTGCCCCCCTGACAGGCAACTCTTGTGGTAATGAAAGTAATTGCAGACACCTCTGCCTGCAAAGGTGGAAGTAGCACGGTGTTAGCTGTGATTTAAGGACAGGTAGGAGTGAAAAGCAGATATCTTGTTGCTGAGCAATCAATAGTACTGGAAGTCGTATCAAAATCTTTTACTCAAAGCAACTTCTCTACCTTGAATTAACAGATTTTCTGTCTGATTGTTAAAACTCCTGCATTAACAATCTTACTTCAAGTATTATCAAGAAAGTGTACCTCTGGGATCTGAGCAATCACTGATAGGACCTCAGAGGGTTAGAGTACAAAAGTAAAAGTGCTCACCATGCAGCCAAAATGAGCGCTGTCGTTTATGTTATTAGATTAATATTATTGACGCAGTAACAAGTAAGATGTTGCCGCCTGCTGTACAGCTAATTTCATTCATTTTTACACTGTGGGGTGGTTTCAGAAATGTTCTCACCCAATGAAAATACTCTGCTTGGTTTAGGCGACGGGATGGCACCTTGGTAGAGCGTGCAGGAGGCAGTCAGTCCTGTGCAGGACTTGGCTGTCAGTCATGACGTGAAACCTCCTTTTTTATAGCATCAAATAATTATTTTTCTTTTAAGTTTGGTTTTAATTAACTGAACAAACGTCAGCGCAATCTTTGGGAAACATTCCGACCTGTACTTGGATTTTTTTTAGTTTGCCACGTGACCCTCATTTAAGTGGTAGATGTCATTTATATGAACAAAGCCTTTAATTTGTTTAGTGAATGAGATATGTGAATGAATATGCAGAAGCGCTTCTCTGCCATGTGGTTTTAAAGGTGCGTTACTCTGTGCTGCATCAGAGCATGTTCCAAATTGTGGATCTGAACTGCTAATGAGAAATTCTCAAAAAAATGTCTATCACCAAAAATAGCAATGTATATGTGACAGTAAAAATAGCCTTCCACCCATCCAGTTCTCCATCATCTTCCTCTTCCCTCTCATCCTTCTTGTAGCGGGACCATTAAAATCATAATGAGACTGTTGCCGTTTTTGGAGGCTGAGATTGGAAGTAATTCATCCTCATTGCTGAAACTAAATAATTGAAAGGATGAGGAGTTTTGGGGGAAGAGGCTTTGGTTGGTATCGGGGCTTCAGATTGAACACACACTGAGAGAGGATTGTTATTGTTATTCAAAACTGACGTTTCTGTCTGAATCACAATCTGTTGTTAGCTCAATTTTTTTTGGAACATGAGCCAACACTGTCTCTGAAAGTTTCAGACATCTACTAGAAACAGTTCGAACCACAACCACAAGTGTTTAAATCTTACTAATACATAAGACAGAAAAAAAGTAATACATAGACAGAAAACCAGACACATGCTTCAGGTTTGCAGACAAACCAAAAAGAAACATCAAGAAAACCTTCTTTAAAGAAATATTAGAGAAAATACAGATGCTAGGTCAAGAGTTGGTAGCTATCTAACTAGTCTGTTCTCCATATGACAGTACATCGTGCCTTTGTTACCTCTAATAATTTGTAATATTTCTAAAGGTCGTCTGTGCTGTAATTCGTAAAGTAAAAATTCCACTGCCCATATTACGTCAAACACAAAGGTCATGAGATAATATTAGTCCTGTGTGAATCGGCGTCTCTGTGATGCCGATCTGCGTCTTTCCTGGTTGAGAATTATGGAGGCTGCGTTGGAGTTCAGGAAAATTCAGGAGGCTCATCTCGCTACCCAGCACGGAGAGACCAGTTCACAAGAACAAATCCGTCAGAGGAGCGAAATCTCAAAAGATAATGAGATAGATGACAAGTGCAGTCACTGCAAACTCTCAGTCACTTCGTAGGCGATGCTGAAGAATCAGACTTTCAAATGTTTTACCTTTGGGTGAAGTTCCCGTTTATTGAATCGTTGAATACTTTTACTTACATTTCTTGTCTTACTTGTCTTGTATAGTTTGAGAATGTAAGAATCGTGTGATCCCTATCAAACGTAGACTGACCTTGCATGATCTAATTAAAACACCTGCTGCCCATCTGTAATTAGTTGGTGTTGTGTACAGTTCAAACTAATTGCGACTAAACTGTCATTTCATGCGTCCAGTGTCAGTAAATTTGGGTAAAATACAGACTTCACTTATCACATGTGAATATGCCACCCAAATCACAGACGTGGACGTGGTTTCTAAATCACGTGAGGTCATCTGGTTAGTATCAGTCCTGTGTGAATAGCAACTTAGACACATCACAGGTGCAAAGTTAATTTTCTGGCCAGCTGGTGTTTGAATTCACAAGAAAAGCTCGACAAATGGAATTCACCAGAGTCTGATTTTCTGCAGACAGACTGAGACTGAATAATGATGTGGTATGTCGTTGGTTTAAGGCTGCAGCTTCAACGACAGAACCTAAACAAGACTTCAATCCGTCTGTGAAACAAGTAGCCCGGAGAAAGACAAAATAGTAAAGTATTATGGATAGTTAGATCAGTCTGAATACTCCTGAACAGGGATTGTGTTTATCATCCTGTCTGAGTATTCAAGCATTTAATTAATCGGGCCGAACAGCTTCAGTTTACATCTGTTATAAACTGAAGACACTCTGACTGCCACCTGCTTCTGTTTTAAGTTAGTGACACTGAACATGCATTATATTCACGATTACAAATGGTAACCAAGTTTTCTGGCAGCTGCGAAACTGGCTGCAACGCAATCCTTATGGGCAATTGTGCACCATCTATGTACGCCCTTCTTTTTGCCACTGACAGACTCCAATTGTTATTATAAGTGTCTGACAACCTTATGGAAGGGTTTAATCCTTCCCGTTTAACCAGAATCAGCAGTTATATCGCTCTCTTCAAGGCCGTCAGACTCTGTTGACTAAAACAGCAATTTTACCTCGCAGATCATTGTAAACTTGTAAGAGTTCATTCAAACTTGACAGAAACAAAATAAAACTCACCAAAATCGTCCTTTCAGTTTTCCAGCAATCACCAACTCTGGCTTGGTTTAAATAAACCCTTGTGAAATACCAAAGTTACAAAATAAAAGTCCAGTGTGAAAGATTACAGATCACAGAAATAGAGTATCATTTTCATAGTTGTGTATAATCACCTGAAAATGAGAATTCTTATGTTTTTGTGGCCTTTAAATGAGCCTTTTACATCTACAGAACAAGCTGGTCCTCTTCTTGTAAAAACCTAAATTTACCCACAGGCTGCTCAGCTCCCAAACAGTGTTTCAGAAAACAGACAGCGTGTTTGCTGAGTACACACTGACCTAAAAGCCTATTAACGTTAAGTTGACTCAGAAAGTTACAGAGTAGGCCTGCATTAATGGCTCTGATACTACGTGTATTAGCTGCTTTGTACACAGCAGCTCTCCAGAGGACCTCCCTTACCGGCTTCTTCAGTCCTTCCTGATTGATTTGATTCAACTGTGAAGTCTCTATTGTGTTTAGATCCGACAGCGTTGCATTGTGTCTCGTATCATCCGCTCCCTATCTTTTCTTACATCTCATTTCATTTTAAGGAGTACATGAAGTGCTGTTGATAAAGGAGCAGGACTTGAATTATTTATAGTGCAGTACAACAAGTCTGCAGAGTTTAATATGGGATCAGTGCTGCGAGCCAGCAGTGGCTCTCAATCACGGAGTCCCCCCGGTGGAAACATCAATCAGCCCTCGGACAGTGAGTGATGGATTTACTGAGAGTTTCGACTGTTTAGACAGACAAGGCAGGCCCAGATTTATTGAGCGCTATGACAAAAGTTTGAGAGAAGGAATATACTTCGTGATCTTCCCCTTCTTCACTTCAGCAGACGGTGTTAGTGGACAGCTAAATGAAATCTGTAACAAAACGTGTGGCGGTGCATCATTTGTCCCCATTTCCATCTCTTACAGATCACATGAATAACCGTGCTTGTTTGTTGTTTTTGGGCCAGATTTTTCTATAGCAAGACAAATGTTGTTGAGCTCAGAGTTTTCCTTGCTCCAGTTTACCTGTACTCGTATATCCAGGAGGCAAAAGAGGCAGGAACCAAACAGCTCCTGTTTTTATTCCCTTGTTGATGTCACTCCTGATGTCATGGGATAGACCAAGTGTGTGAGGGCAGAAGGGGGGGGGGGGGGGTTGTATTATGTTGAAGATATTATTATTTGGATCATTTCTTGAGTTTATGGAGTTTGCATGTAAAGTGGTGATAAATATTAAAGTCTGTTGCTTTATTGGCACAAATAACTTACTGTCACCAACCTGTTTGGATCCAACTTTTCTCTGCTGTGAAGGAAGCAGTTATTCTTCATCATTTGGGGAAAAGAGTTGCACCAGTGTTAAAACTTAAAGGTCCAGTGTGTAAGATTTAGGCCCTGAGATTTCATGCAAGTACCCCCAATTTCAAGTTAATTCCCATAAATTTCCATAATTCCCATGGAGTTTCCGATTTGGAATTATTTCCAAAATTCCCCAGCTTAACTTTTTCATGGAAAGTTTCTGGAAATTTACAGGAAACTTTCCACCCCTTTGCAACCCTACTAGTAAGTAATATTAGCTGGCCGCTATGTCTTCTGTTGTTGCACTTGCTTGATGTTTGGCTGTTGACTGTTGTGGTTGACCTGCTATTTTTTCGATTAAGTAATATACCCCTAACAATTTCCAAGCAATGTTGCTTTAAAATTGGATTAAATGTTGTGTGTTGTTGCCACTTAGATGCAGCAGAATTAACTGATAACACAACATATATCTGACATTTGACCTTATAAAGTTTCTAGAGTGGCAAAAAGTTTCAGCCAACACCAACCACCATCCAGCCAGTATTCACAATCTGCTAGATGTTTCACTGTCTTCACTAACTTTGTGTAAAACCAAAACTAAAAGCTAAAAGAGACTAAAAAGCTTCATAGAGCTGAGGGATGGTGAAGACTTGGATTATTATTCTTTGTGTGTTCAAGTTTTCAGTTGTCACATTACATGATTTGGCAGGGCATTAAAGAAAAACTGCCCATTTCTGTTTAAAAAGTGGTTGGAAGATATAATTCCCAGAGGTATTTCCACCATCGCTGATGTATGTATTTTTTTGCCCCAGATTTCCTTTTTTTATATGGCTTTTTATGAACTCAAAAATCAGTGTGTTTCTTCCTCTTTCATCTAATATTGTTGTATATCTACACACATAAAGGTACCCGCAGATATTTTGGCAAGACAGGCACGATATCAAACAATCATTGAGCGTTGTTCTGGGAGGCTTCCAGCTATGAATGTGTTAGTGTCAGAATATAAAGCGAGGTGTTGCTGGAATAAAAAAAAAAAAGTCTCCATGCTCGATCAGCTTTTCTTTGAGATTTAAACATTATGAGAAGACTAAGTCGCTCTTGTCTTTAAGACGTACCTCGTGTTACCTTCTCCCTGCTGAATTAAACCCTTCACTTCTACATCTCTACATCTCCCTCTGCCTCCACCCACTCTAATTTCCTCTTATCCCAAGAAGAAATTCTACTTTTCCACTTTCCTCTAAGCTTCTTACTTCTGCATTTTACTTGAAGATTTACCAAAATTGCAGCATGACTCATCATATTTGCGTCTGTGAATGACTGGCAAAGCTCAACAGGCATGAGCAGCTTTGTCGTTATTTTAAACAGCCGATAGATCAGTAAATTCAATTCAACTCTATCATTAATATGATGCCAAATTATAGCAGATGTTATCTCGTGACACTTTCCTTATAGAGCAGGTCTAGACTGTACTCTGTATAATAATATCTACAGGGACTCAACAAATCCCATCATGAGCAGGCGCTTGGTGACAGTGGCAAGGAAAAACTTCCATTCATGAGGTAGAACCCTCCAACAGGACCGGGGTCACGGTGGGCAGTCATTTGTTGTGACCAGACAAAGGGCCAGAATAATAATGACGACTATAACTATACATTTCAATGGAGATATGACTAATAGTACTAATAATGATAATAATAATAATAATAGTTGAAGTCAAACAGGACCACCGCAGCAGATGCAACCACAATCCCTGATCTTGGTATAGCCATGATCCATGAGAACCTGCGAGACAAGAAAGCAGAAGAACTCTGAGGAGGAAGTGAAGTTTGGCATTAATGGGACATGAATATGTACAGATGAAGAGGGAAGTAAATTATAGTTCAGACAGACCTGAATAAGGTGCAAAATGTACCTCTTATTCCCAAACTAGTTTAAAAACCATCAAAACTATTCACCAGAAATCACTTTTTGGATGAATTTAAAGTCAGAATTAGGCCATGCAGTTTCATAACTGTGCTTGATTTGATTTACACAATGTCTCGTTCACAGACTCTGACTCACGTTATCACGTCTTAACACTTCTAACACTTCCAACAGCAATCGTAGAGTCCAAATTCATTCATAAGTGTTGCAAAAAAACGCAGCCACGAGGAGTTGCAGCTGTCTGCCACAATATGCCCGTCTCATCTTTAGCAACAGCTCTTCTCTGAGCCTGCAGTCAGTCACAGTGCAGGACTGAGCAGACGCTGAGCTGTGTGTATTTTTGACATTTACATATTTCGTTTTCGATCTATAGATTCAAACTATGAGGCTACGGGAGTGCTTCTTTTTGTTCACAAGGTAAATTATTGGCATTTATTCCGCCGTGTGCCTGCTACAAAATGTAAAAACCCAGACTCAGACATCAATAATTACACACACTGAGCGTGTAAACACAGCCGGTGTTTTGTCTGTGTTGGTGTGGACGGCTGCTCTTTAGTCCTCTCAGCGCTCCAGCGAGTCTCGGGAAGAGCAAAGTCCTAATGAAGGGTTGAGTAATTACTCTTCTTAATATAAACGTTATAATGGGATTAAAATGATCCCTCAAAATGACCCTCCCATCCCATTCCCCCGTCTCCCTCGTTGTCTCTCTTCTGTCCTCGTATGTCTCTCTACCTCGCTCTGTGTTAGTTGTCTTTGTGAATCAGTTGTTGAGACAGTGAGCTATCGAGGGCCAGTCAGCTGTACAATGTGTGTGTGTGTGTGTGTGTGTGTGTGTGTGTGTGTGTGTATAGTTTGTACAGTAGGCTGATTGTATTTGAATGTTTCTCTCTCTCTCTTTTCTCTCTGTGTGATTGTGTTACAGAGAATGATTGTGTGTGTGTGTGTGTGTGTGTGTGTGTGTGTGTGTGTGTGTGTGTGGGGAACAGCATGTGACTAAACAACAGAAAGTGAACATGGCAGCTGCCATGCTGCACAAACTCTCACTCCTTAGACGAACCATGCACACACACTCACATACACACACACTCACAGTTGGACCTCTGTACTTGCGAGGACTCTCTCGAGCCCTATAGCCACCTTACACTCAACAGTAACTTAAACTTAATGCTGCATTCACATGGATTCAGGCAGATGGTAGTAAACAGTGTCGTCATGACTGAATTTACAACGATGTTGCATAACTCCCTCACACAGGAGAAAACACAGACAATCTGAATAATAATGAAATATTAATTACATAAAATAATCAATATGAAATATTTTATTAAATACAATTCATGGAATCACCACAGCAACGTATCACAATGTATCATTCATCATGCGGTTTGTCTGTGTTGTTGCCTGCCGTCCAACGTCAACCTGAATCCACATGAATGCAACATGATTCTCACTAGTGCTGAAATCATTAATCCATAATTGATTAATCAACAGAGAAAAAAAAGCAAAAACTGGGATAATCAATTCATTATTTAAGACATTTTCCACTTAAAAAGGCTGAACAAACATAATATTTTTCTGGTTTTCTGTTTTATTTGTCTGTGAATTTTAGACTGTTGATTGAGAAATCGTCTTTCTAAGCATCTTTAATTTGTCACCTTCATCTCTGTTATGGGGATTTATCTTTGACTGAGTAAAAAATTATTTGATCAATCAAAAAAAATAAACCAGACTGATCAATACTGAAAATTAGAGCTGAGATAATTTGCTGTTTAATTGATAGAAAATTAATCAGCAACTATTTTGATAACAATTTTTTAAAAAATCAAGGCAAATGCCAAACATTACTTGATTCCGGCTTCTCAAATGTACATGATAGATGATGATAGATGATATGTGTGTTTATGTGAACATAAACATTTTGATATGCTTGTCAAACATAATCACTAGTTGTAGCTCTTATCCTAACCTTCATCCTAAAACTAACTCTCAATCTTTAAAGCTGAACTCTGAAACACTAAAATTAAACCCCCGTCCTCACAAAGATAGAAATACATGAGCAAACACACACTTACAGAGGCTTCTGTGTGCAGCAATGCTAACTTGTGAGGACACTGCTGTGCTGTATACATTCAGCTTGCCTAACCCAAACATTAACGTTAACACAGAGTAACTGGACTTTCTGTTCTTCTCTCATCTCCAGCCGACCGTAATGAGCAGTGAAAGACTGCAGTTGTCACTTCAAAACAGAAAAAAAGAGCAGAAACTGGACAGAGCCGTCCCCGCTGCAGACTTCCACAGCCGGTTTAATGAAAAATAACTTTGTGGTGAAACAGCAGCGACACAAACTGCTGCTTTCTTTCATTTCATCTGATGTGTACAGAGAAGAAAAACAGGAATCGTTATTATTTAATGAGATTTCTGCCACTTCTTGATCCAACAAACAGTTACATAACTATCACCGGCAAAAACATACAGTTATTGTGAGACCTTAAGTTAACCTGCAGGATCCATAAGAAGATACCACATTTATTACTAGCTTAGCTTCAATTTCAGATGGGTGTAAACCTCTGCTGTCTGGAACAAAATCATCCATCCACCCATTTTGTGGTGCTCATCATGACAGCAGGCTAAGCAAGTTAGTCCCAGCCTGGGATCATCAAATGGCGTATGAGTCTGTGTGTTTTTTTACTTTTTTTTTTGCATCCAGTGTCTACTGAGTTGTGCTGGCGAGAGGGCGTGTCAATTTACATGCAAATGCCAGAGAAGAAAATATCAGGTGTATAAAGAACAAGATCGTCTGCATATGGAGGAGGTTTGGGTGAATGGATGGGTCAAACAAACAGCACTCTAACTCAGGAGACTGCCGTTTGTTTCCCATGTGAAACCAAAAGTCATCAGTGACTTATTTTAGGTTGTGTACATAACTTAACTGTAACATATTTAACTTACGTAATGCAAATAAATAACCTAAAAAAGTAGTTTTGTTTCCTAAACTTAACAAAATTTCAGTCTTTTCACAACGCTAACCACATGTTTTATTGTTACCACGATGACAAAGTGACTGAACACTTTTCACATAGAGCAGGTCTAGACTATGCTCTTCATAATACTATAATATAATTTATATTTACAGAGACCCAACAGTTCCCACCACGAGCAAGCACTTGGTTACAGTGGCAAGGAAAAACTTTCTTTAAGAGACAGAAACCTCGAGCAGAACCTGGCTCAAAGTGGACAGCCATGTGAGGGAGAGAGTCAAAGATGCTCAGCAGCAATATTAATAATGAAAACTATAATATAACTATAAAACTAATAATGATAACTGGCACTGCTTCCATGGTGTACCCCACCTCTCACCCGAAGCCATCTACGATAGGCTCCAGCCCCCGACGACCTGATAAGGATAAGCAGTTACAGAAAATGGATGGAGGGATGGATAACTATAATTGTAATATTAATATTTATCTATGCCTTCACACGCTGCTGTTTCCTGTGTTGTTTAATCCACCTACGGCCCTCTGCTGTGAGAAATCATATTTATAACTGTGTTAAATATTAACAGTATTGCCTCTGTGACAGTGAAGTCAAGTACTGCAGTGTTTATTATTCTAACTACTTCAAATGATTTGTTGTCCAGTGCAAATCTGAAAAATATGCAGGTCAGCCTGGAGTCTATTGCAATGCAGCATATATTTCATGTATATACTGTATTTACACATACCTCTGGCTGTTATCTAAAGGTTTGTTCATGTGTAGGTGTGTGTGTGTGCACTCGTTCAACACTAACACAAGTCCAAAGAGTTTTTATGTTTTATTTTCTTCGTGCTGAGGTGTAATTTTATCATTTGCACATCAGAGCAATTTTTTCAGATCACTTTAGTTGGATTTTTGTGGGATTTGATTTGATTTGATACTCCCCAAACAATTATTGTGCTGCAAAGAAACAAATGACAAGATTTGTAGACATCTGTCAACATTAGAAATATTAAAACAATAGAAAAAAATAAAGGGACGTGGTGACAAATCCTCAGAAAAGCTGCAATTTTTATCACATTCACTCCCCGGATCAGCTACTTTACTTTGACTACCTCTCTAAGTATTGCATGGCCACTGTTGGCAGGGGCAGATCTAGGGTTTTTCTAAATCAGGGGCCACAAAGGGGCCATACTTTACACAGCGGGGCCCAGTATTACGCAGGAGGTCTGCAGGAGGTTCTCCCTCTGGAAAATGTGAGTATTAGACTCTTCATTTCCTGCATGCAAAAAACCACAAAACCAACCTAACAGTATGTGCGCTATAAAGTTACCTTCCAACAATGCTTAGCTTTGCCAGTTAACACTAACAAGCTATCTTTAGCTTGCTGTGAAGTGCTCCAAAGCAAACAGGGGCACTTCAGGGGTCCATCAGGTTTCAGATGAGGCCAGTGCCCCCTGTGAATGCCAAACCCATGGATCTGCCGATGGCTGTGATACGCATTTTAGTCAACATTTGGACATGAAAGCTACAGAGGTACTATACTCAACACTTTTCTCAGTTGGGTCCACCACTGCTTTGTATTCTGTGAGAAACCTTAACAGAACTTTTCTTTGAAATATAGTTCAGAAAGACTTTTAGCAAATAGCTAACTGAGTTTGACTTTATTTCTTTATTTACTGGTAGCTTGCAGAAAGTGATGAGAGAAATCCAGACAGAATTTTTTTAAACAAGCTTACTTCTTGTGTTTGTTAGATGCAAGTTAATAATATAAAAGCTATAAGAAAAGTGAGACGTGGAGCCAAAAGCTTCAGCCCGCTCAGGCTGGCTGGATGTTCTCTGATGAGGAGGCAGAAAAGTCTGGTGGATGGATTTATGAGGGTGTAAGGGGCAGTAAAGAGCTAAGCTAGCTGATGGGGCCGAGCTAATGGGCAGCTCTCCACTCAGCAGTTTATCCTCTGTTCCCTCTATTCTGTCAGCTGGAACCCCACATGACTCCAAAACTGGTGGCTGCTGATGGTTGTGCAATGAAAAACAATTCTTTATAAAAGAATTCTGCAGAAATTGAAAATGTATGATGCTTTATGAGTTGAGGTAAAGCTTTAAAAATGTATCTAATAAAACTGAATGACTAGATTCATCATCCACTATCTATCAGCTTATAGGGCCTTCTAAAAATGACATTTATATCAATCATTAAATGCTTTTGCCACATAGTTTTTGGAGGGAATACCACAGCTGAGGCTTGCAAATGCAGAACGAGAACGGAAGTGTCTCCAGAGGACTCCAAATTCGGCTTGGACATATAGCAGAATCCAGGTGTAAACATCTGAGAATTTGGATCTACAAGCCACATGAGTGGAGTGGATGAGTGGATCCAAAGTCCAAACTTCAGTGCTAGACCTTCATCAGACAAATGATGTCTAAATGACATTCTCAAGATGATACATATCCAAATATTGCAGGCTAAATTCATATATATATAATCTGTACCGATTAAAAAACAGCATCGATAAATAAATAGAGGCCTTCATAATAAATACAACAAGGTCTCACAAAATTCCACTGGGCAAACACTACATCAATGTATACTTCTGCCTTATTAAGACTGCTTCAGTTTAATGAAGTAGGTCCCTATCCTCCAGGCTCCGAGAGGTAATTGCAGTCGGAAAATACACATATATTTAGCAGCTTGAGTTTGTGAATGAATATAACATAGCATATAGAAAAAGTCCTCCAATGATGAATTGACATGAAACACCTTTGAAACACTTTTGATTCATCTTTAATGAAGAATCAATTTATGGAAAATATATACCGAAAATAGTCAATATGGGAGTAAAGTAATTCATCATTCAGTCCCATAGGAGCCAATGTTTGATATGAATCCAGTAAGCCTTGAGCTGTTTGAGTGGTTTGTCATGGTCACCACCCCTGGGTGGTAGGGTGACCTTTACGATACCACAGAAACATAATGACAACAGCTATGACACAGTCCTGATTCTGGTGGTGTCCCCAACATATGCGAGCTCACAGGGACAGAATATCATATAGATCATATGTGTGGATGCACAAGTGATGATGCTGTTGATGGGAGAACTTTAACCAGTGTGGAGATGGCAGAATTTATTAGTTTTCATGCTGTTAAACTGTGCACAACTGCCACAGCGGTAGTTGCCCTTAGGAAGAGGGTGCAAAAATGTCTGGACAATTTGCACAGAGTGAGTTTTCCCCTTTTACTTACCAAAAAATGTTCAGACTTTACGATATACCGGTGTTTTTTTAAACGATAGATCTTATTTCAGCAGAGCGCTGAGTGATACATGTAAGTGAGGATTTCTTTTTTAGTAAATCGGAGCACGTCTTTTTAAAGGTCAACTCATATGCTTGATATATCCACAGTGATGGGAACCCCGCTGTGCAAATCTATTTTTCATATCCACTGCCTTCTCCATGAAGTCCTCGGTTGAATGACACGTCCCTCTCAATCGAAAAAAATTGACTGATAGGAAAACACATTTTTAAGGGGGACAGGATGAAAACTTGTAACCAGGAACCAGATTTTTGTGTCATTGTCATTTCGACAGGCAACAAAGATGGCACCGCGGAAGATGTCTGTTATCCTTGTATGTGAAAACCTACTTGGCAATAAGCATGATTCTGATTCTGCTTGTGATGACATGATGGAGTTATCATTTTTCATGGCTGACACGTCGAAGAAACTCACTTTTTCATTGCGTGGCAGGGTTCTCTTCCTAACCTCGTCAAACTTTCCAATAATCCAGGCTTAGTCAGGAAAAAAATTTGATTCTGAATTTCATTGTCTCACCTCACCGGGTGCAAACAGTGCCAATATTTACAAAACCAAAAAAGTAAAGTGAACAAAACAAAATGCTCTATATACACTACATACACTCAGCTAGGCCTAATACATTTATTAAAAAACAACAAAAACATCTTTTTCTCATTATACCGGCCATTTTCTCCACATATGACCATCACTGACATTATACAAAAATTAAGTTTGGTCACCGTTTCCCCTCCATAGAACCTGCATTGTACTCGGACAAATGGATGTTATTAATAAAAACATATTATTCCGCGTCACATGACTAAAAACAGCGCGCGTCATCCTCCTATATAATGACGTAGCGGATTACGACCTGTTTCTCCGCCGGAAGCGGACAGGTACGTTGTGGCGGGCGCATTTCCACACACCCGGTAAGTTTTTCTCACCTGTTTGAGTGTATGCATACCTGAGTTAGAGCTGCCAAGTGAGGGGCAGAGGGACGTGTGTGCTGTCATGACCATTTACCGCGGAACAGAAGGGAACGGGGGGACGATGTGTAGTATGTGTGTGTGTGTGCGCGCTGTGTGTGTGTGCGTGTGCTGTCAGTCAGTGACGGAGCTGCTCCGTCACACATAGTTTGACATAATTACAAAGTCTGCTAGTTCATCAGGACTTCTGTTATGAATACAAAAGCTGTCATCTAAAAATGTGTACCATTTTATAATCTTACATAAATATTTGTTAATGAAACAGTTGCTTGTACCTGAAACCTGTATATAGATATCATTTATATCAAATTTGGTTAATGATAACTTGGTTTGGACAGTTAGATCTGTTGTTGTGGTCTTGTAAGTATAAGGGCTTGAGATGTCACGATTAGGCTGAAGGACATCAGATCATAAACGAGGAGGTCAAAGAACACAATGTCAGCTCGATTATGGCCTGATCTGGCAGATGTTTGAAAGACAAAGACAAGCTTGGGAACGGCAATGGGCGTCCAGTAGGACACCTCAAGACATCACTACAAAAATAATTGATGGTCACTGTTTGTTCACGTTCTTGTTCCCGGAGGTCGATCCCTAGCACCTCCTTCCTGGTGACATCACACACATCATGAAAGATGGCAAGCGATGATTGGTCAGGGGGCAACGTGCAGTCTGTCATGTCTCTCAGCCACTACACAGCAAGAATTTATGACTTTTTAATGGCCTAATCTGATCACAGTGACCATGGTAACAGACGAAAATATTCTGCAGTCTGACCCCGAGCTAAGATATGAAAACTTCTCAGTGGAATCAGTTGAATCAAGGCTGGCAGAGTCTGGACAAAAGAGTTCACAGAGTTTGACAATGGAGACCACAGAATTAGTCTGTGCCACAAGCAGTGACGGTCTGGAGGGTTGGTTAGTGCTTTACGTACCTATAGAGTGCTTGCACTATGAAAAATCAAATTGTAATTCAGAAATCCAGCCTCTCTTTTTGGCATCTTCAAGATAAGAGTATTTTTGTTGAAAAGAGGTGGTAAGGTCATGATTTATCTTCCTGCAAAAACAAGAACCCCCAAAACGAAACATCATCTGTACTAAAACCACGAAGCAGAGAGCCAAAATGGACACGAGGAACTTCAGTGTGAATGTCAAGAAATCTGCACGTGCCCTCAAACTATCGAGATCTTGTCGTTTCTCTCTGTTGAGACACGATCAGTTTGAAATGGTTCCCGCAGACCCTGCAGGCGAACTGAGGATGGAATTTCCAACCATCGAGATACGAAATGAAGCAATTTTGTGAGAAAGCTGACATTCTGGGATAGTGAAGGGTCTCACGGATCAGTGAATGCTCAGCAGGCTCCATGTAATTCTCCATGTAATAAATCACTTTAAAGAAGTGAGTTTTATGGACTCGCTTTTGCTTTAATGACTCTGAGGGAGTTTCTGTTTCCTCCCTAATCCTCTGACTGATGTTGAAAGTGAAAGCTTCGAGCTCTTCGTTCTGCTTATCTGACCACTGTTGGCAAATCAGCATGTGTGCTAAATTAATATGTGAGTTTTTTGTCGGCGTTCCTTCAGACTTTTTCATTGTTTTTTCTTTGATTTTATTATTTTAACATGTTTTATTTTGCTTGGTTTTAAACTTTTCACTTTTTGTTCATGCTTTCTTTTAAGTTTACTTTTTTTGGGGGGAGGTGGGGTTAGATCCCTCTTTCTTTCTTTAAAGCTTTTCTTTCTTTCCTCCAGGTTTTCTGTCAGTCTCGCATTCATCCTTTCGTTTCCAGCCTCATGTTGTTAGCTTCAAAGAAACGGGGGAAAATTCAGACAGAAACAGTGAACTGTGTTTGTTGGAAGATTTCCATTCCTCAAACATTTTTTTTCATGATTTTCTTTTTCATCAATATTTCTTTTTTTTGTTTTAAGGTTTCTTTCTTCAGAGCTTCCTTCTCAGCTTCTGCTGCATTCTCTGTGTTCTGGGTGTCGTGTGTGTTTATGAGGTTTTCAGTTTGTTTCCTTAACATGAAGGCCAGTATCTGTATTGTAAAAAAACAGTGCACATGGTCTCAGGTGTTTTGTTTCTGTATCATTCCTCACTTACTGTCAGTGTGCGCCCAATAAATCTAATTTTGTGTATTTATTTGAAACTTTACACTCAATAATTCCTGCTTTATTTGGAAAAAATCATATCTTTTATAATGAGAATAGATTTTTTGGCTGCTCCACGTAGCATTCTGGGAGCTTAGCAGACTCCATCGTGGATGCACAAGTTGTTGGTTCATTATGCGCCTCTACCATCTCTTCTGTCACTCTTCACTGAAAGTTACCGGGCAATTCAGGACATAAAAAATCATTATTTAAAAAAAACAAAAACAAAACAGTGGTGGGCTGGTGCAGATGTTTTAAAAAGTCCCTCTGAAGCTGGGAGTCTGTGTGCATTCACCAAAGTGTATCACAGCAGCCGCACTGACTGAGACCTCTAATTAGCTCTCAGCGCTCTCAAACTCATAATGACCCTCATTTGTCAGGGAATGTGCAGCTTGTGAGCGATGCGACGACAGAATATGAGTTCAGGTGAAGCAGAAGAAAGACAACTGTGACTCCCAGGGGGACATTTTGTCTGCCACGCAGTGAAGTTACACAACCCCGGTCCGATGAGGGCGCTATACTTTGGAGTTCAGACATGTCATCTCAAACACAACAGGTCTGACTGGTGAGCGATGATGCATTTTAGCACAGTTTTGATGTTTGCAAATGTAACCAGCATGCTCTGATAGGTAGGTAACTGTAAGGGTTGGACCACATTCAGAAGAACCAAGGAACAACAGGAGCCCAAACCTGAAATATAAACACTGGATGCAGCTGTAGAGTTTTAATTGAAGTTACAATGTAAACAGTGCGCACATGAAAAAAATAATAAAGACCTGGGTGCTTTTCAAAGTTCTTGCTAGAGTCACAGTTCACTCCAGCTTAAGGTCTGGAATACCTGAGTGTCCTTCACAGGCGTGTTACCACGGGCAACAGGCTCTGTATCCTGTGGACTGGGCTCGCCATCCAGTAACAGAAAAGTTTCTCTCCCGAATCTCAATCATGTGTTAGTCTCTGAAATCTCCTCTTCTGGTTCTGAGATCTCCTCTGAAGCGTCAGACTTCATTCCTGAAGAGGACTCGCTGACATGTGTTAAAGTCAAGGATCAAGATGAAATTACTTTTATGCTAATAAGTATACGTGATCATAGAATCAACTTAATCACAAACGTCTGCTCTGCAACACGGACAGTTTTACAATCACAATTTCATTCATGAAGCTGATACTTTTGGTATCAAACTTATTAACGGTAAACAAAGCACGTAACAACCTTAAATGAGTCACTCGAGTACCTTTAAAATATGCTTACATTTTTTACCAGCGCTAAGATTCACAAGCAGACTGCATCTTATCCAGCAGCTGTTCTTGCACTGTGTAACTTTGTGCTCCAGGTGCGATCACCCACGAGAAGTATGCAGCGCTTTACAGCACTAAACTAGATCATATTTTAAACTGCTGCCAACTGTAGCTGCTGTTAGCTAATGTTAGCTTGGTTTGTTAGCCGGGCTGTCCAGACTGTAAGCTCAGAGCACCGGGGGGAGTGTTAGTGTTTGTACCACAGGTCTTTTGGACCACCGGGAAGAAGAAGAGGAGGTTTTCAGGGGAGTGTTGATGGGGAGTGGAGCCAGTGTCGTGCCAGAAGCGGAGCTTGGCAGTACAAGCAATGTAACTGGGCTCAGCAGAGGCAGAGCATGGCAGAGGTGCAGAGGCCAAAGAGGACGTTGATGGAGGAAGCTAAGAAAGACAAGGAGAGAGTGGCCGAGCGACAGGCTGCCGGACAAGAGTAAATCTGGGACTGACTTTTAGTGGTTGGTGAGAGCTTGGTGAAATAAAAGGCTGAAAGACAGACGCCGAGCTGGGCTGACTGCTGTTGGACTAGTCAGTAATATTAGCTGGCTGCTATGTCTTGTGTTACTGCAATATCTACACAGTGTTGCTTTAAAAGGTTTTGATACAAAATAATATAGCTACATGCTAAAATCAAAAGGGATTTCTCTGAAATTACTTTAAAGAAAAAACCTTAAAGAAGCTCATGGTACGTGATGAAATAACAAGTTTCAAAGATTTTGTTACCATTCAGCAGTTACAGCTCCCTTGTGACTTTGGCAGCAGTGTTCTGAGTCTGAGATGCTCAAATTGTTCAGTACAGACGCATGAATCTTGGAATATGGACAGAAAACCTTGCAAACGTGTTCCAGCTTTTCAGAAAAAGATGCAAAATAAAAATTTAAATTGTTGCTTAAATTGGGCCAATACTCAAGGGTAGGAAGTCTGCTGAGTAACGTTACTCAGTATAGCTGCCTGATCACAGCTTATTCATCAATTAGGTCTGGTTATTGTACATTTTGGACCTGTTTCCTGCCTAAATTAGCTGTAAAACGAGTCAAAATGGTCAAGTTCAGTACAAAAATATGTATCTTTCGCTATCTATTTTTTATTTATATATATATACATATATACACACATAGAGAGAATGAGAGAGAGAGGCTCTCTCTCACCCCGTCAGGCACGAGGCTTTGCTCTATACACGAGTGATGTAAGAACTTTCCAAACAACCACAAACTTGTATATTTTTGATTTCAGGGTTTTTATTGAGCTGTGTGGAAAAGTTTTGGGTGTAAGTTTTATAATGTTATAATTGTGGAGAGAATGTGACAGAGATTTTCTCTTCAGTGCAAAAAAAAAAAAAAAAACCCAACTCTGTTTTTCTAAAGTGTGTCAGAGTCGGAGCTGTGATGATCTGGGATCTCTAATTAGCTCCCTTTAGTCTGAAACTTATAATGGGCATCATTTATCAAAAAAAAAAGGAAAAAATCAGATAAATCTGTGTATTTTTAGACCACTTAAATGTTCAAAATATCTGGCTGTATAGATTTTATTAGGAGGTGCTGTCCAATAAGTACAAGAAATTGAGGCTATAGGTTAGTTAGGTTTAATCCTGAATTCTGTCTCGGCTCCCAAATCTAGTCCATTTCGATAGTATGCTTTCTTGTCGTTGTTTTGGGGGCCTATCAGGAATCTCCATGCGGCCTCCACTCATTTTCCAAGTCGTGTTGTTCTCCACATTTGGGCCAAACAGGACCTGGACCAAAAAAAAAAAAAAAAAAAAACACTGCTGAGGTGGTTTGTGAGAGCAGCGATAGCTTCAGATTAACAAACTGGGATTTCTATCTTGTTCCGCAGACATTTTGGATTGACCCCGGCTCAGATAAGCCCCGCTCGGCCTCCCCGATGTGGAAACACGGTGGCTGATTAGTTTATTGAGGGCAGTGAAGCACAGAGCCGTAATTCAAGCAAAGAGTTTTATTGCCTATTCTTGCTCAGAGTTTATGGGATCTTTTCAATTAGTACAGTCACTGCAGTAAACAGACCAGTTGCTCTGTGTCTTGTCAGCTTTATGCACCACTGCCTCGTAACAATCCGACAAATACACTTTAAAGACCCAGATACTTAAACAGAGGCAGCCTGGGAGGTTAGAGAGCTGCTGGTCCCGGACCAGCTGAGGGGGAGGACAAAATATTGAGAAACAAACTTTCTTCCTTTGACAACTGATGCTGATAAGTTCTTTAAGGATGAGTCTGGTGATATTCTTTTCCCATGAAATGACAAACTGATCCAAATAACAAGCACCGTGTCCGTGTCCAAAGATGTGTCTTATTCTATCTACCACAGAGCTCCGTTGTCGTCCAAAAACTATTAAAAATATGGTTTATTTTGACTCAGTGGCACAAATACTCACTATAGCACCAGACATGGATTCATCCACCACTGAAAATAGTTCCCAACAAATACTAGATTGAAGTTTGCTAAAGACTGTAGAGCTTTACTGTTTTTCCCAATTATTAAACATCATTAAAATATTAATCTTTATATATTAGTGTCCCATTTTTTAATGAATTTTAGGGTTTCAGGGGTTAAGACGCCACAATATCCTCGGTTTGAATCGAGCTGGGGATCTTTGTTGCACCTCCCTCTCTCCCTCACTACCTGTTATCTTGGACTACTCACATACATAATAAATACCACATTTGACTCTTTTCTAACTGACCCAAGTGGCAACCTCCGTGGCTGTAAAGTGAAGCAAAGAAAACTGCAGTTCCTCAAACGTCCACTTGAGGCTGGCTCCAGAAGTGAGTCAGTCTCCATAAGTCCCCATGTTAAACAGCAGAAATAAACATGTTTACAGCCTGGTACAAAACACAGTTTTGGTCTCTATAGCTAATTTCCCTGTTCATGACAACTGTACTGAGGGTGAATTTTTATACAACTCCCCTGTTCAGATTATATTAAGGCTTAAAGTTATGCAGGATTAAGATCGTGGATGCTTTGATTGAGAGGTGGGTGTCGTAACAGGTGGCTTGTTTGAGCAACCAGGCATCATTCAGCACCACCTCTTTGCCAAATTTTGGATTAACCGAGATGTGGCAGAGGCAGGACTGCCAAGATGGCAGCGGCCAGAGCCGCCACACTGAGCTTCACAACTGCTCTTTGCAAACCTGTGGGTGACGTCACGGATACGACGTCCATGGTTTTAACACTTTTTAAACGCTGTCATCTACAGTGTTACTGTATTGAACATTCCTTGATATTTGCGTCACAACCATCAAATCAGGAATAAAAATGTTATTGGCCCGGTGACATCAAGTTCTGAGGGTTTATTTGAGACTTTTCCTCCATGAGGTGATGCAGCTTTAATCAAAGTTTATTGTTTCTGCTGTAACAGATCATCTCAACATGCAGACAACGGCTTCTTCCTCTGAAGGAAGAAATAAACCCTCGATATCTAGTATGCTGACTGTATGCAGAGAGATGAGAACCCAGATTATAAAAAAAGAAACAGTGGTATTACCCTTTAACCTTTCTGCTCCAGTGAGACAGCAGCCTGTGTTTTTACTGAAGAGCTTATATGAATTTATACATCTATCAGCCTCAGCAAACCCAAGAACAAAAAATGTGACTGAGCTACTTTTTGAATTCATTGTCTCACAATCTGTAATCTATTAAAGGAGGGTCGTGATTTGGAGTCGATGCACAGCACATTTTTTAACATACACTGTCTGGATTTATTGTGCAGAAAATAGTGGACAGGATGCAAAAACATAGTGCAGAAACTGATCCAGCGAATAAAAGCACCTTAATATGAGTTTAACAACAGTCCTGTCGTGTGCAGCAGAGAGCTGCTGCTGCTGCAGAGACACGGTAATGTGACTGGGATAGATTTAATGATAGGAATAATAAAAAAAAGAGCCTGCAGGTCGTAATTGTTTGCAGGATTGTGTCTCTGCACGCTGAAATGTCCTGAAAACATCGCGCTGGTGTCATGGTGTTAAACGCGCCGTTAGTAATGATGCCTCACAATTAATTGGCTGATGATGAGGCTAGTTATGATGTAATCTCTCACTCTCTCTCTCCTGCACACCGCCAGCCCCCTCCCTTCACTCGCTCCCCCCTCTTTCTCTCTCTCCCTCTCTCTCTCTCTCCCGTATCCCCACCTCTTTTCTGTCTTTCTCTCCTATCCTAACCAACATGGCCGCTAAGTCGGATGGAGCAGCGGTGTCTGTGGAAGATGACAACACGCCCAAGAGCCTCTCGGAGCCGGGGAACCCCGTCGCCCGGCCCCGCTGCAGCGCCGCCGGCGGGAAACCCTACACCATGCTGGACTGCTGCTGGGTGCTTTGCGCCCTGCTCGTCTTTTTCTCCGACGGCGCGACCGACCTGTGGCTGGCCGCCGACTACTACCTGAGAGGTGACTACTGGTGGTTCGGCTTGACGCTCGTCTTCGTCGTGGTGCCCTCCGCTGTCGTCCAGGTATTGAGTTTCAGGTGGTTCGTGTACGACTACTCGGATCTGAGCAGCGGGGACGGAACAGCGAGCGGCAGCGGGACCGGAGCGGCGGCGGCAGGCGCGGCAGTCGGAGCGTCCACGGCGGGCGACACTTTAAGCACCAAGGACAGCGACCAGCGCGGTGGGTGCGCGGCGACGGGGAACGCCGCGAACGCTACCCCGGTTTACACGTCCTCTGCCCCGCCTGTGACGGCAGGGAGAGTCGGGGCCCCCCGGAGGTGCTGCACCGTCTGCATGTGGGTCTTTCAAACCGTGCTCCATGTCCTGCAGCTGGGGCAAGTCTGGAGGTAGGACCCGCTGGGGTGCCTTGTTGGGAACAAGCGGGGTGTGCGTGCGTGCGTGTTTGCGTGAGCGCGTGCGTGCATACGTGCTGGCGTGTTTTTAATATGTGCGCGGTGCACATGTGAGCATAGCATTCCCAACACTGGAGATGTGTTTGTGTGTGTGTGTGTGTGCGTGCACGCTGCGTGTGCGTGCATGCATGCATGCCCGTCTGTTTGCACGTCTGTGTGTGTGTGTGTGCGTGTGCGTGTGTAATATTACCTTTCCTTGTCGTGCACTGGTTGGCAGAAATGTGCATAAGTCGACCAGAAAAAAAGTGAGATTCAGTTTCCACAAAGCTGAATGTGCAGCGTTCACTTTCACACACTTACAACAGTGACAGTAAAAATATGAATAACTCTCCCATGAGCCTTTTTGCCCATCTGCCCTTCTTGTCCTGACTGTGACAGAATCTGGATGGTTGCATACGGTCGCCTGAGCTCTAACATACAGTTTGTGTCCCTGGTTCCTCTGTCTGTCACGGTCCTGACATGTTGACAGGAATATAATCAAAGCTCTGTGGTTCAGATCCCACTGCTCCTCTCCTCTGGCTTCTTGTCATGTTAGTGAATCTTGAAACTGAATCTTTTTTTTTCTCCTCCACGACTCGCAAAAATCTTTTAAAAGAAGCATTCCACCCCCCCGATGTCCTCTCCCGTGCTTTGAGCCGTGCGTATTCACTTTATATGATACAAGATATGTGGTTTGATTTAATTAAAATCCCTCCGGAGCCACGTTCACTTGATGCGAGACAACGTGTTGAGTTGAATCTGAAAGTTTCACGACGCCTCGAGTAATCTCTACAAATTAATCTATATTGTAAAAGAAAAAAATTTTCTGAAGCGCAATTAACATCTTGATACTTGATTCACACATCGTTAGGTTGTCAGTTCATCATGGAAGTGAGGTGAAACCACAGTGACAGGAAAGTGTCTCTAATAAGTAATTAAAAGACAAAAAATGAGAACTTGAAGTACAAAACTGTTTCCCCTAATCACAAGAATAAAGTCTTACGTGAAGCTGTCAAGTCTGAGCGGTTTCAAGACTGATCTGAGTCCAAATGGGGGTCAAGTCAAGACTGGGAGCAAATGTTCAGAGTGAGAGTAACTGAGTACATTTACTCAAGTACTGTACTAATTTTATGCTACTTTATACTTCAAGTCTACATATTTCAGAGGGAAATATTGTAGTTTTTACTTCATTTATTTGACATCTTTAGTTACTTTTCATATTAAGACTTTATGCGTAGGAAAAAGTTTATAAAATTGGCGTTGGTCGAGTTCCAGAAACGAGACATTTCCCCCTCAAACCTCTCAGCTTTCTATTTAATCAACTGTTCAACGGCAAAACTACGAATGGAGAAAAATCCAAAAATTGAATACAACTTTATGTCACAGAACTTTTCTTCTTTTTTTTTTTTTATCTCAATCATCTCACGGCCTCTTCGACTTATCTTGTAACACTCCGGAGGGATCCGACCTCGAGGTTTGGCTCCACTGAACTGAACTCCACCTCGACCAACTACGACAGTGAAATGCGACACATTACACATTGATGCAACATTAACAGTCTAATCATGTAATACACCATATAATTTGATAGTCACAGGGTTAATTTTCTGCTTTTAACTTGATACATTTAGCTGATAGTACTTGTGTACTTTGACTTAAGTAAGTTCTGAGTATTTCTTTCACAGTTGCAAGTACAGGGCTGCACCTAATGACTGTTTTCATTATTGATTTATCTGTCGACCGTTTTATCAATTGGTGGATTAGTTGTCCGGGCCATAAAATGTTGATCACTGTTTCCCAAAACCCAAAATGACGTCCTTAAATGTCTTGTTTTGTCCAAAATGCAAAAAATTCAGTTTACTGTCATAGAGAACAGAAGAAACCAGAAAATATTCAATTTTTTTCTCAAAAAATGACTCAAAACGATGAATAAAGTATCAAAATAGTTGGTGTTTTATTAATAGTTGAAGTTGCTCTGATTGCAAGCTACCTAAAAGTACACATTTTAAAACTACAAGTCTAAAATAGAAATGTTTACAGGCGCAGATGCACCATATGATAAAAGCGTCACCCGCACTTGACACCTGACTGACAGCAGAGCAGCCACTGATGTTACAGAAGAAAGCCAAAAACTGCCAAACACACAAAAGAAAGAACGTCAGCGATAGACTTGGACTAGACCAAAGACCTTGTAAGACCAGCGACTGAAACAAGAGTCTGAGTCGAAACACCCACGAGACGAAGACAAGTCAGCGGTGTAACATTGTAGTCAGAAAACAGTTTAACATCTGTGTTTTCCTCCGCCGACAGAAAAGTCGTGCAGTGATGAAAAAAAAATCTCTTATTGAGTATGATATTTTCAAGAGCCAGTCTAGGTCAGGCTGCTGCTTCAAGCAGCAAACTTTTTTTATATTGCCGTGTTCATGTTGGAAAGAAAAAACAGAACTTGGTTTGAATCTGACAAAGATTTGCAGGAGGACTTTTTAACTTGACTTTTTGCTGTTTGGACCTCCTTCAGCAGACAGGTTAAAAGTCACTGGAGCACAAAATGGACACGGGATTGACAAGATGAAACTCCTCTGTTTGTGTGTAATGAGAGAGGATTTCCATCACTTCTCACAGAGCAGGGTGAGTAAATGAGTCGACAACCCAGCTGAAGCATCTTTTAGCCCCTTGACTACCCTCTGCGGGGCTCCAGCTGACCTCTGACCTCTGTGAAAAGAACAGAAAACGCAAGAGTTTGCATCAAATAATTCAAAAATAGAACATGTGGGAATCCACACAGGTATAATTACATGCAGATTCAGTAATGAACTGCATTAATGAACAACAATAAGATGCTGAGAGCTGGAGAATGAGAGCGAGTTGGTTTTAATGTGATAGTTGCTGCCGTGATTGTTGGACAGCGCGGACTCAGATTTGAGTCGGACTCCAGTTTTTATATTTGATGAGCTGAGATTTATTCAGTGGACGTCTGGAGATGGTTCAGGAGGTTCACCTGCAGCTGAATATTCCTTTAAGAGTTTCTTTTTTTTCTCCTCTCGTGTGATTCAAATCTTTTAATCAGTGTGAACAGCAAAAAAAAGAATCTTGTTCTCTCAATGCACAGGGGCCTCATAACAAAGATTCCCTGACTGCTCGTCTTATCTCAAGTTTTATAAACAGGAAGCAATTCCTCTCTTATCTCTTCTTATCTTAACTAGAAATCATAACTACAAGTGTAAACCCGATTCTTTGGTGCTCGTCCTCATGTCTGTGTCTGTGTAACAATGTTCTGTTACTGCCTGTATCCTTGACAATGCCTGTCTCACTTCATTTGTCACTGGCTAACTAGCTTGCTATGCCGAATGACAAAAGATAGCTGTTCAGTTTTAGTCTTGATGAGTTGGAGGCATTATTCGTGTCGGTGGAGGAGAGCAAGCACAAGTTTTTTGGGAAGATTTCGTCCCAAATAAAGATTTAAAGTTTTGAGAGGTGCTGGTGTCAGTATGTTTGTGGACGTTAATCATATTCGAAATAAATCGTCTTGGAGGTCTTGATGTAAAATTTAAAGCATTAGGGTTCAGGGTTCATGTTTTACATCTTCACTGTTAGTGCCATACAGACCGTGGTGGGCCCTTTCTTTGGCACTTAATTTGAATTTAGGACATCCTAACTGAGGAAAATCTTCATTTTTGTAAGAGCTAAATTCTTACCCTGAGATAAGAAACATGTGAGACTAAATGTTATCCTTAACTGGGATAAGATATATCAGACATCAGACTTTGGAAGCTTCTGTAATGAGACCACATGATTTGTTCAACAAAGTCCAATCTTGAAATATAAAAACTTCCATTCTCAGAGCAGGAATTAGTCGGCTCATATCTCAAGTCATTTTGCATCGTAGCAGATGGGCAGAGCCAGTGTGAGGAGAAGACGCTAAGACGCAATGATGGAGAGCAAGAAGAACAGATGAAAGAAAGAAAGTTGACTGGCATTTAGGAAGAAGCACATTCCACCGGCAAATAATCGCATGTGATCAGAGGTTGTTTTTGGTATTAAATAATAAGCTAATACACAAGATACTCTGTATTTTGGATACCTTGTTGTGATTTTCACCTCTTTTCAGTCTCTTGAGTTGGCGGAGACTTTCCTCACCACAAAAAACGAGATTTTTCCTGACAGGCGACCTCATGTGGTCACATGAATAATTGTCCTCTGTTAGTCACAAACTTTGACGTATGGTGACATTATAGTTCCACAAAAAGTCATAGAGAGGAGGCTGCGATGTACAAAGTGTGTGATGGATGCCAGAGACTATCCTGTCTACTACCTAATGACTGCAGTCATTCACTGACCCAAACAAAAGTAGTAAACCTACAAGACATGACGTGAATCACTTCTTGACCAGTTCTATGGGTCTTTGGAAGGCATCTACCAATGCTCTGTTTCCTAAAAGAGTATATTACATCCTCTTATTACAGACATTAAAGCCTGGCTGCAGGGAGGAAGAGCATTAGTGAGGTCTCACAGATCGGACAGTGTTCCGGTTCATCCAAAAGGTGATGGAAGGGGTTGAGGTCAGATCTCTGTGCGGGCCGGTCAAGTTCTTCCACACCAAACTGGGAAAACCATTTCTCCATGAGGCTGTTACAAAAGTTCTTTGTTCCAAAGTTTGTCTCTCCGCAGTGTGAATTAGATTTAGTGAAGCTGGTAAACAGTTAGAAGAATCAGATGCATCTTTAATCTCTTTTTAACCTTCATTCACTCAGAGAAGAGGAGCAACACCTCGTGTTTCTTTCTGTCTGCTGAATATCCTGCAGGCTCAAACGTGTTTAATATTCAGCCTGTTTATAGTGAGACACAGACTTCATTGAATTATTTGTAAAAAGTCTTCCAGGGTTTTTGGCTCATTTTTACGTTCAAAATCTGATAGAAAAATTAAACCTACACTGAAATGAAATGAGTTTCTATGAGGAGGCTTCAGCAAACATCCACTGAGCTCTTGTGTTTTTTTAGAATTCAAATCGCGGGATTAAGGAGAAATCCCTGTTTTTGCTGACTTTTATCTTTTTCCATCTTTCATCTCCCTGTCATTAAAGGATAATCCATGTAAATACTGATAGAGAAACAGAGCAGCTACAGTTTTACTGAAACATAAAGTTCTGCTGTTATCGTGCAGAAAAATCCACCTCAAAAGAGATACTATAGCATCTGCAGGACAAGTCCCACAATGCATTGCAGTATGAAGACAGGTTGAGGTTTGAATCAAGGTCGACTCACCTTTTTTTCTCCACCGGAGACTCTCGCTCTGCTGTTGGTATCGTTCTCTCCATCTACATTATAAATCCACGGCTGAAAAGCAGCAAGGTCACATCTCTTTATCTGTAGATTGTTGAAAGGCATTCTGGGAATTGTAGGAAATGTGTAAGAGAAGCTGAAGCAGATGAAGCACATGGAGAGAGCGTGCATTCAGAGGCGATTGTAGCTCATTATAAGGACGTAACCTTGATTTTGTGGAGCGTCATAAATAAGGAGGATTAATTGATGTTTTATTTTAAAGATTTCGAGCTGATTAGAACTAATGCAGGCCAATGCAACAGTCCTGCGATAAATCCTCCCTCCATGAAGGTTATAATGTTGATCAGAGAGGAGTTGATTAAACCTTTATGATCATTTTGGAGGATGTAATGTGTGCTGCAGTTGAATTGTGTTAGATTATACAGAGAGCTCTTTCTTTTACTTAGCTCGCCCTTATCGTACCTAAAACTGGCAACCCTCAAGTATTGTTGAGTCAACTCATCTGACTGTATCGTGCAGCTATCCGGCTAAAATGCACTCAGTGGGAATTGCTTTTCAGCATTTTAGCTGCTCTTCCTCAGAAATAATGCATTTGTCATCAACAATCCATTTCAGTTGAACTCAAGCCCCCACGAGGAGTATTCGACAAAGAGTCACGTGACCCACGCTGGTTCAAAAAGATGTTTTCACATACACAATCATTAGAAAAAGAAGAGTGGTACAACACTAAAAAGCATCATCATCAGGCCGTACTGTCAACATGTCCAACACAATGTCCAAATGAGGCGTTAGGGTAAATCACCACAGGGTTGTGTGGTGGTGTATGAGGGGTGGGGACTGCTGGATGTGTGTCCATTTGTGCTGAATGTAACCGCTATGAAACAATCAGAAAATAACTTTTTGTTTCTCTGATTAACTGGCTTTCTGGATACCGGCGCTCCCTCGCTTTCATTCACTATCTATGTCTCTCAACCACTGCTTTCTCTCTATCTCTCTCTCTCTCTCTCTCAAACCACTATTGGTTAGCTGGTACGTGAAATAAACAAAGCCAGAACACAACATGAGTATCATCGTTTAGTCCATGAATCCACCTAAAGGAGGGGTTTGAGTGGTCTGATCACCTGTTTGGCCACCTGACCTTCTACACCGCAGGTCGCTACGTTTCTTCCACCCGTCCGGTATAACACCATGTTCCATGTTGGAAAATAAAATCCCCTGATTCAACACGGGATGCAATTTGTCCCCATACTTTTCTGCACGCTCAGCTCTCACTCGCATGGAATGATGAGAAATAATGATAAAAAAAACCCAAAGATTTTCACGACACAGAAGTATTAAATCAGACACGTTGTCATCACTCAGTGTCATTGTTGTCATGGTTACGGAGACTCAGACGCGAATACCTCCAACTTAAGTTCCTCCTGCAAAAAAAAAGAGGCTGGCAGACCACGAGTGGATCGGTCCTGTCAGTGTGAACGAGAATTAGTGATATAATTAATAATTAATTACGATTAAATGCAAGGGACCAAACATTTTATGGTCTGATGTTTTAATCCCTGATATAATTGATACAACTGCACTTTACTCTAAACGATTCTTTATTTCCTTTAGATTCATGTAGATTGATACATAAAAAGCACAAATTGGTGCATAAAACTTCAGCAGAAAGTGTCTGACATTCAGAATCTCATGGGGGAGGACCCTCCGCTTGATTTGTATCCCCCAGGTATGGACGCTCGCTGGCAAGGTGCCCTTTAGTTTCCACATGAGGGATCCACTCCCATAATCCTCATCTGTTCTCTGTGTTTAATGCTGATTAGCAAATGTTAGCATGCTAACATGATAAATGATGCTGGCTGCATTTTTGTTTTCATTTGTTGTCACCAGATTTGATAAATAGAGGACGCAATTCACTCGTTCTTTGAAACGATTTCTGAAATATCTTCAGAGACAGACGGAGCACGGACAGATGGACAGACAGGTGGACGGAACCAACAAAGCATCCGCTTCAGCTTCGTGCCTTCAACCGTCGGGCCAGCGCTGCAGGTTTTTTTTTTTTTTTTTTAGGACAATCCAATTGGTTGCTGTCCGTGCCAGACCAGATCAATCAATCAATCCCTTAGAGAAGTAATTGACTCTGTTCCAATTGGTCACTCAGCTCAGGTGGTTTGAATATTAGCCTGGCCTGCTGTTGGTGCGGCTAATAATCAGCACGAGTGGCTAACTGGCAGCCTGCATGCTGAATCATTCAAATCCGTGTGTGTGTGTGTGTGTGTGTGTGTGTGTGTGTGTGTGTGTGTGTGTGTGTGTGTGTGTGTCTGTGTGTTTAAGGAGGGGTCGCTTCACTGTTCATTCATAAATGAAGTGACTCTCAGTGATTATTGCTCTTACTTTTCATTTTAATTTCGGGGGCTGTCACTCAGTGTCTCTTTAGATGCTGGCTCCCCGGGGTAACGAGCAATTGGCAGAAAAGGAAAAAATGTCAGCAGGTCCTCCTGTCAGATCTTTTAGAATATATTTCGATCCGTAGACGTGTAAAAGAATGTCTTTTCCCTCCTTTCCGTCACATGGATGAAGTGTTTTCCAGGCATGTGCTCCTCCTTATTATCTATTCTTGTTCTTAACCATCCCGGTTTGTCTCGGCGTCAGCTCCCTTCATCGAGCCTTGCACCAATAATGTACCGACGCTCCAGTTTGTGTCAGTTCTCGTTTATTTCTCAGTTATTTGTCTTTACAGTTAACATCTTTGATTGACAGCTGGCAGACATTTATGATTTCCATCCTTCCTGTGCTGTCTAAGAATTCTATCCACAGCAACTCTGAGCAGGTTTTTTGTGTCTGCAGGTTGTTCACTTTGCAAAAGTTACCAAATGAACTCAAAATAGAACAAAAATCTGCCTCATTTTTAAATGGACTCCATGGACAGCCGACGTTTTGACAGGAAACTCACTGGTGTATTTATGATAGCTGCTAATGCTCGTACTGGTCCACTGTCACTGTTACTGGGACACTTAATGGCCATCATTACAGGGGGGTTCAGGCTGGAAGTATTTATGTGGCAGCCATGATTAGAGCTGTTCGAATTCTCTAAATGCCGAGGAAAGTTGCTCCACTGTCCTTTACGAAAGGGAAGGGGATAATGGCGTCCCGCGATTCCTCGTGGCAGCAACAGAAAAGTGATTTGGCCGTTCACAACGAGGCGTTAAAAAAAAATCGTTTAAAGACCCCCAACAGAGAGAGAGAGAGCGTGTTGACATGATATAAAAACTGAAGTCTGATGGTGCTTTACAGTTCTGTGGTTTATCAGTGCAGGCAGTCTGTAGTGCCAGATACTGTATGTTTTAAGTTTTCAAATGAATATATAAAACATGAATATCGCACACCGTTTAGTGAAACAGTCAATACCTTCCTTAACTGTGACAGATGTCCAGCGCCTGCAGATCATCCGGCAAGTTACCGTCAAACATTTTCCTTCTTTTGTCATGAGTGGACAGGAGGGCGATCTCTCTTATTTAAATTCATGTGGTCCACGTTTTTATAGCCTGCATGAAACAACACGGTAAGAATGCACATGCAGGAGTATCTAAAATGCACTTTTTGTAGTCCATCTCCTGAATATTGTAATTTCACTAACATCCACGGACACATAATTATGTAGTCGAGTGAAACTGCAGTTGGATTCCAGAGCAGTGCAGATATGTGATGAATTCTCCTCTCTCTCTTATCATGACCTCATGACATTTTCCATCAAAACCAAGGAAAAGTGTTTAGGATAGGACATAGGATGTCATCTGCCGTGCAGCCAGCCCACTGGCTGCTGATGGAGACGATGGTCCCACAAAAGGAAGCTCCTCGTTTTCCTTTCTTGAAGCGCATTGTGCCGCTCACAGCTGCAAAACACAAAACAAATGGTGGTGGGAGAGCTCCAGTGAGATGACAGAAAACCAAAAATAAACATCAAATCTTTAAAATACATTTAATTTTCTCTTTGTGAAGTTTAGCTGAAGTTTGATTGACATCTGTCTGTGCGCACACTGCATCATTTACTACTGCAGAAGTGATATACTATGCCAGTATTGGTGGTGTGGAAGTAGGACACTCGGTTTATTTTGTTTATGTTTGGAGGGGATCAGAGATGACATCATAATTAGGGGGAACTGACTGTCTGGTAATTAGCTGCAGATGCGACACACCTGGGGAGAAGCAGGAGAGTCTGTGGCTGCTCGTGGAGTTTGTGTAGTGTTGAAACAATAATCTCAGGGGGCGTTGAGCTGCTTTGGGGTATTTGTTTTGGACTTTGTAACAGTTTGGAACTCTTCAGTTTTTCATGAACGAAACATGAACCACCTGCAATGAAGTAAAGAGAAACTCGGTCCAAAGTCGGGGCAGAAACAGACTCTTTGGAACGTTAGCAGGAAGGTAGGTGTTTGAATTTTTTTGTTTGTTTGTTTGTTTAAAGGTTTAAATGCAGACTTGTAATGTCATATTCAGGTCACAAAAGTATGCTGCTGTATTTGCAGAAAAGTAAAACTTGTATATTGTGTAACTGCAACGTCTGAGGTTCAAATCTGTACAGGGAAGTTTGCTTCTTTCCTTCTCACTACTGTTGTTGTCAAAATGAAGGCCATTTATGATTCTATTCATGATTTCATCAATAGAAAACCTAATTTCCTTTCTTGAGAGTACAGAAAATACATTTCTTTTTTGTTCCATCCCGAATTTACCTACAGAAAACTTCAATTTCCAAGACGCTTCTCTATTCTTTGACCCAAACAAAGATCTGCTCAAAGAAAGCAACTGGAGATGATAAGTGCTTCTTTGTCTGGTTGGGGATTTTTGTTCCGGATCACAAGAAGTTGAAGAGCTTTGATGATCGGGTGAATAGCAGCTGTTCCTTCCAATCTAACTTTTTTTTTTTTTTCATCCTTCGGGTCTTCACTTTCGTTAGCGCGGTTTTCTTGCTAAATTCATGCGCTCTGGTGGGGCTGGAGAGGTTTCTTTATGTTCCTCTCATTTTCTTTTGCCCTCAAGGTATGATCCTGCAGCATCCAACAGCCTGCGGGGAAATAAATGAGAGATTCATGAAAGTCAGTCAGAAACACAGACTCACAGACAGACGGATGGAGGGTGTGATAGACTTGTAGAAGGAAGCAAAATGTCCCTTTCGAATAACTTTTTTTTTTGTCTCTGCAGTCAGTATCTGTCATGGCAGAAATGATGGCCTCAAACTAATAACAGTGACCTGTGAGGATTTGAGCTTTCTGAAGGTAGCCGTTAAAAATTTCTTCAATTATTAAGGTGGATATCAAAATTCTGGCACTTCGAGACTCCAACAAAGTAAATTAAAAGACTGTTTGTAGGAAGATATCTGCAAAACATCAATTTAAGTGGAAAAAAATAGTCAATTAACAGAAAACACTAAATGATGATCGACTAATGGAGAAAACAATCAGAAGATTCATTGAAATTAAAGTTGCTGCGTCTCTTTTGGCCACTCCCTGCAGCCCGCACCACTGCCACCAAAACGCACTACCCCTACTCAAATGCCACAGCGCCACATTTTGGTCTGAATCTCCGTATAACACAGGATCGTACCTTATTGGACAGTAAAATGCACTGTCCCTTACTGAATCAACACGGGACGCAGTTTGTCACGTATTTTCCTGCATTCTCGACTCATGCATACACCGCGTTTTCACATGAATGACAAAAAATAACAAAACCCAAAGATTTTTACAAGGCATATTAGAGAAGCATTGAAATGGAAATTATAATTTTAAATAGCTGCATAGTACAAAATGTTTGAGGCCAATTACAGATATTTCAGAATTTAAAGAATCTAATAATGATATATTATCAGTATTTTTCTTATCTAATGCATAACATAAATAAAGTTTCTTTATTTTAACAATTACAACCAGGAAATCCACCAAGGAGGACATTTAACATTTGAAAAATAAACTTGTTTTTGAACCTCTCTCTGAACTGCAGGATTCACTTTTTCAAACGTGTGTTAAATGTGTTCTTAGATTCATACTTGAACTAAACGCTGAACTTAAAGTCTAGATTATTTCTGACTGCGTGCTTACGTTAGATTCATAAAAAGATACAGAGTACATAAAACCTTAAAAGCCATTTGTAACTTACACACCTTTTGACCTATGAAGCTTAAGTTAACTTAAAACTGGCGGCCCCTGCCTTTCAGCCAGCGATGATGACAAATAAGGATTTATCCAGGAATAGACAAGGTTACAAATTTGACGCACTATTTCTGGAACATTGTATCCTGTTTTTTTAATTCCTCACACTTTTAATGGATCATTCACATTGTTCATAAGGTAAAGCAGGCTGTCTCTGCAGGCTGTAATAACCGGAAACAAGAAAGTCATGTGTGTCAAGTCTAGACTGTTCAGAGTTTAGATCATTTCCACCTCAAAGTTAAGTTTTCTGCATTAAGTCGTACTTGAAATCAAAATGGATCCTCAGTTTGTTCAATGTACTTCAGCACAAATTAGTCTGAAAAACTGCAACACAACTTCCTTCCTGCTTACTGAGAAGTTGCAGAAATGTTTAAAACTGAAAATATAATGTGAAGAGAGCAAAAAAAAAAAAACATTTGTTGGTTTTTACAGTAAATAACCGTTTTTTTTCATCGAGCACCAAAACAAAATCTGAGCTCTCAGGCGTCGTCACTGAACAATGAGCTGACTTTCTGTAATAACCCGCGTTCTGGTTCTCGGGACAGCGTGCCCTGAATTCAGCCTGTCAAGGAGTGTTTGTGTCTGAGGCTAACTAGCGCTGTTAGCTGAAAAGCTAATTGGCCCGCCTTTGTAATCGGCGGCGACGTGCTGCTAGCTTTTAGCAACTTTTTCCTGCATCGTGGTGGCGAGCAGCAGGTGAGGGAACACGCTGAATTTCAAAAACGTGTCTCTATAAGAATTTAAAATCCTGGGACTGTGAATGCACATAGGTTTATGTAAAATTCAATAGAGTTATTGATTATGAATAAAAATATGCCTGGAGGAAAGTTTTGATGATCCACAGCCCGTCTGCCCGTCTGTCTGCCTGTCTCACTACCTGTCTGTCCTCCCCTCAGTCTGTGTCTCTGACTGATGTTCTGTCTCTCTATACGCTCTCCTGTCTGTCGGTCCATCAGACTGTGCTGAATAATTCACTACAGCCCTTGAGGGAGCTGTCAATCACATTTTAAGTGTGAGTGTGTGTGTGTGAAAGGATGTAGCATTTCCTGCTAGCTGCCCCTGTCATCTGATCTGTCACTTGTTCTCTCTCTTTCTCTGCTTACAGTCGACGTCTCTCTGCTTTTGCTTTTTAGTCGTTACCCTAAAATCAACACAGAGGTGTAGCGGCGGCAGGTGGCGGCGGCAGGTGGAGGAATGTTGCGTTTTAAAAGTTTGAAAAGTCTGACACGTGCCTCTCATCCCCCACCTCGCTTTAACATCTCCAACGTGTTTGTGTGCTGTATGTAGGACAGCGCATGCAGTTCGCACATGCTCAGTAAGCGTGTGTGTTCTGCAGTGATGTACGTTATTAGCATGTGCCCTGCAGGTGGGCACACACACACACACACACACACACACACACACACACACACACACACATATACACACACACACACACACATTCATTGAAGGATGACTATGTATAGATAATGAATTCACAGATGCTAAATGAAAGCATGCACACATACCAACACACACTTATGTGCAGCGAGGCTCGAATCTAATTTTGGTTCTGCGACGAGCTCAACATCACATCAGCTCCAAAACCTGAAGCAGACCTGACACATTCTGATGTTCCAGCTCTGAATTAAATATAAATTCAATTTCAAACAGCGGCCTGCACACTAATTAATTCATTGTGAAGTAAATGGCCATTTTGACTAAATTAATTCTCATTTCATAAAAGTATCATCAGTCATTTATTTTGTAATCGTGACATGCAACATCATTTAAATGACTCTTAATGAACTGGAGACCCACCGTGACTTGTGACGACTGTTTTAAAGCCTCGAGTTTGGCACGATGGCGGTCGCAATTTTGTTTTTGTTTTTTCATTTTTTTTAGAGCTAGAAGTGACCATGTTTGGACAACAGCGTGGAGCTGGTGGGTGGCATCATATTACAGCTAAACGGTAATCAAAACGTTAGAAGTAGTCAATGCAGCAACATAATCTGGATTTATATTTGATCAGCTCTGCCTAGTTTGACAGTTTGATTTCGCAAGGCTGGACTCACTGAGAATGACCTAAAGCACACCTTGTTTATCTTCTGTTTTACTCTAAATGGGACCATCATTTACAAAATGAACATCATGCATCAAGTAGTCTCCAGTTCTGCACCTACCTGATTAAATGAATCCCCTCATACAGACATATGTTACCTCTTCCAATGAACGACGCCTGGCTCTGCCACCCGTACGCTCAGGACAATCCAAACTTTTCTGGTCTGTTGTTCCCCGTTGGTGGAACGTCCTACCAGTTCCTACCAGATCAGGGGCGTCCCTCTCTACCTTCACAAACCTCCTGAAGACCTCCAGCTCTTCAGAGAGGACCTCCTCTACAACACTACCAACAACTAGACATGATACATCTATCCTTGATCCCCTAACCTTGATTCTTTGTGAGTAGTACTTAATGCTGCCCATTGTACCTTGATTTTTCCCTTTTTTGTGAGTCGCTTTGGATAAAAGTGTAAGATAACTAAATGTAATCATGCTGTATGGAAGAAGACATAAAGAGAGACCATACACTGATGAGGTAACTGTTTAGTAAGCTAATAACTCAAGTTACATTCAATACAATCACACTTCTTTTCGCAACCAATAGAATTTCCCCCTGCTGGCCATTATAAAGAAGGGAGGTTTAAGACACTTCACTTTTTCGGACCCAGATTTATCAAACAGGAACTAAAGATATCAACTGGTGACATATTTGTTAAATCTAGAATTGACAGATAACTGATCGCGATCGGTTTTCGAACGTTGTGTGTAAAGCTAAGTGAAAATGCAGACTGTTTGCTTCAGTCTTGTGCATTTAAAACATTCCTGAAGAATCATCTCAGAGATGTGCACGGAGATGTCACAGAACCTTCTTGATATAGAAATAGATAGATAGAATGGTGTTCAGTGTCTACACATCCTCAGCAGAGTTTTCAGCCTCCTGAACAGTGAACCACCTCGCAGCTCGCTCCCAGCCTCAGAGCTGCAGTAATGACCCAGTTTCTCCTCAGGGATCAAGAAAGTTCATCTTGTTTTACAGCCCTTTGCTCCAAATTAACTGCTCAGTCAGAATATCTCCTCTTTTCCATTTCAATTGGATCATTATCAGCTGATGGATCGGGAAAAACAGACTGTATTTTAATATTTCTGCTGATGAATGGAGCTTTCTGTGGTTTGTTCAGTCGCCGCCAGACGGAGGGAACGTTGCTGCTTCCCTCCTGAGGGCTCCTACGTGCTTTTTTTCACGCGTTCTTTGCAATTACTGCAGATAACTGTGGCATGAATCCGCACTGATGATTGGCTACCACTCAGATATCTTAAAATCTTAATATAACTTAATGTATTTAATCTCCATCTCAGTGGGTTACAATTTGAGCGTCCATTTTAGGACATATGTCAAGTCAGTTTCATTTATAAAGCTTAATATCACAAGTTTGTCCCAAGGGCCTTACAATCTGTACAGCACACAACGCCCTCTATCATTAGATCCTCAGTTCCTATAAGAAAAAACTCCACAATAATCCTTTAATAGGAAAAAATCAAGCATAAAACCTCAAGAAAAGCAGCTGGATGGTTCTTTCTTCCAGCGTGGACAGACATGCAGCCGCAAGAATCTTCAGGTTTGCCCAGTTTTGAGCAGGCCGTCCAAATTAAACAAAGAAAAGTCTAAAATTTGGACTTTCCCTTTAGAATGACACACATCGTGTATGCATTAGGTTTAGGAAAGGATCCTGGACTGGTGTACATAACAGCTTGGTAAAAGTGAGGGGACCTTCATCAAGGTTACAACAATAATCTCATGGTTAAGGTTAGGAAATGCTGAGCTGGACTATTAGCCTTGTAGTGCTTGTAAAGGTTACCTTGATGCTGAGCTGAACCTAACAGCTAACAACAGACTGAACACTGAACTAAAGACAGCATCACAGCTGAATGCAGTCGCAGTACGAGCGGCGATGCGTTCGCTTAAAGGTCCAGTGTGTCATATTTAGGGGGTTTTGTTACCTTAGAATGAGCCTTTTACATCTACAGACATGTTGAACCACTGTGTTTCTACAGTAGCCCAGAATAGAGAAGGTGAGGTGGGGCGGTTGCAGTCAGCAGCACACTGGTCCTTTAATGTTGCATGTACTGAAGTGCATTTGAACCATGATGTGTTTATCTACTGCACAAACTAAAGTGCTGGAGTGTGAGAACAGCTCATGACAAGATTTGAGTGCAGCAGTATGTGGCATATGGGAACCATCATTTGCAATACATAAACCAATAATCATTTACATCTTATTGGTCAATGCAAACTCCACGAGTACTACCAGCTAAATGGCAGCAAAATATGTCATTGGTGAGTTATGGATGCATAAAGTTCAGCCGTGGCCCCAGAACTGAAGTGTTATGTTTAAGCTCCACGTTCTTCTCATTCCGTTGAGATTGACAACAGTAAACTGGTGATGGAAGGATGGACAGACGAAGCGATGGATGTACATTGATAGATAGATATTAGATATATACAGTGTACAGTGTATATAGTTTGATCTGGGACAGTACATGGACTCAGGCCTGCACAGGGTTTGTTAGTTTATCTCTGTGTGTGCTTCACTGATGCATGTTATTAGCATGTACCCTGCAGGTGCACACACACACACACACACACACTGATTTTTCTTTCTCTTTTGGTCTTCCGTTCATCCAAACACATTCAGACACGTTCTCCTCGAGTGTGTGAACTTTATGTTCCAGGCCCAGAGGAACAGTTGTATCGCTGTGGATTCTAGTTTTCTCTCTCTGAGCTCTCTGAACTCACACACTCTCTGATCTGTCTCTCTGGATTTTCCTTTGGGCCGCTGTGTGTGTGCGTGTGTGTTTTAAGAGGAAAATCCTCCATATATGAGGACCAGACTAAGACACAGGGACTGTTTTACAGCCTGAGACTTAAATTCAGGCTTCCAGTTCTGGATTTCAGTAACAACTTTTGACATTTTTATTACAATTTCTTATTTTGTCTCTCTTTGATTGCACTGATCACAACAGTTCTGTACACGTTCACGGTAACTGTCTCCTTCCAGGACGTGATGCATTTCAGTTTTGTTGGGAAGTCGCGTACGTCAACTCAGCTCGACTTTATTCATACACACATGCAGCCCAAAGTGCTTCGAGTGAATCCAGAGATGTCATTCTAACACCATTCAGGTGGCATGAAAACGGACGAAGCTCTCAGGAACATTTAAAATAAAAACAGTGGAGGACCTCAGTGATCCGGGTGGATCGTAAAATGAATCTCTGATGTATGGAGGAAGCAGGAGGAGGAAGGTCATTCAAAACTTGGTAAATAATGACATGACACACTTGACGTGCAGGTGATTAAAGATGTTGGAGCACTGTTCTGTTGCACTCTTCCTGTTTTGAGTAAAGAGTAACTTCCTGCTATGTTATTCTCCATGTACTCTTGACCAGATAGTTGGTGATTTTTCTGTCTGATGTTTCGTCTGCAGTCTGCAGCAGTCTATTTCATATTGCTATTTTACAGTTAGAAACAAAACAAAACAATAGAAAACATAGCTGAAGGACACTGCAGAGTTGGTGATAATTCTCTGAATTTGTAACTACAAGCAACATCTTGATCATCACACACTGAGAGCCAAACTTTTTTGAAAAGACTTTGTCACCAGTAGAAGAACAATACTGAGTCTTTTGGAGTCTAGTGGTCATTAGAGGAACTCCAGCTTCAGAAATCTCAGCACTGGTTCGCAAACCCTAGCTGCTAGATCGCTACAGTGCTAACAATTAGCATAAGCATTAGTGAAATATGTAAAAAGAACCCTTAAAATGTGAACAGAAACATCAAAAGGACATCAGTGTCCAGCCCACAGTGGCTGGACGGGGGTCCCAGTCTCAGTCTGGCTCAGTCTGTACCATTGCATTTGGGAAATGCAGTTTTACTTAAAGGTTTATTTCATCCTGATACCTTAACGCTTGTTATTGGACTACGTTTCCCACATTCCACCTCTGTTCCACCTCGCTTTTTTTTAGCAAGTGGCTGATGACTGCTAGGACTGTGAGCTAGTCGTGTGACAGATGCCTTGTTTTTCCATCAAACACAGATCAAGTTTTCCCATCAACTCCAAAAATAGCCCAACTGTGTGGTTGAACAGCGTAGGGCACCCAGTATTTATTGCTGTGTCAGTTACAACTGATAATTTGATGAATGTTGATGAAATTATTGATGTCTCCTTCAGAAAATACCCTACTGTTGAGAAGATTCCATGCTTGTGGTCCCTCCTAAGTTGTAATAAGCTCTGTGCCTTTGGATAGATGCAGTCTGTGAAGTTCGGTGAGGAAACATCTCACCAATGAAAGATTCAGTCTGCAACATAGAGATAAAAATTTAGATCATATGTCCTGTGGGGCACATAGCCTCATAGACTAAACACAAACTGTTTCAGCTCTTTTAATTGCTGCTAATTTACTGTCCGACATCGACAGGTACCATCTCAACATCACAATGAGCCTCACAGCAGCAGTTCTGAATCACAGTTGGAAGCATTCTGTTGTATTTTCTGGCTAATTGCACATCGCTCTTGGCGTTCCTCTGTCCGTTTTGTTTAACAGCGTAGTAGACCGAGAAATAAGAGATAGTTCAGGGTTCCACAGGTTAGTCCTGACAGGCTGCAGAACTATTAGACCGCAAAAGCTCATGTTCCCCAAATTAAATCTGATGCAAGACTACCAGTTACATTCAACCAGCTCTTTGTACAGGCTGCCTGAAATTCAGACTTGTGTTTAGCCCTCAAGTCTTTGAGCATATTCTTAACAGCCTAAACAACCTCAGACAGATGAATAAAATGGTAATCTAATTTTGCATAACGACTGCGTAAGAGTTTTGGAGAAAGAAAACAGAATATATCTGCCCCAAATGACTCTTGAGGATATGAATCTGTTGTTGTATCTCACTGTAGATGGAGGGTCCTCAGAGATTAGAGTTTTTATTGTAGGCAACATGAAGCTGAATGTAATGGATTGTGACTGCCTAGTCAGAAAAGATTTACAGATTTCTAGAATCATCGCTTCATGTGCAAAGTAGAGGTAAAGAGAGAATCTTTCCCAAAGACGGACTGTGTATGATCTGATGTATTCATCCAAGCTGAGATGGCTCTTTAAAAACGGCTATATTGGTCAGTCATTTGGTCGATCCACCTAATAAAGTACACCACATTATTGGATAGTTCGGGAACCAGGCCAATCTGCAAGCTCGTGCTTGATTTGCTCTGACTAATGCGTCTGGCAGACTTCCTGCCATCCGCGATCTGGTCAAGCCAATCACAGCCGTTCATCTAATATGGGGCAGGTTTGATACGATGATGTATCAATGACTCTATTTGGCCATTTAAACAACCAAGATGGCTGCCAGTGATGTGGCGCTATTTCTGTTGAATCCAACGAACTGGTCATCATATTGTCTCTAAAAGAATGACAAAGAAAGATGTTTGCCGTACTTCTGACAGGATTTGGTAGTTTCATTTACCAACTATGTTGCTCTGATTGGTTGTAGGTCAATCCAGTACTGTCCAGAGGCATTTTGGTCTGTGCCCATTGGACAATCAATCGTTGGAAAGGTTCCAGACTAATTCGCATTCATGAATTGGCCTGCCAATGGCAGGTTAATTATTGAAAAGGATGAATCCTCATGATGTTGATGATCCTCTGATGTTTCACCCAATGCCACCAGGAGTTTGGCGTGAAATATCTTGACGATTACTAAATGAATCATTGTGAAATTTCGTGTAGACATTCCTACTTTGGTTACCTCCTGACTTTTCTTTCAGCGCCATCATCAACACTAGATGATACTTTAGTGTGCGGCCTCTATACCATAAACACTTGTGGGCGGCTGTTTATGATTATGTGCTTGTCTTGCTGTTTGCAGCACCTTCAACCCTGAAGTACACGCTGTTCAGAGAGCTTTTTTCCTCTTCATCAGACCTGTCTGAATCGATGAACAACTCAGAAACGCTGGCAGTGACTCAGAAACATAAAACATATAACATATTATACCAATAATTGGATAAGGCGCTAAAGGCGGCACACTGTAGGTAAACAGACTTACTCACAAGTACAGCTATTTCAGCCCGCAGTCATGTGAACTGTACGTCGTCCTGTTTGCGTCGGTGATTTACACTCGCGTCTGATCAGCCTTCTCCTGTTTGCGATGAGAAATGAGGCTCTGAAGGAGCAGGCCTGATAAATCAATCACCAGCCTACCCACAGTTCAAAGCCTCGGCCTGCTCTCTGTTCTCCACTATAACTATAAAGGAGAATATACACAGTTTTTAGAGGGTTTTTCTTCAGAAGGGGAAATAATGTATTAAATAAAATTATAAAAATTAAAAAAAAATATATAAAAATAAATATTGTGTTGAATGAGTATTTGGTTTGAAGCTGTTCTCTTCTTCTTTTCACATTTCCTGTCTGATTAAATAGAAAAGTAATGAAAAGCTTAAAAGTCTATTTAAACAAAAAAATACATTTTAAGCACTTTCTTTCCATCCTGGAGGGAAACGTTCACCAACAGTCATTCATGGTCGAGTCTCTGAAGTGACCCAGTGTGTAAAGTCTGTCAGCTCACGGTTAAACAAAGAAGTTTTCTTACTTTAATTTTAAACGCACCTTTTTTATTTGACTTGTCAATTATTCAGAAAGCTTTTCTGCGAGCTTTTATTTTGGAATCAAGCTTTTTAAACCCTCTTCAGAGGAAATTCAAATCTCAGGTTTAGCTTCTGAGTTGTTGTATTTGCTGTGAACTTTTAAAGACTTCTGGCTTTGTGGATTTATGGATTAGGGATGATTTTTTTTGTTTCAACTCTTCTGTTATGAATAACAGCGTGAAGCACGTCGAACTCCACAATTCAGGCACCAAGGTCAATCAGACAGACTTCTTTTATTTTCATCAAACTCACAAAACCTGAGATTTTTACAGTTCAGTTACCAAAAATGCTAAAAAATACTGCACCTTACTACCATATCAATCTTAGTGCACGGGTTTTGAGTGCATTTACATACACAATTGCTCCTCAAGATGTTGCACTCCCTATAAACAAAGTAGAAAATTCAGTTTGTAGCCAATGTTTGCCTAAAATATTGCTAATACACCATGGATTATATTTTTTGTTTGGAATTATATTTTTTAGCAGGAAATCTCAACTACAGTTTGAAAAGTTTGGTCAAGTAAGATTGTTTTGCTGCAATTTGGCCTCCCATGTGAACATATATATGATTTTTCAAGTGTAGAAGGATTTTTTCTTTAAGCTGTCCCTCTGGATGGAAGTATGGACTGTATGGCTTGAGGCCATTTGCACAAAAGGATGCCACAGAGACCCGCACACTGCTGTTACTCTTGTTCCCAGTTCTTCTTTTACTGTACATGGACACAATCTCTATGAACAGATATCTGCATTTGAATGCAGCATCTGTAGGCAAGGGACCAAGATTTTTGGGAATCAGAAGCATTCTGGTTTCCACTTGTAGTCTGAGTAGTATTGATCATGGATGTAAACAGTCCATGTGGAGAGCAAACAAGAACACACTGGCCAAAAATGCAATCTTGGAACCCATCAACTATCGTCACTGACAATGATTTAGCTTTTTATGAGCTATTTTTACATGTATCTGTGTTCATATGCAAATATCTATTTATAAATATTAGAAGAAATGTTTCTGAAGTTGCTAATCGGACTGTGGAGGAAGTCTTGGCTCCATTGGCCGTTGCCCCCAGAGGCTAAGACGTCATCAGATGATCAGAAATTGACACGGACATGACGGTGTTTCAACCACCAGTTGTCTTCCTCAACTGAATGGCTCAGGTTAAAAAGATTGTCTTTGTTTTACTATAAAGACTTGACAAATTATTAGAGGTGATGTATAGTTGACAAATTGCTCCACTTTTAAAAGGCGTTTTTGCAATTTCACCAACTATTATTGGCCTGTTTGCATACAAACTTTGAGACATCATTCAGAATCTGAGTGTGTCATGCCCAAGTGGCAACCTCCGTCGCTGTGAAGTGAAGCCAGTGCAGAAGAGCCAAAACTGCAGTTCCTTAAACGTCCACTTGAGGCTGGCTCCAGAAGTGAGTCAGTCTCCATAAGTCCCCATGTTAAAATGTCCAACTTCACAGCAGAAATAAACATGTTTACAGCCTGGTACAAAAAACGTTTTTGGTCTCTATAGCTAATTTCCCCGTTCATGACAACTGTACTGAGGGTAAATAATTTACCATGGTCTATGGTCATGGCAAAGGGACATTACACAAGTATGGCCAAAAGTATGTGGACATAGATATTTTGTCTTTTTTATCTGAGGCTGTTTTTCATTATTTAAGCAAAGAAAAATCAGAAATCTTTTAGTCAACAGTTTAGAAAAGGCCCTTTCCTGTTTGATCATGTCACTGTGAACAACATAAGGTCCATGAAGAAACGATCTGAACGGGAGCAGCCAGCCTCTGAAATCTGGTAGAAAACCCTGAAACCAAAAGACTTTTTCGAGGTAACGGCAGCAGGTTAATGCCATCACGTGGGTGTTATGTTCTGGTGGCCACATGCTTTATATAAGTCGACATACAGTACGTCTAACCTAAATACTTTTTTTTTTTTGCTGTGACAGGATAAGTGTTGCAGATTAACATTTCTATCATCATGACAAGTTTAGAGGATTGTGCAGCCTCAGTGGAGGTTGAGCTCTCTGCTTTCCAGTTTCTATTGTTTTGGCTCTTAAACAGCAATTTCCACCCTCCCCTCCTGTCAATCAAAGCAGCTGTAGATTAGAAATTCTGACACGCAGACAATAACATCAAATCTGACATTTTCCTTCTCTCTTGTTTTCTCTCTCTCTCTCTCTCCTTGTGTCCATCTGTCTCTCTCTCATTCACCTCTTCCTCCCTCTCAACTTTCTCTCTTTGTTCCGGCGTGTTTTGTACTTCACTGGGTGAACGTCTGCAATTGACAGGCAAAATACTTCTGTCAATGTCCGTGTGTGTGTGTGTGTGTGTGTGTGTGTGTGTGTGTGTGTGTGTGTGTGTGTGTGTGTGTGTGTGTGTGTGTGTGTGTGTGTGTGTGTGATTTCAGACATCCAATGAGAGAGAGTCTCTAATGAAGCCTTGTGTTAATGCTTTGTAGATGAAGGGGAATAAAGAGAGAAAATGCTCATAATCATCAGTGGAAATGACTGTGGAAGAATGAAAAGAAAGAGTACAATGAAGTATTAAAAAACGATAGAGACGGCCGAGGGAAGAGAGAGCAGACTTGGACTTTTGATGTTTTTTTAAAAGAAAAATACCTCAAACAATGTTTCATTACCAGAGCAGAGAGAGAGGAACGGGAGGTAAAGAAAGAACAATAAAAGATTGAGAGAAACGAGAAGAAAAAGGTGAATTTCCCTTTAGTGACAGCTTAACCTCTTTTTGACTCGTCCCGGTGCATATTCCTCTCTCTCTCTCTCTCTCTCTCTCTCTCTCTCTCTCTCTCTCTCTCTCTCTCTCTCTCTCTCTCTCTCTCTCTCTCTCTCTCTGGGGGTGTAAGGGTGGATGGATATGAGGTTGAAAAGAAGAGACATTAAAGAGGAGAGAACATCAGGTAGGGGATGAGAAGAAGGGATGAACTTACAGACATTACAGGCATTTATGTGAAGTCGAAATCTCCAGCTTTCACGTCAGTCCTGGTCTCAGTACACAACTGTTTTGTTTTGCTTTTAAACTTTAATGTTCAGGTTCAGAAGTCACAAATGTCCTGCTTTCATGAAGCTCTTATTCTGCTTTTGAGGCACAAGAATACAGACTCTATTATTATTGTACTGCAAGTCACACACCACCAACTATTTGACTGATTTTGGTGAAACTGGATCATATTTTATAGAGAATGTTTTCTGGTTTTCCCTCTGATGTCCTCCGGCTGCTCCGCCTCAACTCTCTGTGATTTACAGAGTTTCTTGACAGACAGTGAAGTAAACTGCTGCCAACAGTAGCTGCTGTTAGCTCATGTTAGCTCACTTTATTGGCCGGGCTGCACTGGGGGGAGTGTTAGTGTTTGTACCACCGGCGTTCTCAGCCAGTATCATGCCCAAACCAGAGCTGGGCAATCATTGTAGGAATCATTCAGTGTAACAATGTCAGAGCAGCAGGAGAACGTTGCCATTGCAATGATTTTAATATACCAGACTATCCTTCTGTTTTCCTGAGATCTCAAATTAATTATGGCATTATGTCTGGAAAACAAAGTTTCATTATCATATTGTTGGTTTTGTAATGACATAAATAACTAAAGAGCTAAAGAGAGAAAACAAATGAAAGTAACTCATTATCACGAGAAGACCGAGGAAATAATGAGCTGACATCTCTCAGGTTAGCCGTTCTTCACCAGTTATCACAGAACTAAAGTCGATGAACCTGATCCGGGTTTCTGATTATCGCCTCACATGTTTAATGCAAACTATTTCATTGTTGCTCTTGCGTCCTTCTGTTCAGACGGTTTGGATATTTCTCGCTCTCTTCTCATCACGTCTCTTTTTGTCATCTCTCTCCTTCTTTCCCTCTCGTCTCTCTTCAGGGACACAAAACAATGAGAAATAGGTTTGAGCTTCCTTGCTCTTCTCACCTCTCCTCCTTCCTCCTGTTACATCAATATTTCATATCTGCTCTTTTTTTCCTTTTCGTCTTTTGCTTGATTTGTTTTGGTCCGTGTCTCTTGTTTTTTTTGTAACTTCTGTCCACAGGGACGCTCGCAAAGAAACAAGGAAACACGTTCGAGTGTGAGGCTTGTCCTCAGTGTGTGTGTGTGTGTGTGTGTGTGTGTGTGTGTGTGTGTGTGTGTGTGTGTGTGTGTGTGTGTGTGTGTGTGTGTGTGTGTGTGTGTGTGTGTGTTACATGCAGTGGTCAGTCCATTATTTTACACACATGGACAAAAAAAGCCAATTACATTAAAGTACACCTGAATGCATAAATGCCCACTGATCCGTGCAGTAATAGGGAATTTTAGACTGACACACACACACACACACTCTCTCTCTCTCTTAGGTTAATGTTAACCTGCTGACCTGTAACACTGAGACTCTCATAAATACAGACCAAAAACACACAATCCACTAATCCCCCAAATCCAATTAGAACACAAACAGAGACAGGTAGCTAATGAATTAACTTCTTCATTCAAACAAACAAACAAATAAAACAGTGTCAGTGTGGTGCACAGGTCTTGACCAATGACAGTGTCTTAACCTGTGTGGCGGCTGTTGCAGTGCATTGTGGGATTTGTAGTATGACTGCGATTTACCAGCGGGCCGTCGATAATAGACGTATGAAATTATCTCACCTTGAGTGAGTTTGACATGTCTGATGTAGAGGATGAGCAAATACTAAACACACTTCTAAAAGTATGTCATGGAGTCACTGCATGCTGCCAGAGATTGTTTTCATCACTGATAGAGCTCTGTGATGAACTATATTGCATTTATTAACCTGAGCTGAAGCATCCCACAGCTTCTCAATGAAGTTTTTGTAGTGCCAATTCCCCCAGCTACACTTTAACCCCTTTATGCACGACTATAAAGGTTAACACACACACACACAAGCGTTTCGACATTGCACAAATGATTTGTAGCGTTGCATCATCTGACACACTGTAAAGACACAAGTACAAGTCAAGGTTTAGCCTGGCGTGCCAGCCCAGTATTACTGCTAATGTTGCTGTTTTTTTTTTTTTTTTTTTTTTTGGAGCATCAATGTTCGACAGGTCCAGGTAACCAGACAGAGCAATATCTTGACCTGGTATAGTGTAACAAGACAAGACAGCGCAGCCAGCTAATATTACTTACTAGTCCAGTAAGAAGCCCAGCTCGGCGTCTGTCTTTCAGCATTTTGTTTCACCGAGCACTCGCCTAAAAACCAGTCTTAAGATTTGATTCTTGTTCTTCTTGTTCAGCTGTCAGTTTCCTCCATCAACTCTGAATGCTGAAGCTGGTTACGTGGGTCCACGAGGTGCCCAGCTCCTGTTCTGGCACAACACCGTCTCCCCTGTCAGCATTCAGCATCTCTTTCACTGGATTTACCGATTTGCCTGGTAACATGTGATGACATACATCATGACACAGAGTGACAGTACATCTTATTTTGGCACCAAAACTCAAAGACAGAGAGCAGATTTTCATTTTCCTGAGAGACTTTTATTAATTTTCTTAAACACACGTACTCTACATTAGCATTTTCTGACATCTTTAATTGTCATTTAACTTCACTACACTTTTTGCCTCATAATCATAGTGTCAGTAAATGTCCCAGACCATGTGACACCTGCTGTTTCATGAGTTGAACGTGTCAGATCTTTTAAATGGGAACATCCAAAATGGGAGGCATTAAGCAAAGTTTCTTTTATTACCTCTCTGCGGTAGCTGTTGGTAGAAGTGAACCCTGCTGGGAAGACACGCTGAAAGGGAAACAAAGGTCTCTACAATTACCTCTCTTTTTCCTCCTCTTCTGCTCTGTTCTCTCTTCTTATATACCGTTACAATAAAACTGGTCCTGACAATGCAGCCGACAGGAAGTCCAGTCTGACTACGTCCTCCTGTGGGCAGAGCAATTAAGATAGGAAGCGAGGGATGACGGTGAGGATGAGGAGGGGAGAGAGACAGATGAAGGGAGGAGAGGGAGACGGAGAGAAGTGGAAATGGGAAATAATTAAGATAGGAAGTGAAGGATGGATGGGAGACGAGGAAGAAAAGGGAGAAAGTGAGGGTTGAGAGACAAAGAGAAAAGACGAGTGAGGACAGGAGGGTGAGAAAGGCGGACAGATAAAGAGGCGATCAAAGCAGAAACAATAAAATGGCCCAATTTCCCACAATCCCTTGCAGTTGTAAGTAAGCGCCCACAGAACGATACGAGCCGGTAAGACTTTGGTCTCTGCGCTGCGGGTCACGATGTCCCCATTTCTTCTTTTTCCCTGTGTTCACTCAGAGCAGAGATAACAGGACAGCAGGCAGCCTGAGCCTGCAGCCTGGAACTCGGGGCGACAGCAGCCCAAAGGTCAAGGTCACGGGTTCGAATCCTCCGAGCAGCGCTGGGGAGAAGAATGAGTAATGATGGGTTACTGCCCCGGAGAAATACAATTAAAGTGATGCTGAACTTTGGGTTGTACAGCTTTGTGTGGATGTGAGATCAGATCAAATATTCTTGCATCTTTATCTCACTTTCAGGTCGTACAGACAAACTCTGCACGAATAAGAGGAGAAAAAATGTGTCTCAAACATATAAAAGAAAAACAGTCCTATAATTATTTTTAGTGAAGTGACTCGAATCATCTGGAAATCATTCCCCAGATACAAAAGAAAGTAGGGAGAAACATATGAAACATCTGTTTATATATTTACATTTGAAATATGGACGTCGTATCCGTGACGTCACCCACAGGTTTCTGAGGAGCCGTTATGAAGCTCATTGTGGTTGCTCTGGAGCTTAAGTGTACCTGAGGTGGGCTAAATTAAGTCTGGTTGCCACCTGAAATGGCACCCACCTGTCAATTTTAAGTTGCCACACTGGTAATTCTGCATAACTTGAAGCCTTAATATAATCTGAACAGGTGAGTTGTATAAAAATTCACCCTCAGTACAGTTGTCATGAACGGGGAAATTAGCTATAGAGACCAAAAACGTTTTTTGTACCAGGCTGTAAACATGTTTATTTCTGCTGTGAAGTTGGACATTTTAACATGGGGACTTATGGAGACTGACTCACTTCTGGAGCCAGCCTCAAGTGGACGTTTGAGGAACTGCAGTTTTTGGCACTTCAAAGCTGTTGCCTCTTGGTACTAACCAGTCATCTTAGATCTTTTATACTTCAACTTATGAAAAATGGGAGAAAAAACAAAAGTGCTGCTTAATGCTCTTTAGTCAGGGGAAGTTAAACTCAGCTAGAGTTCTCTGTTTTGCACCTGACACGAGATAAAATGACAAAACTGCTCAAGTTGTTACACACAAGCTGGTAACAGCGAGTGCTGGTGAACATGTTAACAGACCAGGTTGAACCTTGTCTGAGAATGCACAGCTCAGTTTGAGTTTCCTCTGGCAGTTCCTTCAACTCTAAATTTACTTTTTTCGCTCCAGTAGTGTCGAGAATCTAAAAAAAAAAACAGAGTTGTCTTTGTCATGCATCCAGTAATGTTGTTGTCTGTTGTGCAGTTAACATTGAAGCCTCATGGGGGCGCTCATGTGGATAAAGTCCTTGAGTCTTGTTTCATATCCACAGAGGGACGGTTGCCGTTAGTGACTTCACACTATTCCCCTTGGAGCTCTCTCCACTGTGGACTGTTTGCTGTTTAAGCACTTTTACATCTCTGACACACACACACACACCTACACACACACACACACCTACACACACACACACACACACACACACACACACACACACACACACCTACACACACACACACACTCCTTTTCCTTTTTTCACACAGCATCACGCTCATGTTCACCGGTCCTGACAGCACACACAGGAACTGAATCCTGAAGCATCTATTGAAGACATGCAGGCGGTAACGTACTTTGAGCAGGAAGTGCTGCTCTGGATATGACAGTTTACACACACATGCATATTATAAACAATTGACAGATGCTATGGAGTAAAATTTCTACAGTTGAATGTAAATCTTGCAGAATTGTAGCATAGTGGCTCTAAGGAAATGTCAGTCTGCATCATCGCAACAAGCAACCACACGGCTGACCACGATAAGCCACACACGAGGCACGAAGTACGAATAACTGCTTTATTATTATGCTTTATATAAAATATACTCATTGCATATGAGATATCTTAGTGGTCAGTGTGCATTTGAAGCTCTGTCCAGCTCTGGCTGTTCTTGTTCCAGCAGTCACTTAAATAAAACGACCGTTTGAGCTCACTGTCTTCCGGCTTCAGAGCTCTGAGGTCAGCGATATTCTTTAAATCCAATCCATTGTTAGAATAGCAGAGATCGCTACGGGCGAATCATTTCACATATCTGAAATTAAGAAAGATAGCTGTAGAAAAAACTGCCTGCTACCTCCTGCAGCCCTCCACTTCATGCGCTAACGTTATAAGACGTCAAAGTTTCCTTCACGCACTCTTTTTTTTTTTCTCTCCCTCAACATGAAAACCTTCAAGTTGTCTGTTTTTTGTCTTCATGAGTCTCTTTCTGTCCATTTATCTCACTTATGCTGTCTCTCTCTCTCTCTCTCTCTGTAGTTACGACCCTCCTGAGCTCACACACTGGTTCTGTATCAATCAGTGGACAGATCAATGCACCAACACTGCTGCGGGTCATGGATTTGAACTTAAAATGGTAAAACCAAGCTTAAATTTCAAATCTTGTTCTTTAGCATGACTGACTGCAAAGCTCAGTGCAGATGCTCGAGTCTCTCTGCTTCCTGTAGGACCTTAAAAAAAATCTGAATTATGACAAAACTTTAGTTTAATTTAGTCGAGCCTCGTTGAGTTCTTAACGAGTGATGAGTCTGTTCTCACACATTTTGCTCCATCCGCCCCGACCATGAAGCCATTCATTTTTAATTTAAATCACTTTAAAGTTGATCAATGATCAGAGTTTAATAGTTTCAAGCTGTTCATTAATCTGGAGTCAAAGAGACTAAACTGACATTTTCAGAGTGGTTTAGATGCTTTAAACAGATTCAAAGCGTGCTGCATTACAGTCATAAAATAATAAGTTTACAATTAATTCTTGTTGGTGCAGACCATCCTGTAGCACTGAGAGTCACTGTGAGGCTTTAAATCACATTTATAAGCCGGCTTTTATGGAAATTCTTCTTTTTTTTCATTCCTCGCTGCAGATTTATGAAGCTCCAGTGAAACTCATAACATTAAATCTGAAATCACCACTGAGGCGATGTGTCACTGAAACTCTCTGCTCAAACCACTTCTAATAAAATACAGGCTGAGTTTTTTTGGCCGAGGCACCGCAAGATTTTTTTGTGTGAAACGGTGACGAACGAAACTAAATAACAATTTTATCCTTAATAATTAAAATTAATTGATTTTTTTTTTTTCAAAATACTGTTTAACTATCAGGGTGAGACCTCTTCTCTGAAACACTGACAGTCACTAAAACATCCACAAACCAAAATGACCCCAATTAAATGGGCAGAAATACCAAAAGTCACAATTTATTCAAACATTTTGAAACCAACAGAAGAAAATTGTTATGTACACATACACACATATGCAGTTTTACCACAGCCATTATACTGTGGGGGTCATCAGCTCTCTGACCAAGTTCTTCGAAAGAGACAAACGCCATCAACCTGACGGCTGAAGACAACCCGAGAAGCCACGAGGACAGAATCTGAGCCAGCTGGAGAAAAAGTTCAGTTCCTGGTTGCACAGGACTGACAGTGCTAAGTTCAGATACGTTCCCAGCTAACACCAGCAATCGCATTAGATCATATCCTTGAATCTAGACTCTGATTGGCTGAAACAGAGGGTGACGTCTGATCGGCTCCAGATAATTGAAAGCATTTACACAGATCAAGAATAGACTTAATAAGAACATAACATCACTTCATATGAAGTAATTCTTCATTAAAGCATGAAGGATGCGAGAGGAACATTTTATGTACGCAGCACGATGTTTATCTTAGCTATTAGCTGTTTTTTCATTAAATGTGTATCATGTATCTCTTATCGGGCTGTATGCTGGGCCGCACCACCAACACGATAGGCAGATGTAGATCTTCAGACAGCTGTGGTGATGTAAAATACTTCAGTCACATGCAGTACACATGACTGTAGTCCTCATGTCTGCAGGGCGCTCACACTTCCTGATGGTTAGGAGCTGTTGGGACAGAGTTGAGCCTCGAGGCTGGTGGAGTCGGCAGCAAACGAAGCGAGCATCTGAATGGGAGAAAAAGCAAACGTAACTTTGCCATTTAAACACCGCCAACATGCAACAGTAAATTAGAAAGAAAGATGTGATGACTGTGACCGCAGCCAACAGGAATCCAGAAGTCAGGCTGTTAGATCCTGTTTGGTTCTTGATCCTCTGAAGTTCTTTTGGTCAGAAAGATGATGTAATGTGACCAGAGTGACTTTTCTCTTTGGGTGGAAGCCATGAGAGCAGCCCAGGGAAACCCCTTTGATTCTGACCCGAGGCTTTATTAAAGCCAGTATTGTCATGTTCGCTCTGAAGCCCGTTTCCCCCTCTGCAGAAACATGACCTGACATTTACATCTCCCTCATCAAACCCCAGCCGTCTGCTCGCTGATGAGAGGAAGAGCGGAGTGGGAGAAGATGAAGATGAAGAATAATATGAGCATGACAAGGTAAAGGAGACCAGAGGAGAGTGAGAGAATAACGGGAAAGAGAGACAGACGGAGGAAGTGAGGGTGAAAAAAAAAGAGAGATTCGAAAGAGATACACCCGGAATACAAAGCAGGAGATCAAACAGGAAGATGAATAAAAAGACGACGAGGAGCGACACGGGAATCAAGTGTACGTGATTCACAGAATGACATAAAAAGAGGAAGTGAAGAGATAGATGAGAGGAAAGAGATGGAGAGATGAAGTGAGGGAAAGGAAATGGAGCAGGAAGATATAAACTATAAAGCAGACGAGTGTAGGGAAGTGTGTGTGTGAGAGAGGAAGTAGGAATATAAAAAAGACAGAGAGGTAAATAAAATATGTTCTATGGAGTGATGAAGGAGTGTGTGTCTGTATATACTGTATATGAGCCTGTGTGTGCCTGTATGACTCCTGGCTACAGATACTGGACTGTCAGCAGTATCACACTCTGTGACACTCAAGCACAAACACACATCTAAAAACACTGCAAAGCCTTTTCCAGTGTTTCACTCCAAGTATGCACACGTTTTTATCATAAATAGCTCATTGCAAAAATAAAATACAATCCCATAAAATCCATTTCAAGTCGAGATTTTAAACCAAAAGCTGAAGGCGAAATTAATCTAAAAATTGATGGTTTGATTTGGAAACTTGTCAAAAATTGCTGTACAGTGCGGGTGATTTGTTCTTAATGCTGTTTTTATAATAACGATCAAACAGATGACTTAGTGTAATGTGAAAGGTGTCACTTGTCACCCGACAGCTCACCTCAGCTCTACGCAGCCTTTAGTTTTCAGTTCCAGGTGCAGCTTTATTCAGCTAAAAAGCTCCAAACAAGCAGTCAAAGTTTGTGACTAGCTGACGAAGTAATCGGAGAATTTAGCAGTTACAAAGCTCAGAAGGTGTCGTGGGAAATGGTGGAAAAAAATAATTATTCGTGTGCACTGTTTAATAATTGGTGCTCTGGGTTTAGAGTAACTCATCACCTCTGTGCTATTAGTCTTGTCTTCGTACTCTGACTCAGATATTTTAATCTTGGACTCATCTTGGAAATTCAGGATTGTGGAGCACTCTGTACATGTCCTCTTTGTCGTGTTCTTCAAACTTCAGGATGACTGAATGCATGAATGAATAAAAGACATTCTACAAGAGGAGAAGATGCAATATTATAATAATTTGTATTTTGTGTGCACAAATTCCACGGCGCCTGTTTCGACACCTTGCGTCTGCAGGATGGGTAAATGGCATGTTTGCTAACACTTGACGTAAAGGTCCAGTGCCAAATATGGCAGAAATGTAATAAAAATTGCGTAGCCTTGTTTTCATTTTTGTATAGTCACCTGAAAATCAGAGTCAATGTTTAGTTTTTAATTTGACAAATCAATTAATGCAGCATATAAAAGGCTTTAAGTGATCTTTTTTTGGTCACTAGGGGGCAGAAAATCACAATTTCCTCCGATATAGTAAAACTCTGGTACAGTTGTCTATTATCACATTCTGCATATGAAATGATCGTAAATCCAAGATTCACTGTTCACTTAGCTCTGTTAATCTCCACCAACTCCTGAGGTGATTATCTGGCTCTGCTCAGGTAGAGGGTTTATCTGCCTGTTAATCGAGGCCGTTAACATGCCTTAAAACCAAAAACAATGAGTTAAAAAAGGCTCATGTTGGCGCTATAAGACATGACATTCTCGTCTGTGAGCTTCTTCCATGTGGCCACATTATAAACACGTTTATTCAGATTCAAACTGCAGCTCCTCACACGCCAACCCGCCCATCAAACTGTCAGTCATCACAAAGAAATTCAACCCACCTCACTGTGTTAGAAATGTCTGCCGAGAACTCTGAACAAACAGGACGCCTCAGATACACACACACACACACACACACACACACACACACACACACACACACACACATATATCAAGGAGTTGAGTCATAGGAGGGGAGGAGTGACTGTCAGAAAGATGGATGGATGAAACAATGAAAATCAATGAAGTGTGTGTGTGTGTGTGAGAAGAGAGACATGTTGCATCCATACAAGTGTGTGTGACAGATGAAGAATTGCGAAGTGAGGCAGAAGTGTGTGTGTGTGTGTGTGTGTGTGTGTGTGTGTGTGTGTGTGTGTGTGTGTGTGTGTGTGTGTGTGTGTGTATGTGTATGAAGGGTTTTTCTGGCTGTGTTCCCGGGAAACAAACTGTGGTCAAACGAAGGTAATTAAAAAGCAAAACTCGTTAAAACGAGACACACCCACTGCATTTCAGACTCTCTCTCACACACACACACACACACACACACACTGACACACACACACACACACAAACACACATAGAGGAGTCACATGTTTTGATATTGGTGATGTCGGTTTTCCTCTAATTTAAACTGATAAAAGCCGTTTTCATTTACTTATTTACCACAAACTTCTTCCCATCTTCTTTAATATCCTCCACCAGATTATCGCCGTCTTCTGGTTTATTCTATCAGCTTATCCTCGTGTTCTTTCTCTCTGTTTGCATCATCCTGTTCGTAGCTCATAGGTGTCAGTCTTTCTCCTGGGGGTTCTGTGGGATGTTGTCAGCCAGGTGAAAGTCAAACCACACATTAACACTGAGAGCAACCTGATAACCGAGGCAGCAAGAGTCGAGCAATGAGGGGGAACTCTGCCGACGGCGCGCGGGGGGGATGGAGGCTCAGGGAAGTCGTCCACAGCAGAACTTTTTCATGGTCATCAGCTGTCAGGAGCCGCTTGAGATCCCTGCAAGTCTTCAGCGATGTTTGCTCAGAGCTTGAATTACATCCAGACTTCATAGGATTCAGGAATTTATGTTTGTACTGTGCTGCCAAAGTAGCTTAGAGGCAATAAAACCTGTTAGCGGAGATCCCTGTGTGCAAAACTTGAAGTATTCCACTCAAAATCTTATGATTTCAAGTACAATCCTCACTTATATAATTGACTTATCAAAAGTGGTCATTTAGGTTATGTTAAGTAGTTTTGATTCATCATTTTGTGTGACTATGGGCTTCATTGTACCTGCTGTGCATCCAAGTGAAGAAGCCAGAACAGGTGGAGGTGTCAGGGAGACAGAAAAAAGGATTGTACTGGCTAGCAAGGACCCGGTTCATGTAGTGCAGTGTGGACCACTCGGCAGATGAGGTCTCTCGACGCTTGCAACCGAGGCAAGTTGGGTCCCTGTCGACTGTTTCCTGGTTGAGAGAGCCATATCTTACTGTTGGTAGATCTGGCATGAGGTTGCAGGTGCGGTACCACCTCATGCATCACTGTGTGCAGCTTGTCCTCATCCACGGGGTGACGGCAGCTGTCCACATAAAAGGTGTTCTTGAATCCACCATCTCCTCGTCACTGTCCGAACACAACATCAGCTGCTGGTGGTACCAAATGGGAGAACCTGCCATTCATAAGTGTTGGGTTCCCTCTACCTCTGAAGAACCCTCCAGATACACCAGAGCAATGGTCTGTCTTGTGGCAAAAAGGCAAACTTGTGGGGAAAAAGGCCCGAATGTCTCCGCTGATGGCAATAGAGTGCAGCCATAACCAATGGAGGGCACCCAGGAGAGAGAGTCCAGGCAGGAGAGACTCATTCAAGCTTACTACATCTGCTGAGCTGTAATCTGCTTTGAGCCTGATCAGAGTCATCTTTCAAGTCTGAAAGTGGAGAGCAGCTGTGGTTAGATTAGCTTCAGGTGGTTACAGTGTCACAGTGTGCGCGCGTTAGACTATTTGCATGTAGAGATTCAAATATTCAGTGTTATCCCCGGGACTTTCCTCTTGTTGGGACGGAAAGAAACTGAAATTAGTTTCCAGAAAAAAGCTCTGACACACACTAAAGCTTCTATTTGAAGACCTAAGTGAGCATTCAGGCAACAACTGCAAGAGAAATAGTAGAACTGTGCTCAACAAAGTAATCTACGCTTTTTTTTACTGACCTGGGTCGACATCCAAGAATTGGACAATCGGTTCCAGTTCGTGCAGCGGCCGGCCGGTGTGTGCAAGTATTCACAAGTACATCACCTTTCTTTTGTACAACAGAGTACGACATTATGAGTGCCTTCTCAGAAGGATTGTCTAAATTGTTGCACCATCATCTCCATATTTAAACGATTGTACCATCCCGCCAATCAGTGACAGCAGCCCTCAAGTGTGGCCATTAGGAGCAACCTTAAACACTTGATAGACGACTAGACGACCTTTAGTTGTAGACGGTGACGTATCTCTGTGAAAAGTAAATTCCTGGAGCCTGTTTTATATTTTCAGAAAGAAGGATGAAAGAAATGTTGCACTGATGAACCTGGACGTCTGTTTCTGTCTTGTTTTTGGCACATGTGCAATGCAGCATATTCTTCTTTTTTTCTTTTCCGCCTTTTATGTACAAGTTTCAGCGTAAATTTAGCAATGTAGCAATTTTTGATGGATGCTTGTTTCTGCTTTGGCGCATGTGCAATGCAGAAAGTTACAGAAGCTCGTGGAACAACAGCTCACATCTTATCTCTACTCTGTACTAATGTCGTCCTGAACAAACCTGAACGCACAAACTATTTTTATTAATTACTGTAAACGAGTTCATGAACCGCATACTTCCCGGTTTTTGCTTTAACTGAAGTCAAATTTCTGGCTCTCAGTTTTTGTTTTTTTTTCCTGAATATGTTGAAGGCACTAATTTTAGAAAAAGACGAGTTTGGTTAATGAATCTTTCTCAAAGAAATCAGACCCGCTTGTTTTGTGTTTGTTTGTTATTTTCAGCTTTAAATTCGCTCTCTTACATAACAGGTCAAAGGATTATTTTTTGAATCAATCAGCGCTTTGGGATTTTTGTTCAGAAGCAAAATGGGTTTCCTGTAAAGTTAATTTCAGCATCTCTCTCTCTCTCTCTCCTTCCCTTTCAGTGTCTCTCTCTCTTTCTCTGATTACTTATTGTGTTTATTCACACAGGAAAACACACATTCACACAAACACATCAGCACACACATGCAAACACATTTACTGCACTCCATCCTGGCCTATTTATTACCGCACTACTTTTTATACACACACACATACACACACAGTCTCATCCTGGTCTATTCATGGTGTGTATTCCTCATTAGCGTCATTCAGAGTTATTATAATGATATGAATGGACTGGCAGCTGCTGCAGCGATAAGGACTCTTTTCGGCTCATTCACGTACCCGTGAGTGTGTGTTTGTGCATGTGTGTGCGTTTTTGTGTTTGTGTGCGATTAAGACAGGATGGATGAGTTTGGGGGTTATTTTTTTTGTGCACAAGTGGGTGGATGGAGAGAGAAAAAAGGTGAGGAAAATGTGTGTGAACATGCAAAAAGGAAGATCCAGGGTGTGTGAGTGTTTGTGTAAAAAGAGAGAGAGGGAGAACAATGCAGACAGTGTTTGTGCATATGGTTCGTTATCACTCGTTCTCTCACATTCCTCCGCATCTGTCTCTTTTTTTTCCCCCACCGAGTTATCTTCTCGTTTCGTTTTCTTCACCTGTTTCTCCACACGATCCTTTCCCGTTCATTTCGCCTCTCAAATTAGAAATCCCTCCCCACCATCTCCTCCTCCTCCTCCTCCTCCTCCTCGCTCGACGCTACACTCCTTCATTCAGGCGCATGCCACATTTCCCATATCTCCTCCCTCTCTTCCATTGTGCTTCCATCTATCCTTTTATCTTTCCCTGTAAAAATCTGATTGTATATTTTTTTTTCTTACGGAGACAAAGCACTTACTTCCAGCTGTGATCTGGCCAGATTTCAGCTGCGGCTCAGGCGGCCTCGTGGATGTGAAGAAGCTGCAGCACGGAAACTTTAATCAGGAGAAAGATCGTTCATTCCAACTGACGATCTTCATATCAGTCAAGGATAATTCTGTTTTTAAAACCAATGTCTCATGCCCCATATATATTCTTGTTAGATTAAAATCATTGATAAAGGTCCAGTAGCATCTAGTGGTTAGGTTGCAGATTGCAACCAACTGAGTACGTAGTATCACATCACTCTCCCGTCTAAGCATGTGGGGAAAGTACGGTGGCTCGATTTAGAGCCAGTGTTTGGTTGGCTCCATCCATCCCAGACCTGTTCCTTCTGTGGATATAAAAGGCTCATCTTATTTTCAGGTGATTATACACCAATGAAAACAGAGTTATGGATATTATGTTCCATTTCTGCCAATAAATCCCCCCTCAATCTTACACACCGGACCTTCAACTGTTTAATAATCACTAAAATGTTGCAGCCGATCATGCCACCGCGGGTTCTTCGACACAAACGACGGTAGACAGATGACTGAGTTTATTATCAGGGTACACACACAGTGCATCGAGACGTTCACAGTCTTTCCTGACTTGAGACCTCTGGTCCTCTGTCACACACAACTAGATGCTGGTGTGCTAATCACCTCCCCTGGCGCTGCTCTCCTGAGCCATCTCCACCATCTCCTCTCCCCTGCAACCGATGCACCACGCCTCCTCCACAATCATATATCGCCAGATAGCTTAATCTATGCCAGTGCATCATCATTTATTTGTTTATTTATTATTATGACTCTGCAAAGGAACCTGGAACTAAAATTGTTGAACTAGAAATGGCATACAATTGAAATACACGTACCTCAAACTGTACTGTGTGTTCTCTTTGCACAATATACAGTCCTTGTTGTCTCCATTCAGCACGTCATCCAGATTTCATAGTTTTCCTTTATTTCTTTCTTCCTTTCTGTGAAAGTTTCGGCATAAATTCGAAGCTGGATCTCTGTTTTAGTTTTGGTACATATGTAAAAATGTGTTTTCTATCACATATGTTTTATGAGGTTGTCCAGCAGCACAACTTTAATCATAGTCTTCCCCTCATCCAGTGTTTCTGTGTGTTCAGTCTGTATATTCTGGTAAAAATGGTTGTTATGCACACGCTGTCCAGACTATTCCGTAATCTTCAGGTGTGTTCACAACATAAGGAGCCTGAGAAATTAAACTCAAGGTCTAAATCTTGAATTTATTTAACAATAAAGTTGAGGTGAATTCAACCAGTAAAATGAGAAGCGAAGGCTGGCTTAAAGACAGATTTTTTATGGATGAGTCGGAGGTGAGAGGCAGAAAGAGCTCCACATACCTGATAAGTTGATCTGTTGGTGTTACTGTACCCGTCGCTGGCGAGGAACAATGTTCAACATGCAGTGTAAAAACACACAGCCGACACAAACATTGAACAAACGTTCAGACTGAAGCAGAACAACAGAGAGGAGGTGAGCAGAGATAATCAGCAGGCTGTTAATGGTTTAATGGCATCTTATTTGACTGGACTGTGTTTAGTGCTGCAGCTGAGAGAGCTGATTGTAGTGTGTGTGTGTGTGTGTGTGTGTGTGTGTGTGTGTGTGTGTGTGTGTGTGTGTGTGTGTGTGTGTGTGTGTGTGTGTGTGTGTGTGTGTGTGTGTGTGTGTGTGTGTGTGAGAGAGAGAGAGAGAGAGAGAGAGAGAGAGAGAGAGAGAGAGAGAGAGATTTAGCTTTTGAGATGTTTGTAAAGAAGTGGGTGTCATAAAGACATAAAACTGTGTTCGATCCAAAGATGCTTCACAAATATGCAGCTTCTCATCTCGTCTCAAGTTCTCCCTCAGTTTGAAATATGAGAATGAATCTCGCTCCGTCCGTCCGTTGGTGTAGCTGCTGCTGCTGCTTCTTTTCTCAACAACTCGATCGCTCTGTGAAGCCACCACCACCAACGCCTCCACGGATCCTGGCTGAACATTTCACGAGTTTGTTTCCAAAATGAAGTCGCGACAGTTTGAAAAAGAAGCAACACCTGCTGGAAAAAAACAAAAAGGACACAAACAGCTCATTGTAGCTAGCACACACACAGTCACACGGAAAGGTGTAACTTCAGGTCCAAATCAAACATTTGATCCGGAGTTCTTTTTTAATTAGTTTTATTTATTTATGGATCTGCAAAACACTTCACACATGGTGGAAAGTTGTTAAAAGACAAAACACAGAGCGTAATCTGACTATAAAATCATAAAAAACCAAATGACAACAATACAAACTCATTTAAAATGTAATTTCCAACATCTAACCACCTAAATACAGCACAGACAGATTGATACCTCAGGTGTAGGCCTGAAAGTAATGAGTATTTTCATTATAAATCTCAATTAATCGATTAGTTGTCACCAAGTTATGGTGTTTACTGCTCTCTGAAGTCAGTGTGAACAGGAACTGGACCAGAACTAACGTAACAATTTATATTTTTTACCTCCAAATCAACTCTAACACTTTAACACTGATGCTAACAGGCTAAACTAAGATGGTAAACATTGTACCTGTTAAAATCAGCATGTTAGCGTGCTGTTAACACTTAGATAAAAGCACTTCAGACAGGTCTGACTCTTTAATTTAAACTATAATAACATACAAGCTTAACATTGCAGAGAATCAGACCTTCAACTTCAGTCATTGTCAAGTTTGTCACGTCACACAGTTAGACAAGGCAAGTCTGAACAAACAAACATTATCAGCAACAAAAAAAACAGAAATCGCCTCCTGAAACGAGTTCATTTGAGCACAAGATTAAAGAAAAACATTTCAATCTTTAAATATATTAAAGTCCGTGCAGCAGAACCTGCAGCAGGTTCAGGTTGGGCCATGAGAATTTATTTGAGGTGAATGTAAATGAGAGGCAGATCTTCATGTTGGCTGAAATGTGGGTCAGTATCCATGGCGACTGTTTAAGAGGAAGGGGCGGAAATGACATTTCATGATGCTTAAAGCATTATGTGCTGAACTGTGGGAATGATGTTTAAAAGACATTCACACACACACACACACACAGAAAAACCAAACTCAGTTTTTCTGTGTGTGTGTGAACGTCTTTTAAATATCATGTCACGATGCTGGAGGTGTGTGTATATTCCGTATATGTCGGCCTACTGTCATCACTGCAGACTTATCTCCGCTAAAGAGATGATGGAGCTCTATTTTTTCTTTTGGTGAACAGCAAAGAAGAATGTTCTGAGGCAGGAAAACGGCGGCTGTTTGAATACTACAGTCTTTCTGAGCGTATACTTTAACACATCAGCCATATGCTTTCAAACCGCCTCCCTCCGGTGCTGCTGAGCTCGTGTCTTCAGAGCCACAAATTCACTCTTTCCTCTTCTATCTTGTATCTTTTATAACCTCAGTCAAGACCAAGTATTTTTTTTACTGCCTATCATTTAAAAGGCTGCTTCAGGCTGGCTGTGTGATAGCTGACACCTGTTGTTGTCCTGCGGTTCATTCAAGGGCTGTAGGGATGAAGGGAGATTGATATAATGCTTCTCTGAAGGAGCAGGTCTGTTTTTTTTGTTTTTGAGGTTTACTGCGGTGACTTATGGTGCCCGGCGGCTGAGTTTCCAGACCTTCCTACCAACACGTGAAGGCACCACACGTACAGCTGCAGAGACTGTGGTTTCAATAAATTTTATTAAAGTGAACGCAGCCTGTCTCGCGCTTCGATGTTTATCCAAGATGACTTTTTTGTGTGTTTGAAGGGCCTGGATATAAAATAAATGTTCATCATTCTTTAGTTTATGTGAAGGTCACCAGTGAAGGTTTTGCATTAAGTTAAAATGTGATTCTGGTGGAGCGTTTCTCTCTAAATATATTGGAGCAGCCGCAGGACATCAGAGGGAAAACCAGAAAACATTTCCTCCATAAAATATGATCCAGTGTCACCAAAATCAGTCGTAAAACATTACACACTTCTCACAGGTGACTGTACCCGGAGCACAAAGTGCAGACTTATGGGGTGCAGAGTGGGAGACACCATCAGTGTACCATGGTTTAAAATCTGTTATTTTATGGTAGAAAAGTTACACAGTGTTGCTTTAAAGTCCCAAAACAAACAGCTCACCAGAGCAGAATGAGCAAAAATTCTTTTTCTGGATTTAAAAGTTAAGCAGCAGCTTTGTGTTGCGCACACGAAGCCTGTTGAGTGCTGCTGTATTAAATCTGGTGATATTTCATATTTTTTTCTTGTGAACAAACTCAATTTTTAACAATGAACTGATCACCTAACATGTATTGAAAGCATCATACATCTTCATCCTCTGAGCCACAGAGCTCCAAAACTATTAAAAACACATCAGTGAACATCCCCGCTGCACTGGGTGACATGTTCCTTCATTACCATAAAAACACACACACACACACACACACACACACACACACTGTAGTCTGATTTGACTCAAATGTAAATACTTCCTAAAGCACCGAACGTGGATTCATCCACCGCTAAAAATAGTCCCAAACGAACGCGCCATTTCCTCGTGATTCGGAACATTTGTTAAAAACTATCGTGCTGAGACTTTTCTGACAATAAAACTGTGGTTCATATTCACAATTTGTTTTTTAAAGATTCACGTCTTCAGTAGGAATCAGTGTGCCACAGACAGTGTAGGGAAGTCATGAAGTATTGAGAGACACACTACACGTTGGTGTTTTTGGTGTTTTCATGGGATTTGTTGGCATTAATTAAAATATAGCGTTGAATAAGGGAAGCCTAGTTCAAAGAAAAGATGAGGGTGAATGCAAATTCTCTGAAAGTCTGAATTTAATTGCTGGAAAATGTTCTTTCTTTCATTCTTCATTCATTCAGATCAGATTTCTCAGTTACGGAGCCGTTTATAGGGGAGAGAAACTTTTTTTCTTCATCTTTTTCTTGAATATTTTCAGTATTTCTTCTCCATTATGGAGGTTTTAGGCTTAAATTCTCCAGGAAATGATGTGATCTTTTTTTCTTTTTTTTTTTTTTCCATTCCAGCATTTTCAAATATTCTCACTGATTGGCCTGAGGTGGCGCCACAATCATTGGTTTAATTGCCGTTATGTGGAGCAGTTTATCTGAAACTTCAGAGCTTCGGCTGCCTTCGCTCCGACTTCCTTCTGGCTTTCCTTAAGCTGCTCTGATTGGCCTGAGGGGGGGTGCTGCGTTTGTTTACTCATTACTGATTGGCCGAAGGGGTGCCTGCATCACACGCAGGGGATGAAATGCTTATTCTGACACGCACACAAACACGCATCGCTAAAACATACACACACACACTTCCTCTGACGCACGCAGACACGCTCTTTCTTCTTCTCCATGGATTTCTACCCCTCGCTCTGTCGTTCAAACACACGACTTAAAAATAACACTTTTCCTCACTCACACTCACACACACACACACACACAAACTGACACACACAGCTCAGTTGAGTGGCTATGTGGGACAGCAGCTTGGGGATAGACAACTGATTCACTTTGAGTGGCACATGGATATTTATAGCTTGTGTGTGTGTGTCACATAGCAGGTGATCGGTGCTGACTTAATAGCAGCTGCAGATTTAGTGTGTGTGTGTTGTGTGTGTCTTTACATTTTTGTGTGTGCATCAGGTGTGTTTGTGTGTGTGTGTGGGTGTGTGTGTGTGTGTGTGTGGAGAGCGAGAGCGACAGCCAGGTGATCAGCAGTGAGCGTGCTCAAACGTCTCTCTGTTTGTTTCCGTGGCGCCTCATATCCCTGCGTAACCATGGTAGCGGCGTGTTGGGAAAAGCTATATTGGACAGCAAGTCCTAGACACCACACATACTCACACAAACACACACGTATACACACACAGAAGACTGATTTTATTGGTGAACAACCCTCCATTTTTATTTCTTCTTCTGTCTGAGCAGCTTCTGTGCGTCACCTACAAACGGCTTCGACCTGCAGTCGTGTTGTTTTAAACACGTCTGCTTCTTGTTTTTAAGTATAACGTGTTGACGACGACAAATTAAATGATGTAATCATTTTGAAACCAAAATGCAGGGTGTGTTCAGTGACTAACTTTTCTCTTTAATGTGATACTGATCTGTTTTTCCTTCTGTTGTTGCAGCAATAGCAGCCACATAAAACTGTTATTTAATAAAACCAAAATAATATTTGAATATCATTTTAAGATAAAATTTAGGCACATCTTAACCATGACTCGTATGATTATTAGACTGATGATGCAAAAAAGAGTTAAAGATACAAGTTAAATACAAGTAAATGTCCTCAACCTTCAATACAAACAGCTTAATGAAATTTTGGCCAATTTTGCAGCCAAAAACTGCGACTTATGATGTTTCACTCATAAATGCCCATAGACCATGAGTCAGTGCAGGACTGACAGTAAAAGTGGCCCATTTATCACTCGTGGAGAAACAGAAAATTAGACTTGACGACCTAAAAAGCTTTTTAATCATTACATCTCCCAGAAAGCATCTCTACAACGTCTCAGACTTTGTGTTTGCAGTAAAAATAAGCAGCTTTCACTCTGACAAGACCGCCGTTTACTGTTGATTTGAAGACTGTTTTAGTTCACTGAAACCTTCTCAGAAAACATCTCCAGAATCCAGCAAAGACGGACGCAGACGAGCGAGATGCATCACAAACAACTGATTCTGTAGCAGAGTCGTGGTGCTTTCAGGTGAATTTTCTCTGTAGAAGTTCAGTGATTTCAGTGTGTGTGTGTGTGTGTGTGTGTGTGTGTGTGTGTGTGTGTGTGTGTGTGTGTTTGTTTGTTTTGTTTTGGGGAAATTGGGCCACAGGAAACTGGGATACAGCCAAGAAAAAAATAGAGTATGAATAAGATTAGAGAGTAAGGATTATATAATCACACACAACAGTTTCAGCACTGACGCTGGTTGAAAGCCAAATGAGCATCATGGTTTAAAATCTTTTCATAAGACTTAATTTAAAACCAGGCTTTTTTTATTTGAAGTAATTTCTCTTTCATGCTTTCATACTCTCCTACCTATTAATTTAATGTTTTATCTTTTTAATTCTTTTTGGGGCCTCTTGAGATTAATGTAATTTCTTTTGTTGTGTTCCTGCTCTTTTCATGTGAGGACGTTTGTACAATCAGCGTTTTGATAAATGCAAAAAAGGAAAAAGGACAAATTTTAATCAACCTCATCGAGCTGCAGCAGGAACTGAACCGTCGGTTCGGGCAGCATCGATGCCTTGCTCTGCTCGGCAAGTTGCATGAAGAAGGCTGGACAAGCGAAACAGGAGCAGCGGTTGTTTCATCCGTTAAAGTGAGAATGACTTCTGAAATTTGTTGGAGCTGACCCTCAACCACAGGAGGCCGAGCAGAACCTCAACTTCCCGCTGTGGTTAAATGTTCTGAAAGTAATGACCTTCAAAATCTGTGGAGAAACACGGAGGAAGATGAGAGACGAAGGGGGTGTCGAGCCTCGTTTATGAGGCAAGAAACTGTTCTGGTGGTGTGAGCTTTTTGGTCCTGATGGACTGAAGCCCCCTGCTGGCGGGGAGTGTCTCAAACAGTTTGTGTCTGGGGTTGGAGGGCTCCGCCATAATCTTTGCTGCTAAGCCTCAGCGTCCTCAGGAGGCGTACAGGTCACCTTCTCAGCGGAGCGAATGATACGCTGCAGTCTGTCTATGTCCTTGGCAGTGGCAGCAGTGCAGCAGATGGTGATGGAGGAGGTGAGCGAGGACTCAATGGCGGCGGTGTCGAAGTGCACCATCATTGTCTTTGGACGGTTGAACTTCTTCAGTCGCCGCAGGAAGTACATTCTCTGCCGAGCCCCTCCTGGTGAGGGAGCTGATGTTCAGGTCACTTGAGGTCCTGGGTGATGATGGTGCCCAGGTGACAGGGGTCAGGTCACCAGATGGTCAATCTTTCACTTGTAGGCGGACTCATCCGCACCAGAGACTAGCCCAGTGAAGGTGGTGTCATCCAGAAACTTCAGGAGCTTGATGGACTGATGACTGGAGGTGCAGCTGTTGGTGCAGGGTGAAAAGTGGAGGGGAAAGGACACAGCCTTGAAGGGAGCTGGTGTTGATGGTCCAGGAGACTTGTTTTCCCAGCTTCAGCTTTGCCTAAGTCAAACAGGAAGTCTGTGATCCACCTGCAGGTGATAGTGGTGAAAGCGGAGGTGCAAGTGTCTGCTACACCTACATTGCAAGAAGGTTAGGCATTTGCAGATCGGAAGGAACTCGTCACGGGTAGTGATTGGCATTTACAATAGCCAATAGTGAGTGTGTGTTGCACCACCAGCCACTGTGCATTGCAGGTAGCGCTGCGATCTAGTGTCAGCGTCTAGTTTCCAGGAATCTTGGCTGGACCCAGGAGCAAACACAACCTACGAAAGGAATACAGTAGCCTACCCAGGTCGTTTTCTTTCCCGGTTTGGCTTCTGGCATCCCGGGGTTGAGTCAGTTCGGTTGACCGAGCTAACGACAGTTAGCAGTTCACTACTTGGCAATCTTTCCACCTTGAAAGTCCATAAATCGCCTCATTAGTGTAGCATTATTCCCCGTTGGTCTCGGAGGCTGTGTGCTCGAACTCAGTCCGGTCCGGCTCCTGAGCCCATTTCTGTCACCTGCCAACAGCAGATTCCGTTAGCAACGGTTAATTAGCAGATAGATACTTTAGCAAGTCAGCAAAAGTTATCTGTTAATCAGGAATAATCAGTATATATATTTTGTTATAATGCTATACATATGTGGTTATTCAATGTCCTTTTGGTTTGTAGCTGGTGATCTGTCCCCTCCAGACAGAAGCAGTTGTTAGCTGAGAACAGATGTTGAAGTTTAAAAGTACAAGTCAGTCAGTCAGTCTGTCTGTCTAAGTCATTTAGCATCTCTCACCACCCTCTTCAATCCTATCCCTGTACCCGCTCTCGAACACATCTTCCTTTTCCAACCCGAGCTGTCTGAGTTTGGCGGTGAACCAGGCTTTGTCATTGTTATAACACACCCCGGTGTGTGTGTTGGTACACAGCAGTCCTCCCAGAAGCTGATGTAGGATGTCACGTCAGCTTCTGTGTACTCATCCAGACTGTTGGTAGCAGACCTGAAAACTTCCCAGTACAGTACACACCCAGAGATCCTTCACAGCTTCACTGTTCTTTGAAAGGTTCAGAGAGCTTTCACTTCTGCCTGTATGCAGGAATCAGGTGGACCATAACGTGTTCAGACGGGAACGGCTTGATAGGCTCTATTGGTTGTAGTTTAACAATGATCTAAACATTTGATAAACTGTATTTGGGGAGTTCATGGTTTGGTTGCGTCAAGGTCGCTGAGGATAATAACTAAGGAGTCCAGGTTTGTCTGGAGATATGTTCATTTAAGAGTTTATATTTCTATAAATTAGCTTCAGTCTCATACACACTTGTTGCCAGGTTTTTGACGCTCGAATTCAAAGAACCATCCATCCAATTACTTCCGTTTATAGGTGTCAGATCGTGGTGGTAGCCATGTCCCTCTCCCCAGCAACACATTCCAATGGCGTTCCCAGGCCCGATTGGTTATATGCTCCCTCCATCGAGTCCTGCCAGTTGGACATGCCCGAAAACACCTCCAAAGGAAGGCACCGAGGAGGCATCCTGATCAGATGGAGGAAACTTCAAACTCGTTTGTGTTGATCTCATTCTTTCAGCCACTTAATAACAGGAAGGTGAATATAACAGGAAGAAAACGTCTCCATTTTTTGATCCCATCTGCAAAGCTGTGATTGTTGTTTTTCAGGGAAAACAGTCACTGTCACTGAGCACGAAAAGAAAGATGGAGAAGGGGAGGACTATACGACGAAGAACGAGAGGAGAGGAAGACAGAAAGGAAAGAAAGACAGAGAGACAAACAAAAAGTGAAATAAGAATTTGACTTTCAGCATCCATCTGTCTTTCACTGCTCCATTATCGTTTATTTCTCTCTCTGTAATAAATATCTCTCCCGCTCATCCATCCTCCCTCCCTCCCTCTCTCTCTGATTGTTCCATAAACAGTGATTGATCAGCGAAGGCAGCAGCTCACCGATCATCTCCTCCTCCATTCTTCTTTTTCTTCTCTCCCTCCATTACCTTTTCTTCTCTCCCTTCATTACCTTTTCTTCACGCTATAAATCTCCTCACCTCTCCTCTCCCCCTTTCCTCTCTCCTCCCTCTCTCTCTCTCTCCCTTCTGCTCTTCTTCACCTCTATTTATCACCTCCTCACCTCTCTCCTCTCCTCTTTTCTCTCCTTACCTCCTTACCTTTCCTCCCTCCTTTTTCTTGACCTCATCTTTTTTTTCTTTTGTTCTCTCTCTTCTTTTCCTTGCTCCTGCCCTTATTTCTTCTCCTTGTTTTCCTTCCTTTTAGTGTCCTTGTTTCTTGCTTCTTTCCTTTCCTTTCCTTTCCTTTCCTGTCCTTTCCTTTTTCATTTCAACACCTTATTTTATTTTATTTTCTCTGTCTCTTCTCCTCCTTCCACCTGCCCATTTTTTCTTTTCCTTGTTTACTTCCTTTACCTCTTTTTCCTTATTTTCTTCCTCTTCATCTTTTAAATCACCTCCTCTCCCCTCCTCCCCTGCTCTCTTTTTTACTTTCTTCTCCTTCTCATCCTTTCCTCCTCATTAACCTCTAGCGACTACCTTTCCCCCATAACCTGTATATCTCCTCTCCTCCCCTTTGCTCCTGTTTCCTCCTCGTTTTCTCCTTGAAGTCGTTACACAGCAGAACGACGCAGAACGAATTTTGCAACTGCTGAATGATGGATATGTGTGTGTGTGTGTGTTTGTGTGTGTGTGTGTGTGAAAGAGAGAGAGAGATAAAAGATCAAACTCGAGTTAAGTGATAACATCACCCACTTCACACACACACGCACACACACACACACACACACACACACACACACACACACACACACACACACACACCAACGCGCACACACACACACAATTCCCAATTAAACACTTCAGTGCTCGACGCGATCTTATCTGATCAGCAGCTCGGCAGCTTTGGCAGCAGCGATCAATGATCGTTCACCTCAGTTGTACACACACACACACACACAGTACACACATTCAAATACACACAAACATCATGTCCTTCCTCTGTGTCTCTTTCACTCCCTCCTCTTCATCCTTTCCTCTCATCATACTCACAAATCATTTCCAAACCACATCATTTTCTTGGTTCTTCTTCTTCTTCGTCTTCTTCTCCTCCCTGTTTTCCTCTCCCTTATCTCTTCTTCTGCTCGTTCCTCTCATTTTCTCTCTCTCCTCCCCTCACACTCTCCCATAATCTCACATCCTCCTCTCTCTCTATGTGCCGGGTTTCTCAGTGTGGCAGTCTAAGTAGGTCGGTGTTGACAGCTGAGCTCCACACAGACAGAGAGGAGACATTATTTCTGCTCTGTGTGGGCTTCCATACAAACACTCACTCACTCTTAGTGGCTCAACCTCGCTGTACTCTACAGACTCTGTATACAGATCTACGGGCAGATCTTTAAATCCCAGAAAAACCAGAGGAACTCTCGGACTCCGTGAACTGATATCCAGTTCATGGAGTTGCTCCTCGGCTGGGTCTGAACTCAGGTCTTGACATCTATGCAAAATTTAGCTTGTGGCCGATGCAGCCTGTCAAAGCTTGTTTGTGTACATACAGTGTTTCACTGGGCTCTGTACATCTGTATCCATATCAGCTGCTGAACTCCAGTGTTCAAGACTCACGGGAACAAGGCTGTTGGTACAAGCCTGTCATTGACACATTATTGTACCGTTATCGAAGCCCATCGCTACGGAATCAACAACAACAACAACAACAACAACCTTGAAAATTCCAAGTTACTCTAGCCTGGTCGCTAACGGTACAAACGTAAAACTGCATGAAACTGGATCATATTTTATGGAGAAAATGTTTTCTGGTTTTCCCTCTGATGTCCTCCGGCTGCTCCGCCTCAACTCTCTGTGATTTACAGAGTTTCCTGATGGACAGTGAAGTAAACTGCTGACAACTGTAGCTGCTGTTAGCTCATGTTAGCTCAGTTTGTTAGCCGGGTTGCCCGAACTGAGAGCTCAGAGCTAGAGTATTTGTACAACAGGGGTTTTGGACCACCGTGAAGAAGAAGAGGTTTACAGGCCCAGGGTGTGGTGTTGTGCTAGAACTGGAGCTCAGCAAGCAGGCAATGTAACCAGCTTAGCAGCTGGACATTGATGGAGGAAGCTAAGAAGAGAAAATGAGAGAGTGAGTGAACAAGAAGACGGACAAGAGTAAATCTGGGACTGACTTTTAGTGGTTGGTGAGAGCTTGGTGAAATAAAAGGCTGAAAGACAGACGCCGAGCTGGGCTGACTGCTGTTGGATTGTCAGTAATATTAGCGGGCTGCTATGTCTTGTGTTGTTGACCTTGTTGATGTTTGGCTGTTAGCAAAGTTGTCAACTCGCTAGTTTTTGATCAGAAGTAGAGTCATCAGAAGTTAGTGTACCAAAGATATTTTGATGGGGAGTGCTGATCGGAGCCAGTGTTGTGCCAGAACAGGAGCTGGGTAAACTGGCAATGCGAGACAGGGCATGGCAGACGTGAAAAGACAGAATGAGACGTTGACAGAGGAAGTTAAGAAGAGTGAGAAGCCACCAGACAAGAGTAAATCTGGGACTGACTTTAAGTCTTCCTGCTGTTGAACTAGTCAGTAATATTAGCGGGCTGCTGTGTCTTGTGTTGTTGACCTTGCTTGATGTTTGACTGTTAGCAAAGTTGGCGACTCGTTACACGTGTACAGCTGTCCATATTTACCACAGTGGGATTACACTCTGAAACTGAGGGAGCTAAACTGCAAGTGTACAATATGGTGCAGTGAGTAGAAGTAGATTGATGATACATAGGGATGCATGAATATTTAAGTGAATAAATGCACATTTGAATAAGAAAAACTGCTCGCACTCATTTAAGTTTCACTCCGTCTCTCTGACATGTCTCCCCGTGCTCAGATCACATCAAGTTCTGTAAGTAAGCACATCCACAGAATTTAATTCAGACAAATTAAGCAAATCTACAACATCTTAATTAGTGGGTTAGGACTTGCTTGCAGCCTCATTCTGTGATTTATGTTTGTTTGTTTTTTTAACCTATAAACTGTGACGCAAAGCAGTTTTGAAAATGAGTGAATATTCTAAAAAAGCAGCGGTGATATGGAGCCACACAGGCGTACGTTACTGTGTCAGCATCATGCCAGAGCACGAGCAGTTTACCCCCCCAGCAGAGATGAAAACCCCCCTGCAGTGGGTGGATGGAGGTTAGAACAGTCAACCTCCTGCTAGTCTTTGAATAATGCAGCTGTCAAAAAGCTCAAAATTAAACACATTGGATACACACAGACAGGACAGCCCTGGGCTCTGCAGCACACACACACACACACACACACACACACACACACACAAGCAGAAAAACACACATTGTTTACATGCAGACACACACAGCCAACTGTAATCCCGTACAGGCACATTTACACATGGAGGAAAACAAACACGCTTTCACTCATACAGCACTAAAAACAGTGCTATAACATAACATTTAAATTTTAATTGCCAAATTAAAGAATATGTTTGCATTTAGTGCAAAGTTAGACACCTGATACACGTCAGCGTGGCATCAGAATGATTTAAAATCTGACCCGTCATTAAAATAGCCAAATCTGCAAAAGAAAAGCTGCTACTGCTAGAAAAGCTACCATAAAATCTGTTACATTTATGGTAGAAAAGTCCCACAATGTTGCTTTTACACTTTAAAATATATAGGCAGACTTCAACGGATTGTAGGGATTAAAAAAAGGAACTTTGCTGCATGGCTGCAAATTATAACAAAGGCTGTCCAACCTGCAGACCGACGTTAACGGTCCACTTTTTCCCCCCGGTGATGTTTGTTTGGTCGCTCAGGTTCAGGACAAGACGCGTGTTCATGTCTATGAGTTAGATAAGAAGAGACTTTAACAGGAAAGTTAATGTGGGTTGTTGTTCAAAGTCTTGTGTTGAGTAGCAGGCTGCTCTGCCTGTGATAGGTGTTACTGCTTTTATATAACATGTAAGTTTCTTCCTTTCGGTTTCAGATTGTACTCAGTACGCAAACATGTCCAAGATGGAAATTCTTCCATAAATGGAGGCTGGAGGCTTCTGCTCTTTACGTACAGGCTGCTTGTTTGTTTGTGGTTTCGGCTCCTGTCTGGCCCATTTTATCCCAAATTTGTGTGATGCTGCCGTTGTGGCCGTCTGTGAACTTTCTGCAGAGTTGCTGGGAGACCGGCTGCTTTTAAGCCGACAAGCCGCTGGACATTTATTCTATGAGTTTTGGGGCCCCCTGGCTCAGTTGCCAGGTTCGCTTTCCTCGATCCGTGTGCTGGTGCCACTGTGGAGGTTAATTAACTTTCCACAGAGCTGCGTTTGAGCTGGTCAATAGCTGGACTTCATCCCACGCGAACCTTCTTGGACCTGCTGTTCGTCCGACACTTATAGATTACCGCCATATCATCGGCTAGAAGATCCTACTTGCTTACGCCAGAAGTGTTTTATTTTTCAAAACAGTCTTATATAATCTTCTAATAGCTTCATTATAAAATGCCTTTTATCAGTACAGAGGCTGGAAAAACAAGTCTGGTCTACTCCGGTCTGTGGTCCTTGGATGAGCTGCAGGCAAAGCTTAAAGTTGCCCTTATCTCTTTAAATGATTTTAAATAAATGTGGTCACTGCAGGCTGCAGTTGCTTTAATTAACGGATGAACACATGACTAAGCATTGCTGCCTTGTTAATGCACTGTAATGTATTGTGTCATGTATGTTATATTGAGGTATAGTGGCTGTTAAGGTCTGAAGATGCTTGGCCTGCTGGTTTTATGTGACTTCCCGGTTAAACAAAGGTCGTACATAAACAGGTTGCAGGTCAAAGGATTTAATTTGTGTATGTGCAACAGTAAAACGATAATCAATTACAAAACATTGTAACTTCAGCTCGTATAACCCAGAGGGAGCTGCCGGTGTGAGGCCAAGTCGCTGTGAAGGAAGGAAGTCAAATGAAAACACACCACGTTCACCAGTCGGCCTGAAACGCACCGCGGCTTCTTATTTATATATTTCTCAGTTATTGCACAGCAGCTTTCAATGTGACTCAGCCAATCAGAAGTGGCACTGTGTGTTTCATAAGACATTTGATCACGGAGTGTGTGCATGCATGTACACACACACACGCAGAGGAAATAAATGCCGCTGATTGCTGGCGTGATAATGGGCAGGTTGAGAGTCTCTTCAGACAAGTGATGAAGGTTAAAGAGCTCGCTCTCTCTGTCTCCCGTTAACGGCTGAAAGATTTGCAGGAGATATAGAAATTTGCAGAGTGTGTGAGTCAAGCTAATAGATCAGCCGCTCGTTAAAAAGCCTGGTGCTGGTACCAATTTATCACCGTGGAGACCGACGAGGGGGCGGGTCAGAACTCCGGTCGTGTCTTTGATCAACTGCAGGGACGAGTTATTAATAAACACTTGTTTCCCGCTCTCCTTTCTCTCGTCCATGGAGGATTCACAGAAACATCACATCAGTGACGTCACCGGCTGAGATGCAGGAAACATACAGAGATGTCATTAGTCTTGTAAGCAGTAGAAATAAAATCAATCATTGGGAAATGATTGATTGAAACAGCCTCCTTGCGCCAGCTATCCACTTCTATTATCATCATAGTTATTATTAGTCTCATTTGTTCCTTCAGGTAAACAAATCATTAATTACTGCTGACTCTAATATCTGTTTCCTGACCTTTTGTTTATTGCCTCACGCTGTGTCCTGGATGTGCGTCTGCTGATCAATTTCAAGTCAATGAGCCGTAATGATGTGAAATTTAAGGCCTGTGCATTGATGTCACAGCGGTGACGATAGTTATTTAGATAATGATCATAATTATGAATCGGAAATGCCCTCAAGTCAGAATGACGTTTAATAGTTTGGATGATGACTTTTTAACACATGTAACAGACTAACCAGTTCATGGTACTTTGGCCACTTTTGTCCAGTTTTTGGACACTTATCTGAACATCTCATTTCAAAACCATGGCCATTAATCTGCTGCTGCTGCTTTTGTTCCAGTTCGTCCCAAAGGTGTTAGATGGAGTTGAGATCAGAACTCTTTTCAGGCCAGTCGAGTTCTCCCACACCAAACTGGGAAACCAGTCGTGTCATGTTTAAACAGGAAAGTGTCCCATTTTACGCTGTAGCACTAAAGGACCAGCAGTGTAGTTGATGTTTGCAACCATAGACTGTATAACACATGGACGTCACCCACGGGTTTCTGTAGAGCTGCTGTGGCAACAAGGACGTGGAGCGTGAGTGGACCTGAGGTGGAATTAGTGATAATAAAGCCGTGATTGGATTAGCTGTAATAGTATATATTAGGCTTTTGGAGCTTGCTGAAAATAAAACTCATCTGTTTGCTCATGTTCACAAGCACAGATGTTCACTGATGCTCATGATTGAAACAAGTTCTCTGGGGAACCTTCATCTTCATGGTTAAAAGAACCCAGTGTTGAGTAAAACAAACAGCAGACTCCTGATACAAACAGCGGTCTCGGTTACACAGTTTGAACAAGCGACTCACCCTGTAGTTTTTCTCATGCCTGCACCATTTTTACTCCTAAAACTACACCTACTGCTGCTCTGTGGTTATTATTAATACAACCACTACTTCTGCTAAACCTTCCCCTGATATTAGTACCTCTGCTACTTTTAGGAAGTTTTAATCGTGTGAACTCAACCAGCTCCTGAAACTTTCTCTTCAACAGGTCAAACTTGTTGTTTTCCCCCGTGCTCGTCTTCCCGGCAGAACTTGGTTCAAGGTTTTTGTTTCACTTTCAACAAGTTCCGTTGAGTTCAAATCTCAGTTAACTGTTTTCCTCTGCCCAAACTGAACATCTCAGTCATTTGATTTCTAGAGCTTGGAAGGTACAAGGCCCGAGAGTAAACACTCCCTGACAAACACGATTCGGGGCATTAAAAAGTCCAGTTCACAGACAGACCTGTTGCATTTAAGATGTGAACTTCTGTATTATTCATTCGTCATTCATATATTAATCTGTCTTTATTTTTTTCCCACTTTAATGTATTTATTATTGTAAAATAACTCCTGAGGACAAACACTGCATCAAAGTACACAAAGAACGAATGGATGAATGAATTCCTGCAGTCTGACCACTTCTTTTTTAACGTAGCTTACCTTCATGGCCTGTCAGTGAAGTCAATTTTCATACATACTGGTGAGCTAATGCAGCTGCAGCTCCAGAAAAAACAACATGACAGCTAACAGCAGTTAGCGGCATTCACACTACTACCCTTGTTATTTAATTGGCTTCAAATGAGGCTCAACATTTGCACTATATTTCTTGACAGCCCCTGAATATAAAACGTTGGTCCAACATCGCCCCAGCCTGAGGGAGTAGCCACAGTAGCCGTGCAACAAAAACAAAACAAAAATGTCAGTTTGGAGCCGCGCAAAAGTTCAGTAACTTAAGTTAGGACTAATTTCTATGAACAGATCTGTAAGCAAGGGACCAAGATTTTCTGTTCTGGTTTCCACTTGTAGTTTCTTAGAACTGACAAGTCACGTTTGAGTGGCCATGTTGAGAGCAAAAGAGGCGAAACACATTGGCCTCATTGGCAACGGTTTAGCTTTTTATTAGCTTCCTTAAGAGTTGTCTGTATTCATATGCAGATATCTGCTTATAGAGATTAACTGAAATGTCCCTGAAACCTCACCGGGCACGTCTCTGTCATGTCGCAGATGCAATGCTGTTTTGGTCCGTCCTGCACGCGACTTCAAACCCCACCGGGAGCGTTTCAGAAGTGTTCAAGGGTTTATGTGCTTCTAAATATGCTTCTACATGTGTAAATATGCTACGTAGTTCATTTGTTTCTCTTTTGTCTGTTTTTACGACCGGCAGTTTGCACGGGGTGTTTTATTTTGAAAATCAAAAATAGAACAGCCTCGTTATTCAACACGGAGCCGAGAGGAGGCCCGCTTCTGGGACGCTTCTGAACTGGACCACGTCGGAGCCTTCCTCTACTTCCTCTACAGTCCGTTGTTGGAAATCCAGAAACTTTGAAGACAGCCGATGAGTTCAGAAATCAAGTTAGGACCGGCTGTCTCCAATAGGTTCAGCAAGTTCCTGACTTATAAGTCTTGTCTATTAAATCATATGAAAGCCTGTCACTCAACACTAATGACAACACTAATCCAATAATGGATTGAGAAATGATTTCCTCCTCATCAAAGTTACACCAGCAATCGTCCCACCAATAAGAAATCTCATTCGCCAGACAAGAGCACCAATTAAATGACCGACCAGAAGGTGTCAGCTCGAGAAAAAATCCCTGCAAACTGTTTCCACAGCTTCCTGATTGGTCTGCACTAATGTCAAAAGTGCTGCCGCTGCTACTTCTGGTGACTTCAGTTAAATTACAAATCTCTGCCTGTGCCTCCTTTTTGCTGCCGTTCGCCGAGTTTCATCCGTTGACCTGTAATATTCATTTAAAAGAGCTTTAAATGAAGTGTGTGTAACAGTTTAATTTCTGTGTGTGTGTGTGTGAGTCTCTCTCCTTGCGTTCATTCTTGGCTCACCATCACACTTGGCAGCAATTCTCCAAGACTACACACACACACACACACACACACACACACACACACACACACACACACACACACACACACATAAACACACACACACATACACACAAGCTCTTTTCACAAATGCTCAGGGTCTCAGCAGTCCAACTGTGGCCTTGTAGATAGTAGAGTTTTTGGCAGAGAGGAGAGGAAAGGAGAGGAGGACCAGTGGGAGGAGAGAAGGAGGAGGATAAAGAGGAGTAGAAAGAATACAGGGGAGGAGGATAAGGGGAGTGATGGAGGTAGGAGTAGAGAGGAGGAGGAAGAGGAGAGGATTCATATAGATTTGATAGATTGGAAGCTGGAGGCAGAGGGAACGCCGGAGAGGAGGAGAACAAAATAAATTGGATGGAAAGAGAGAGAGAGGGAGAGAGAAAGAAATGAGAGAAAGACAATAGCTGCATGAAATTGGATTGAGAGAGAAACAAAATGAGAGATAACAAGCAAAGCAAAGGAGGCAGAAAAAGGGAGGAAGGGAGCAGAAAGAGGAGAGAACAATGAAGATAAACTGAGAGAAGACTTAAAGAAAAGAAGAGGATGAAAGAGAGGCTGGACAAGTAAGACGGATGGAAAGAAACATGCAGAAAGGAAGGTGGAGGAATAAAAGATTGTTAAAAAACTAAAAAGAAAACAGTAAATCAGGATCTGAACAGGAGCTGCTGCGAGTCTGAGACAAAAAAGATGAACAGAAAATAAATGAAAGAAACCGTCTGCAGCTGTGAGGCTGCAAGCTTTGAGCTAAATGCTAACATCAGCATATAGTACTGTGCTTACAATCACACTGCTGATGCTAAGCAGGTATATGTACATTGTTCTCCATCTTCACTGTGTTAGAATGCTAATACTGTATTTGCTAATTAGCATTAAACACAAGGTACACCTGAGGCTAATGGGAATGTCATTAGTTCTGCAGTATTGGAAATGGCTGGAAGAAATTAATTACAACTCACGTTATTGTAATTAAGTCATTTTTGGGGGGGGCTGTAATTTTACTCTTAAGTATTCATTACACTGTGCAATCTAATTTGAATTCCATCCAAACATTTCATCGTTGCAGTTTTGTAGTCGACCACCAGGAACCTACAGGAGGTGGAGGTGACAGATGTCCGTGCACCATGAGCCGGGTTCTGTTCGAGGTTTCAGTTTTTCCAAGCCACTGCGGTGCTCGTGGGGCGAACTGTTGAGTCTCTATAAATAATATTATACAGAGTATGGTCTAGACCTGCTGTGTATGGAAAGTGTCATGAGATAACTTGTTGATTTGGTTCTATATAAATAAAATTCAATTGAATTCCTTCCACGCTCATGTTAACCATTTGTGCTGTTTAGACAGAGAGCACCACATCGTGACGCTCCACAGTCAGCTAACAATCTGCAGAGTTGTTTCGGCATCTGTCGTATTTTGTCCTCATGCCGTGAGCAAATCTTACAGGCAAACACACCGCAGACCAGTGAACACCAATTGATCAAAGACACTGCAGCAGCACCGGGTTTTTTTTTGAGAGGTGACCACACTGACCAGAACAGCAGGAATTCAGAGTAATTTAAGTACTGAAGATTTGGAGAAACAGAAATCAAACGGACAGATTTGGCTTTTGGCTGGCTGGTTTGTTCGCAGTGCGTTGGGAGGAATTTACACTAATTACATGTGTTATAAAGCCAAAAGTTCAAAAACATTTTTAGTAGCTTTTAACAGACAAAAATCCTCATTTATCTGAATATTTGTTTAGCAAAGAAACTGCCTTAGTTTGATCAATTCAATCTCAGTTTTACTTAGTCCTTTTACTTTTAACTTCTTTTATCATCTGACACGTGCTTCCAGATGTTCTCTTTATGGCTCTCCTATTATTGAATGTCTGCTATTGATTATGTGTTCAAGTTTCTGACACCAGTAGCTTTACCCCCAGAATCCACCCGGCACGGACACGTCACGTTGCGTATACGCAAAACGTCAGTTTTCAAAGAGCACCTCGAGCTGACAGGAAGCCAAGACACAGAAACAGCATAGAGAAGCTGGTGGATTTTCAAAATAAAACACCCCGTGCAAACATTCGGTCGTAAAAACAGACAAAAGAGAAACAAATGAACCACGTAGCATATTTCCACATGTAGAAGCATATTTAGAAGAACATAAACCAGGAAAATGACCAAATCTGAGCAAGTAAACAAAGTCTGGTGGGATAAACGCTTCTGAAACGCTGCAGGACGGATCAAAACAGCGTCGCAGCCGCAACGTGACAGAGTCGTGCCCGGGGGAGTTTCAGGGTTACTTGTAATATAACTGTACTTCTGCTCGAATACACATTTTCAGTGCTCTTTCCACAACTTTGATTGGACAAGTTAAATTCTCACCAGATGATGGTGGTACATGTTAATTCAGGAGATTATAATCCATCCTGAGGATGACATGAATACAACATGTAGAACCAACACCTCAAGTAATCGTTGAGTAGCTTCAGTCTGGATTAAAGTGACTGAGCCTCCAACATCCCTGAAAAACAAAAGAAAACCAGCAGAAAATGGCGAGATGATAATAAAGGATGGATAAATAAAGAGACGTTAAAGAGATAAAGGAGTGAAAGAGTGAGAGAGGAGAGAGAGAGACACATTAGGATTGAATGGAGCACTGCTGGCTCTGCTTGGACAGCAAATTATTTGCAGAGCTACAGATTTCCAGGCTGCCTTGTTGGCCTTCCTGCCTGTCTGTCACTTTGTGTGTGTGTGTGTGTGTGTGTGTGTGTGTGTGTGTGTGTGTGTGCATGTGTGTGTGAGAGAGAACATGCACGAGACGTATGTGTGTAGGACAGTTGTTTGTTGAGTGTGTGTGTCAACTACATACACAAGTGTATCTGCGTTTGTCTGTATTTTGCAGGCTTGAACATCATCATATATGCTGACGTGTGTGTGTGGTGTGTATGTGTACGTGCGTACGTGTGTGTGTGTGTTGTGAGTTATTTTTACCCCTCTATTTAAAATCTGCTTGGGGATGCAGAAGCGCAGGAAGTGAGTGTCGTCTCACTTTTCCTCTAGCAAGCTTCATTTCTCCTCCACAACCCGTCCGACCTGCTCCACGACTACTACTGTCTGCCACCCTCTCCTCCCATGATGTCATATTTTTAAGTCATCGGTCTAAGTTGTGACCCCTTAAAGCTCCAGTGTGTAAAATTCAGGGGGATATATTGGCAGAAGAAATGGAATATAATATTTATAAGTATGTTTTCATTCATGTAGATCATCATCAGAGTCATGTTTCTACAGTAGCCCAGAACAGACAAACCAAACACTGACTCCAGTTAGGGTCCTTCATGGTTTTTGAGCCACCCTCACACAGTTGAAATGGAGGGTGAGGTGAGCGGTATTCAATCGGTTGCAGCGTCGCCTGAGGGATCGAATGTCACATGCATGCATCGTTGGTTTTCGCCCTTGCTCCTTATTTATTTGTATTAGGTGGTGAAATATCTAAATTATTGCAGTTGTGTGTTTATAAAGTTGTTCTTAAACTGCTGAACTATTTGCAGTTTTTCACAAAGTGGTGAAGCCACCTTTCATCCTTGCTTGTGAGCTATCAAGACTGCCCTTTCATACCCGACCATGATACTGTCACCTGTTACCAGCTGTTCACCTGTGGAAGTGTGCAGACAGGTGCTTTTTTGATGTTTTGCTGCTCCTGTTCAAACTTTAAAGTGTTGCAGGCATCTTCTCAGTCTCCAGCAGACTTTGTGTTCACTTGTTCACTGTCTTGTATCGCTTTTTCCCAAATCATAATATCTGTTTTCAAAAAGTTATCTTGTGTTTTTCTATCAGACTCCACTCCTGTTTCTTTACTGACAGCGGTGTCTTTTTAAAGCAGACCTCATGCTGCAGCAGCAAGTGAAAGAACAGTCCTGCCCCCTCCTTCCCATCACATCAATATTTGTCAAAAAAAAACACAAGGATGCTCTCTGTCGGGTACCAGTTGACCCGCTGCAACCTGACGACCAAAAAAATAAATAAAAGCACGTCAGAGCTAAACAGTGACAAGGTGAGGGTAAAGATGTTTCCCTGGAGAAACACACAACACCTCTGTGGTGTTTGTTTTCCTCCCAGGAGCACAGCGCGCTTCACATTTTCTCCTGGAAGATGTCATTTAGATTTTTTATACGACCTGTTTGTGTTTACACCTGTGGATACTGCTGCTTCCAACATATACAGGCAAAACTGAGCATTTTTAGCATTGCACTAAGCTCAGTGTGAACAAAAAGCCTCCTGACTCCTGAATAAATCATTACTGCCTGTATATACATAAAGTGTACTTTATTATAAGTTAGAGTATGCACACTTAACGTTACTGAAAAATGAGAGAAACAAATATTGTTTAACATCCAAGAAAACTATGTTTGGTGCTGGGAAATTGTTGCCACATTATTCACCACCATTCTTTTAAAGGACCAGTTAGGACTGGTTCTGAGTACAGGAGGACAAAATGGGCAGCTTTCTACATTTTGCCAATAAAAATCTCATTAAAGATCTTCTGAAAGACTCGATGACACAGGAATGATAACGGGAAGATTAAGTGTCACTATTCCAAACATCTTGTCTGTCTCTCACTCTCAGGTACATCCACGCCCTCTACCTGGGCGCCCAGAGCCGCTGGCACAGCGACGGACCCCGTCGTCACTTCCACTGGCGGCTGATGTTTGAGAGCGCTGACATCACCATGCTCCGCCTCCTGGAAGCCTTCCTGAAGTCGGCTCCGCAGCTCGTCCTCCAGCTGAGCATCATGATCCACGGAAACACCGTCCTCCCTCTGCAGGGTGAGTGAGACGCAGGTTACTGCTTCACTGTGAAAAAGTGACAGATTATCTTTGATTGATGTGATAAAACTGCCCTCACAGGGTTAATTGCTGAAATTTGGGACACAGCAGTATCAATATAATGAAGACAGATCGACTAATCCGGCTTGTTTAGAACCTTTCTTGCTAAACCACTACAACTATGGTAAGCACAGCGGGTCAAAGTTGATGCAGTCAGATTTCTTTCATGTCGTCGTGTTTCCAGATCCAAGCAGTAAACCTTTTGAGGACAATGTTGTTATTATTGATTAAAAATATTAAAATAATTGTAGCATGGCTGAATTATCCTTTAAGAAAACTGATGATGATCTATTTTTATTGGACTTTATTAGATTTTATCTGCCATCATTTCAAATTGTTAGAAAGGTTTCTGCGGAGAGAGAGTGTGGTTTGAAGAAGGGACTCTGTGTGTGTGTGTGTGTGTGTGTGTGTGTGTGTGTGTGTGTGTGTGTGTGTGCGTGCGTGCGTGCGTGCGTGCGTGCGTGCGTGCGTGTGTGTGTTGAGGGCAGATATCAGTAGAAGACTCTATGCTTTATTCATGCACCTCTTACAAGAAGCAGATTGGCCTTTGATGAATAAAACAAAACATACTCTCTATCTTTCTCAGTCTCTCTCTCTCTCTCTCTCTCTCTCTCTCTCTCTCTCTATATATATATATATATATATATATATATATATATATATATATATATATATATATACACACTGTATGTACATACTGTATATAAATATAAACATTCTTACAGACATACACACGCTGTACATTGTCAGCACTGACAGCACAGAAGTCAAGTGTCACGCACATATTTGAATAGCACAAAAACAACCAACAGAAAAGCTTCTAAACTAAGTGATGCAGGTTTGTTTGTCCACTAGCTGTGTCTCAATTCGGATACTTTTGTTAATACACTTCTGTGTAGTACACTGTGCACGCTATGTACTTCTTGACGCAGCGCAGTACTTTCAACTGGGTAGTGGACACCGGAAATCACGATGGCAGCAACATTTTTTTTTTCTTCTTCTTCTTCACTGAATTGCAACCAGAGCAGAGCGTTAACGCCAACATTTGATTGCCAAAATAGAAATATAAAGCATATGTACAACTTCTGTTGGTATATTGCGGCATTCACCACAAACTCTTCGGCTCCAGGAGCTTCCTCAGGCGCCATTTTCACAATGCCGGTGGTCTCTTTCCTTCCGATATGTAGCCAAAATGGCAACCATTGAGCTCAACTTTTTGACAGTCACCTTCCAAGTACTCACACTTGCTATTTTGCATACAGTGCATTCAAAAGTATGTATGGAAGTGTGCTACTTTAGAACAGCAACTGATCTATGATAAATAGAAGTTTACTGCTCAAAACAATGTTGTTCTTTTACTTGTATACTTGTGGGAACCTCAAACAGCCCTCTGAAGAAGTGAGGACCAGATTTAAAACCACAAAGTCCCCACACAGATACAAGTATCAGAGTGTACACACACAATTCTGTCTTATTTTGGCAACCTACCGTCTGTTAATAAGCATTCATGTTTTTAAATGTGGGCACTTACATTATACAGCCCAGACTCTCCCACACAGCCCACATCACCTCAGTGCTCATATGGCACATTGATTAATCCATCAGCCAATCAATCAAATTAAACAACTATCAGCGCTGCCAATTAATCATTCAAGTCATCTGTTAAGTACAAATCCTAAACATTTGCTTGTTCCAGTTTCTGCAAATGCTGGGATTTGCTGGGCTTGCCAAGCATAACAAACTGCATCTGTCTCTTTCTACCCATAATCCCCTTTGTTTTGAGTTCATTTCTTGCATAGCTGTTTTTTGTTTTTTTTTCTTAAGCTGTATTCCAGGAAGCTTCTCATGTCTGACTTGTAAACTCAGGTGGGGTTTATGTAGGGAGTGAATATATCCAGTAAAGGATGTTCTAATAATAAAAGCTCATTGTGTAACTTTTCTGCTGTAACATATTGACTTGTAATGAGGCGAATGGTGTCTCTGTCAGTCCCATTCTGCATCCCATACTTCTGTTCTTGCACTATGTAACTTTGTGTTCTGGGTACAAACACCCACGACAAGTGCTGTGAAATGTAGCTGCTCTTAGCTCATGTAATGTTCAGTTTTTAGCCAGGCTGCATGAACTGTGAGCTCAGAGCACCCGGGGGAGTGTTAGTGTTTGTACTATGGGCGTTTTGGGAAGAGGAGGTTTCCAAGCTGGGGTGCAGGGGAATGTTGAAGGGGAGCTGAGTCGATGTCATGCCAGAATGGGAAGTGGTCAGCGGGCAATGTAACTGGGCTCAGCAGCCTCTATGGACATAATGGCAATGGAAAAAGGAGAAAGTGGCCTATAAAGAAGAAATCTGGAACTGACTTTTAGTGGTTGGTGAGAGCTTGGTGAAATAAAAGGCTGAAAGACAGACGGCAAGCTGGGCTGACTGCTGTTGGACTAGTAAGTAATATTAGCTGGCTGCTATGTCTTGTGTTGTTGACCTTGTTGATGTTTGGCTGTTAGCAAAGTTGTCGAATTTCTACACACTGGACCTTTAAAACATCCCGAGAAACTTCTCAAAAACCTCTCCGACAGCATTATCTACTTCTTCACTGTTTATCCATATGCTCGTTATGGATGCAATAGTTTGCAGAAAAAGCTTTGGCAGTAATAATTTGCTTACGGGGCTTCAAGGACATCAGTACCATGACAGAGCAGTCGTGAATCACGCCATGTTTTTCTATGACTATAAATGTTTATGAACATACTGGTCCTACGGATGAATAAAAGAGAGAGCAGATTTTGCTGCATGAGGAGTATGCTGCATCGTTTTGCTTCTCTTTTGTGAAAATAATAATTTATTTATGCAGCACTTTTCTAAACAGTTACACAATGCTTTATAACAAAGAGCCCAAACAGACCACAAGTAGTACAATGAAATACGAAATAAAACAAGGCAAGACAGGCTTGAATATGGGGGTGAGGAATGACTGGACAAAATGGCTAAAATAAGTGGGAGCTAAATTGATTGAAATCAGTGTAAGCTGTGCAATGAAAGTTTGATTTCATAAGTGATGACGCAGACACAGATTATTACAAGTAGATCAATCCAGACTATCTTTGCCTTAACAGAAATCACCCCTGGTTTTTAGCTTTGGCACTGGAAAGCTGTGAGGCCTGTGCTTGAGGAGCTTGTGAGGGTTTACATTGACTTGTAGCTAGTTGGCCTGACCAGTGGTGTAAGGTAGTTACAACGGGTGCAGTGGATGATGAAGCCTTGCTACCTTATAACATATCGTGTCATCAGGTGATCACATAGATACTTGATATTGACACGATATTGACATGATTGACATCAACGTGTATATTACTCAACAAACATCAATGCATATCTGAACATGTGTATTTCTGGGGTGGAAATCTGAATCATTCGCAATAGTCAAAACATTGTTGGAGGGCCTGTTCTCTCCACAGGCCCCAGTACAACTGCACTGCCTACAGAGTCCATATTTTTGCTCCTGTGCCTTGCTTCCAATCTGATTAAATATATGTTGAGGGCCTAGGCTACTTGACAGTGCTGTAGTGAGTGTAGCTTTATTGGAAAGTATAGCTGCGTGTCATCAGCATAGAAATTATATGAAATAACATGGCGGCAAATAATCTCACCAAGATGAAAATGGAAAGAGAATAAAACAGGACCCAGTATTGACTCTTGGGGTACTCCAAACCTAATCACAATGAAGAGCCATGCTTGTCTACATACATAATTGTGTGTTAAGGCAATTCCAGTAATTCTAATCCAATGCCTCAGCCTCAGCCAGAATGCAATGGTCTATCAAATACTGCACTTAAATCTACAGTTATAAGACTCAAACAAAGAACATGTCGGCATCTGCAAGGTCACTGGTTACCCTCAGTTAGACTGTTGGAATATGTTACAACTGACTTAATTTAAGGTAACCACAGCCACTGTTTCCCATTTGTGAGACGACTACAAACTATTTGCAACTATCAGTCAAGAAAAAGTTACTATCTATAATGCAAAAGTCAGTCCAGCTCTTTCTCTGCTCGAATTTTAATGCCTTCTCAGTATGATTCATGGCTAATTTGAGACAAGACTGCATGATTAACACACATGAATGTTTAATGTGTTAAACTGTGCTCAGGGCAGCTTGCGGCAGGCTTCGCAATTACGTGTGCAGGCTAATGATCATTTTACTTCAGTAGAAACTTGTTCAGGCCCATTTGAATGAGGGAAAAAACTTACATTATTCAGTGTGTTTGTAGGTAATGGTTTGCTAGTAATACTGTAATATCTAGTAGTAGTACTCACAAGTTGTTTTCCCATTGTGTGATTTTTGCTGGTTCATCTTATACCTGCCAAATTTGGTACTGGTCATGAAATTTGATACTGGGCACATTATAAGTCTTACTTTATCACTGATGTGAGTGGAGAGCCTATTAATTGATTCCATGTTGGAGGCAGTTAATCTGAGAAATACTGGTGTTTAATGTCAGTGTATTGTGTGTATCTGTTAGAATTGCTTTGATTTTATGCTTTTCTGACAGTTATCTCCCTTTCTATTTTTAATTTCTTCGCTTTACCCATCATTACCCAAATGTCTTTCTGTTTGTGTCACCCTCCTCCCAAACTCTTATTTCTTCTCTCTCTCCAGGTCTCTCAGCCTCTGCCTCCCTGGTCTCCCTGGCCTGGATGATTGCCTCCTACCAGAAGGTTCTGCGAGACTCCCGCGACGACAAGCTGCCCATGTCCTACAAAGCCGTCATTACCCAGATGCTGTGGCACTTCTTCACCATCGGGGCGAGGACTGTGGCCTTCGCCCTCTTTGCTTCTGTCTTCCAGCTTTACTTCGGCATATTCATCGTCAGCCACTGGTGCGCCATATGTGACCTGAGGGAAAGAGTCTGGGTTCACAATGAGGGGCTTAGCATTTGGCACTTTAGAAAATGATGAATTATGATGAGTTTGTTAATAGTTATCAGGAGAAAACTCAAGGTTCTCTCAGTTCTGGTGTGTAGTACAAGCCCAAACCACTGACCTGCTGCATTTACAACTAACATTGTACGAGTAGATCAGATTCCCCAACAGAAATAGATGATAAATTATTCACCCATCCCCCCAATTAAAGCCTTAACAAAGCCCACACAACAATGTATTTCCCTGTATAATACTGCAAACGGCAATGTATTTTAGTTACAGCTTTCTTTAGCAAATAGTAAGTAAACACTGTAAATATACTCTCTTTAACCATAAGCCTTTTAATCAGCTCATTCGCGCTCATTAACCGTATTAAATCACAACAGCGGGGTTAAACAAAACAGTTTTCTCTGCACTTTGCATGTTCTTTTCCTCAAGGAGGAACACTTAGTTGCAGCCAATTTATAAATTTCCTCCCCCATTCTTTGTGATTATTTATAGTTTTATGAAATTAGTGCAGAGAGACTGTGGTCTCCTGTAAGCAGAGTGCAAAGTGTCATTTTAATTTAACTTTGATCCCTTCCCTTGCGGGAAAAGCACATGAATTTTACATGTGCAGATTCACATGTGAAACATGTAGAACACGTGGTGTGCACATGGGAAACATGGTTTTGGTACATTTTGTGTTAAGCCCATGTGAATTCCCATGTGTCATGATTTCCACATGTGCTCTATATGTTGCAACGTGTCATAACTGCTTTCCTACATGTGATCATGTGTAGATAGATGTGTTGTTGTACTGTTGCTAACAATATTGTTTGTCTTTCAGGTGTGTCATGACCTTCTGGATCATCCAAGGTGAGACCGACTTCTGCATGTCCAAGTGGGAGGAAATCATCTACAACATGGTTGTGGGTATCATCTACATCTTCTGCTGGTTCAATGTGAAGGAGGGCCCCAGCCGCTTCCGTATGACCGTCTACTACTCTGTCACGCTGGCTGAGAACGTGGCACTGACGGCCGCCTGGTACACATACCGCGGCCCGCACACCTCCGACTCCTACGCCCTGGTGGTGGTGTGCTTGGTGGCTTGCAGCTTTGCCCTGGGAACCTTCTTCATGTTGGTGTACTACTGCTGGCTGCACCCTGACGGGCCTGTTCTGGGCTCCCAGTGGGGAGGATGTGTGGACGAGGGCGCGGTGGGAGGAGGAGGGGTGGCGGGAGTGATTGATGCTTGTCTCACCCCATCCCAAGGGTCCCAAACAGACATGGTGATTACCAGCCCTCCGAGGACTCTCCCTAGGACTAAAGACACAGGGGAGCCGGTTCCTGGAGAGCGAGAAAGGGACAGAGACAGGGACAGTTGCCTGCCTGTCTTCCAGGTACGTCCCTCCCCTTCCTCCTCTCCTGCACTCCTTCACAGGACCTCCTCCTCATCCCGTGCACAGGAGGGCCCCGTGATCCGGATCGACCTCCCGAGAAAACGATACCCAGCCTGGGATGCGCACTTTATCGATCGGCGCCTCCGCAAGACCATTCTGCTTCTGGAGACCACATCAGCCGTCAGCCCCAGGATACAGTACAGGAGTAGCATGATGGGCAGCAAAGAGGTATTAGAATATGAGACAACTGTCTAAGCCAACAGAGGCTCTTAAACTTAAAAGTGCAGTCTGGGACCAAGGCTCAGCCTGAGATCAGTTCTCATCCCAGGACTACCTACGCCAGAGAAGCATGGAAAGGAGACACAGAGTGTCAGGCAACTCTTTTGAAGAAAAAAAGGTTGTCAAAACTTGATTGTAAAATGTAAAGCGCAATCTGTGACCAAGGCTCTTCCCTTAGGGCGCAGTCCAGGAGTAAGTAGCATGAATGAGCCGTGGGAAGTAAATGGAGTAACACTGAACTGGGATAATCTTCATCTTTTCTCAAAGCTTGGAGGTGAGAAATTTAATCTCTCATCCTGGGACCAAGGAGTGTTAGATTTAGTTTCATCCTGCATGGTCAGAACAAGACGTAAAAAGGATTTGACAGCAATGAAGTTGTGGAGTTTGAGATAACTGAGAAACAGTTTGCTGCATGAACTTGAGCCTCGGACTCCGGAGACTCAACAGAGACTTACCAGGGAACTTTTAGAGACTGTTTGCTAGAGTTTGCACAGGACATGCAATCATTTTGGTTTGGTAGCAAATTAGACGCTGACAGAAAATAAATACTGCTTCAATGATTTGCAGGTCAAAAGACACCTAAACGTCTGTAATAAAACTGGGCTGAATTTGACTGAAAAGATTTCTGTTTAGAAATTTAGGTTACATATCATAGGTTAGATATGGTGTTTAAACAGCACTTAAATTAGTGTGTATATTTCAGTAAATCTTTTAGTAAAGCAGGACGTAACTACATGATGAAATAGACTAAAAATGTAAATCAATCTACAATGTAGATGTCTCACTTTTCAAACAAATTTAGTCCAGTTTTAACCAAGACAGACAGATTTCTTTCTGCCTCCAAATCACCAATTCATTCAGTATGCTTCATGCTGTAAGAAATGTTATACATACAGTTGACATTACAGCTGAGAGACAGAGATGATTTCACATTTTTTATTTATTATGCCATCATTCCTCCAAAAGGTTGCATGTCCTTCACAAACGTTGGTAACAGTCCTTTAGGCATTCTGTCCGTGGTGTCTAAAGACAAATGCAGTCTCATACTTTGGGCTCCAGTCTCATGAGAACACAAGGACCCATGAAATGTAGGCTCGCAAGTCTCACAGTTTAGGTCCAGATGATTTATGAAACGTAGGCCTGAGATACAAGTGTTAACAGTGCATCCATATGTGATACAAAAACAGCCATAGCAAAAGTCCCACTGTTTACATCCCAGCTGCTCCGTCACCCCTCGACCTGAAGAAGGACTTGTTTGGGGAAAAAATCGATCAGGACTGGATATAAGGATGTAAGGTGGATGACTTCTGCAATGGCTACCACCATATGGCATGCTGTAACTCACCACAAACAGGCCTGTGATGTACAGTTGAATAAATACAGATGTCAGATATAAGCTATTATAATAAGCTGTAGTTAGGTGATGAATGACTTTTGGGTGAAGAAGCTTCATTTACTCGTAAGAGTCTAAATGTTGTCCACTTTTCTTGGAACATATACCATGTAAAGGGTATGAAGGGTATCACAAGCAACCTCATTATGCTATGAAAACATTTTCCAGTGTTCGGGGAGAACAGTAGCTGACGAGAAATGTCTTTTTCATCACATGAACAAACCTTAAAGAATCCTAGAATGATATGGAGGAGAGTGAAAACACTAGGATGCATCCAAGCGGTTAATACGTATAACTATAAATGCAAAGCAAAAGCAAACTGATAACAAGAGCTCAAAGATACAAAGTAACATGATATTTTTGCAGTTATCCAGCGATGGCTGCTGTTGCATGTTACAGTTTGGACTTCATGAAAGGCAGCGTTGTTTACAAAATGAAACCATGAACAGGCCTTTGATTCAAAGTAGATATTTGCAGATTCAGGTTTGGATTGATGGGTGGCATCATAAGTAGAAATGAAATGGTAAGAACTGATGAGAAATCCTCTTTGCTCCTTTTTAAACTGCTGTTGTGATGCCCTGAAGCACGGAGCTGCAACTCTGACAATTTCAGCTGAGCTGCCGGTAACCGACTTCAGAGGTCGAAGTTTAAACGCAGCAGCTCCCAGGTGTGAACGAGTGTTACTATCAATTAGAGCAGCTGGATGCTGAGAAAGTCAAGCATGGTCAGCAACAGTACCTGAAGGAAGAAAAGTTGAAAAAAAAAAAAAAAAAAAAAAAAACCACACTAGCATCAAAGCTAACGTCTGTCCTCTCTCATATTACACAACAGATTTCGCTTCAGCAGTCAGTCTTTGAAGTTCTTTTCAAAGACTTTTTTTTTCAGCCTTTATGATTCGTCTGTGCATTTAAGGTGATCTGATTTGTTATGAAGTGGGAGTTCTTTCAGTCAATCAACATTTAAACCAGTGTTGTGATTGTTTTAGATAAAGGCAGCAGAAGGTGTTGACATTTTTAATCAATGCACTCAAAAGATTAAAAAAAAAAAAAAAAGAACATTGCATTGCGCTATGTAACCCTGATTCATCCCAAAAAAGCATGTTTGTCAAAACAGGTTTGAAGACGCATTTGAGACATTGTGCAGTGATAAAGGCAGACAGTTTGGTTCTTTTTTTTTACCTTAGTAGCTGATTTATCCAAGAGTTTTTACAACCCAACAAGCATTTAGAAGATGTTCAGGGGGTCACCAATTCATGGTTGACTGACACGAGCACAAAAAAACACTATGGCACATTAAAAGTCATATTAAACTGCTATGAACTTGTGTCAAAAATCAAATGATCAATGACTAGAACTTAAATCTCAACCTTAATTTTGGCATTTCAAAGCTGATGCAGATGGACATCAAAGTTTAACTCTGAGAATATGTTTAACAAATGTTTCATCCAGAGAAAGCCGTTGAAACATGGATGAACCCATTCGCCGTCTCCTGATTGACAATGAGAAGAAAACAATTACTGTAGATCAGAGCAGTGTACTGTTTACTTTTTTTGGGGGTAGTGAAATCTTCAAAATTCAGTTCCCTGCTGCTGCCAACTGGGGCCAAGAAAAACGTGTTTGTTGTTGCAGTATCCAGTTTTAATTATCATCTTTATGCTGATGATGCATGCGTATATTTTTGAGGTGTTGAAGGGACTCTAGGAGAAGTATTTCCAACCTTGTGTACTTTAGGTAAATGGGTAAAGCAAGTCACTAAGAGCGGTTTATATACTTGCTTTTTAACAATGTGCTCACGTAGATAAACAGCATTATTCATACCTATTTACTTTATCTCTACCTGTAGGGTCAAGAAATAGAAGGCAGATCAAGACAAGGCTAACGCCAGAACAGAGTCATGCTTTACCGCTCATAATGTTCATGTGTCTTTATAGATCTTGCATCTTGGTGTGAAGAGCAATCAACGCTCCATCATGCACACACACACAGTATGTATTGTTAAAAGCAAGTATATAAGCACTCTGACCCTCACAAGGTTTGTGGTTGTATTCCCAGTGAAGACACCAAGGGCAAAAATGTCAATATAAGCTCACTTTGGACATGTGTGTCTTCTCTGCAGGGAAACCGTGGTGTCATTTTAACTCTGGTGGGTGGTAACAGAAAAATCAACAATCAGGAATTTCAATTTTCAAATTAATATCGGTAAAAACTTGGTAATAGGAGTTTTATTATCCTGACAGTGTTGTGTCCTACCTGAACTTGTGGATGTTGGTACAGTGGTGACAGTCACTGCAATGTTAATGGTGCTGAAAACGACTCTATGTCAACAATGATTATGTCATGTCGAACATGATAGGCTAATGTACAGATAATGCATCAACCACCCAATCGTGGGCCGAGGGAGCGAGGCTTCGCTCTCTCCGATTGGGCAATGAGCCAGTCCTTTGTCGTCGAGGTAAAATAACAGTTAAAAGTGGTGCGCTGAATATATATATCAACTTGAACAAATCATGTTAAAAAGTAAACAGTGAGTTTAAAACTCATATCATCTTTTATTAATTGATGCAAGTATTTATGTTTATTTATTTTTGTATTTGTTTTATATCTATTTATCTATTGTTTACTCACTCGGTGGCCATGTCTTTGGTATGACTCTTATATTAAGATGTAAAAACTGAAAATAGATTTTTTTTTACTCATTCTATATATCTGTATATATATACCAGCGTGGCGCTATACTAGGATGTGTGTATGTGTATGAGTACGTGTGCTTTGGTTTGTATGTATGTATTGTATGTACTGTATGTATGTAAGGATGTGCTCTAAGTTCTTTTGATAATGCTGCTTAAACATCCTCGGAGTGAACGAGCAGAAAAATAAACCAGTGGTGAAAAATATCTATGACGCTGTTAAAAAAGAACTCAACAAGCTGTGCTGATAACTGTAGATGGGAACAATACTGTAGTAAACATGGCTGAAACAGCCGTCCAAAATAAACTGCTGCGCCTGTGTTTTCTTTTACAGCATTAAACGTAGAAAGTTACTTTTTGCACATGTATTGTACTAAAGTACAAAGTTACTTGTTGTGAAGATTTCCAGTTTGTTGCTTTATTCTACAAGACAGGGAAATTGTACTTTTTACTTTGTTACATATATTGCACAGTATGCGATGGCTGTACATGCTTTACTGATTTACATACTAAACAAATAGAAAATTCACAATATGGCGCAGATCTATACATTAAACTGCCTAAGTGTATGTAGTACACTGCAAAAAATAAATCATTAAAAAAAAGTAAAATTCAACTATCATAATTCAGTCAAGGTCCTGCAGAGAAAGACTTTATTATACAGATTTTCCAAAAAACCTTCAATAAGTGATGATACTAATTAGTCTACAGGGAAACTGTTATTTTAGTAATTGTCCTTGAATTATTAGGGTCAAACACATTCAATAAAGTGATGATACTAATAGTTCTACGGAGAAACACTTATTTTCCAGATTTTCCCTGGATTGTTATCTAGTCAACACGCGCTCAACATGCTTTTACAACACTTGTCACATTCACCCATACACGCAAACTAAAATGCTACTTAAAACCATCTGAAACGGACCGTTAAGTAAGTTGTGTCTCATGCTTCAAGACAATAACAAAGACCCTAATTGTTACCTAATCTTATCAACATGTTAGTGGATGGAGTTAGGAAAAGAACCTTGCTACAAGTGGATATATTGGAGTTGTAAGAGCAGATATTGTGTATATAAATGAACATTTATAAACTTGATTGACAATTCTCTCAGCCAATCACGTTCAGCTGATGGAGCACACTAGGGCATAACTTTTCCAAAACTTTTCACCTCCCCACTGTGAGCCCAGAACAAGCTCTCCTGTAGTTGTAAACTACAGTACCCATGAGCCTCAACAGCTCTTTGGTACAGTAGCACAAATGCTGAACCCAAATTTATTTAGATTTCTAAATTCATCCATAAAGTTCTCCAAAGCTCAACCTTTGCCCGCCATTGACAGAATTTGAAGCCCTCTGATTGGCTGTTTCTTACCGTGTGTGGCTCCTCTGTGTGTTTGGACTGTCATGAGGATTTTCCAGGTGTGAAACCGAAGCTGGAGCTATACCGACCGACTCCCTGACTCTTCCCGCCCGTTTCTCTTCCTTTCAGCTCTCCTCTATCCGTCGTCTCGAGGCGACAAACCAGCATCGTTTGATCTCTCAATCTCTCTCTGCCTCTCTCCCGTCACCATCCCTCCATCCTGAGGATTTGTTGTTTATTTGGTCGGCGTCTCCAGAGATCCAGCGACCAAACAATTTGTGCTGCTCCTCTCTTCTTTCTCTTCAGGTTCTGTTTGTGTGTTTTCTTTCTTTTTGTGTGTTTTCAGTCCGATTCCTCTTCTTCCTTTTTGATTTACTTCACAGCAGACAGACGGAGGACAGAAGCTGAGTATTTCTCCACTTTTTTCATCCATTTGTTTTTCATTTGTTCTTCTTTCCCTCCCCCATTTTGTCTCTCCTTATCTTTCTGCATTCCTCTGCTCCTTCCTTTGTTCCTTCATTTTTCACTTATCCTACCTCCTCAAAGTACTCTCCCCTTTTTACTTCCATTTCAGCCCTTCATATATTTCTTCTTATCTCACATCCTTCCTCTTTCTTCTTCTTCTGTTCTCAGTTTGTTACTTCAGTCTTCCCTTTCTGCCCTTTATTCCTTCTTTCTTTTCATCATCATCCATTATTGATTCATTTGTCCTTTCTGTCTTTCTCTGTCCTCTTTACTTTTTTCCCTATTTACTTTGCCTTTTTTCCCTCTTTGAGTCCTGCCTTTCATTTCTTTTTGTTCTTTTTCATCCCGTTTTCTCTTTTCCTTTCTTCTTTGATCTTCTTTGATTCCTTCCTCCCTTGTTCCCTTCTTTCTACCCTTCCCATCCTAATTTTTTGTCCATCCCTCTTTCCATCCTCCTCCACCTGTCTTCTCCTTCATGCTCTCCTTTTTTCCTCTCCTTTTTTGCGTCAGACCTCCATCCTCACGTGTGATTTTGAAGTGTGGAGGTTTTTTAAGGATGCTGCCTCTTTGATATCACTGATGCACACACACACACACACACACACACATACACACACAGATGTATATGCATAAATTCACACATAATTCACAAATACACACAGTCACACACACGCGCTTGCAAAGACACACACGTTTTCGGAGATATGGAGTTGATGCAGCACCAGAACATATCAAGGTTTGACATACTTTGAAGTTCACACAAGCATGATTGATGTGCGTGTGTGTCAAAGAGAGAGAGAACATCAAGAGCAGGTGAGTCTGTGAATACTAATGTATATGTGCGTTTATTTAGAGAGTGAAATGTGTGTGTGAGTGTGTCTGTGGAGCTTAAAGTAAATAAGAAACAAATCAACTATAGAAATAAACTTCATCGTTTGCTTCACGCTGACTCACCATGAAAAGTGAGAGACACATTCAAAAAATGAGCGTGACTGCGTTTTATTTCAGCTTTAATTCGATTTGTTTTCAGTGCTGCACTTTTTTCTAGAGAATAAAATCAAAAAGGACGTTTCAGTTTTGTCTGATCTTTCTCTCACAGACGGTGAGAATCTTAGTTTGGTTGGTGCAGATCTTTTGATTTATCGTCTGTTCATTTTGACTAAGTTAAGACCTCCCGGGCCAAGTTTGTCTGGGCTTAAAGAGAGAGAGGCGGAGATCAGATAAATGCCCCATCTTTGTCTCTGGTTGCCACGGTAACTGGACGGTCATTAAGCCGTTAGCCCTCCGGTCACCATGGAGTGGTTACCCTGACAATAGATGTGTGTGTGTGTGTGTATGACACTGTGATCACATCTGATACTCATTTATCTGTCTGTGTATAACCAGGTAATACACTTACATAATGTGTGTCTGTGTGTGTGTCAGAAAGGTCACAGGTTCGATGTCGTCTCCTCTGCCTCCATCAGTGTCCTGCTGAGAAGAAACATGCCTTTCGGTCCCTCCCCTCCTCCTCCTCCCTCTCCTCCTTCTCCTCAGTCTTTGTCACAGCGTTGCCTCCCTGTGGCCAAACGCGCTCACTGCAACAAAGAGCAGATCACCTTGGGAGTCACAGACGATGACGTCAGTGCAGGTTATTTTGTTTGTTCAAAGTGAAAAAACCTCATTGCAAGACTTCCACTGTGATTACTAAATAAGCAACAATGCAAGTTAAAGTTTGAGGGGATAAAAACATGCAGGTATTATTTATTAAAGATTCAATCCTGTGGGATTCACAGCAGGAAAGTTCCTGTCTCGAACCCCCTGCATGGGTTCTCTCCGGGTGCTCCAGCTTCCTCCCACAGTGCAAACACATGCAGGTTAATACAGGTGTTAATGTGAGTGTGAACGGTTATCTCTATGTGTCAACCATGTGAGCAACTGGCGACCTGTCCAGGGTGTATCCCATCTCTCACCTAATGCCAGCCGACTGTGATCAAATGCTGCTAAACTCTAATTGTTGGAGTGAAATATGTGTTCATGTCAGATCCCATGACTGACGAGTAAGAAGCTTAATGAATAAAATAGGTCTGCGGCGCCTTTAAACGATCCTTTCTCCAACCTGGACATTACGTCATCACTTTAAATGTGATCAACACGGAAGCAAGAAGCATTTAACGTGAGTATATTCTGTGGAGTCATTGTAGTTAATTAAAGGCTTGCATCAACAGACTTGCGGCTAAATTTAAAAGTGCTGTGAAAGTTAACGCTGAGTCACACTTGGCAAGAGAATCGTGGAAGACAGCAGACAACCAGAGAACACCGCAAACTATGTTTCATTACTCTTATGAAATCTAGACAGTACTTAAAGTTTAATTTTTGACAAGTTGCCGTTAAATTAAGTGATATTAAGTGCATTAATCATTCATGAACAAGCAGGCACACTTTATATATTAAGGGGGAAAAGAAGGGTGAGGGAACACTGTAGAAAACAAGCAGAATGAAGACAACAAATGGGTTTCAAGATGTTTTATTGTGCACTGATCACCTCTGAGATTTGAAGGGGGCAACAACAGCAAAAGCTCCATCACCTTTAGCTTCCTTCCACCTTTGACCTCAGAGATCCTGACTGAGGCGCCTCAGGTGGTCACAGGGAACAGCGACCTCTTTTAAGGCCATGGCACAACCAAACCAAACACAACAAACGTGATGTTTGTTTGCTGTGCAGGCTGTCCTCGAGATGTTTGGTCGGATTCGACATGTTCAGTCCGTGTTTGTCTGTACTTGATGAAGATTGGTCAGTTTGCCATGATTTTAAAAGGACAGTTACTACAGTGGTAGTCATACAGTACGCAAATCCATAGCAACAATGTTTGTGCATGCCCAGTGCTGACAGTAAATGAGAAAAGCAGTCCCTGTGATTCATATTTTGACGTCTTATAGGTGGTGTAACTCTGTAGAAGCCGCACTGCTGCATGAGAACCAGATCTGTTATCCAGATCACGACAAAGATTAAAAGCTCCCTCATGCTGTCTTCTTAATAACCGCTGCTTGTTCAAGACATTTCTACTGATCTTTCTTGCGTGTTTGAAGACATCCTGTTGATTTTAAACCCAGTGACTGTCTCTAAATTACATCCTCTTCACTTTCCATTTCCAGGTTATTTTTGAAGCCAACTGCTTGGCCTGTTAGGTTGGATCAAGTGTTTTGTTTGGATTCGTTTCATCAGTGTGCCAGCAGCCAACATTAGACTCTTCCCTGTTGTTGGAGAATGAGCTTTACAGCGGTGCCTCTGTGAAATGCTTTGTATGTCAATAATTAAAGGTCTTAGCTTGGAATTAAAGTTATCGTATGGTTTCAAAAAGTGTTAAACAATATATAAATGAATGTGTCCTGTCTCCGTGTCTGTAAACAGATTTGCAACAAATATCATTACAATCAGTGAGGATGAAAATGTACACAAGTCAAAAATCCAGTTTTTTTACAACTGTGTTTATTTTTTTCAAAGTTTATTCATGTCTCATTAATGCATGTTAATGCATGTTACTAACTAAACTTCTTCCCCGGAGTTTCTGTGCTCTCTCGTCCAGCAGGTTCTCATGGATCGTGGCTGCTGCTGTGGTCCTGCACGACGTCCACTACATATATTATTATGTCACATGTCATTATTGTTACCATATCTCCATTACAGTTTATAGTCAGTTAATGAATTGCCGCTGCTGTGCATCTGTGTCTCTCTGTCTCTCTCTCTATATATATCTCTCTATTTATCTGTCTACCCCCCCCCCCCCCCCCCCCCCCCCCCCCTCTCTATCTGCCCCTCTCTATCTTTAACTCAACCAGTCGCGGTGGATGACTTGGTTCTGCCCAAGGTTTCCACCTGTTAAAAGGAAGTTTTTCCTCGCCACCTTCACCAAGTGCTTGCTCATGGTGGAAGTGTTGGGTCTCTGTTATGATTTGGCGCTACATAAATAAAATTGAATTGAGTTGAAATGAATGTTTATCACAAGCTTCATGAATTATAGATGCTGATTATTGACAAACCGCACGACCTTTCTGTCAGTAAGTACAGCAGGTCGAAGCTGTTTCCAAACCAACAGCAAAAACACAGAATTATCTTATGTAAGTTTAAATCACTTTCACGTTAGTTTAATTTAAGGTTCATGTTGTGTGTGTGTGTGTGTGTGTGTGTGTGTGTGTGTGTGTGTGTGTGTCTGTGTAATCACTGCAGAATGGCCCTTATCAGTCTCTGGTGGAGTTTCCTCTCGGACAGGAAGTGGGCTTCCTCTGCTTCCTGTTCTCTTCTCTTTTGTGATTGTGATTGTGTGTGTGTGTGTGTGTGTGTGTGTGTGTGTGTGTGCGGCCCCAGGAGGGGTCTCAAAAGAACAATCGGTATAGAAAGAGAAAGAACAAGAATGAAGCTGCCGGGACAGAAGCTAAAATAAGGCAGAAGGAACGATGGAAAGAACAACTGAGAGACAGACGCAAAGACAACAAAAGACAGACTGAAACAAGCGTGACCAGGACCAGGACTCAGCTGACCCAGAACAGGACCAGCACAGAGGAAGACTGAACCACGATGGACTATGAACCCAAGAAATCCAAGAAGGTACAGCAGCTTGTTCTGTCTTTGAGTTTATTGATTTCAAGCAAAGCTCATTTTTTCATCCTCCTACTGGAAACTGAGACTTTAAGTTTATTAAGACGAACCAAATGAGTTTGAGTAAAGTCATTTACTCGGGCCTGGTCCCTTCCAGAAAATCTTACTTGGACACAAACACAACCCTAATTCCATTTAAAATGCTGAAATTTAGTGGCAAAGTTAGACCAATCTACTCACTTGTGACAGTGAAGTAAGTCTGTGTTTGAGTCTTTTGCATTGAGTTCACATGTGGTAACCTTTGTAAAGCATATTTACACTGCTGACCAACAGCAAACTGTCTTGACAGTGCTGACCTTTGACGGAAAAAGAGCCTCCAGATTTATTTATTGCAAATAAACTGCATGAATTTTGTCCTATTGGCGACCAAAGAGCTAACTATCTAATCTACCAGCTTGTTTGCCCATTAATTCTTGGTTGATTGAAATGATTTACAATCCTGAGAATAATGATAGAGATAGTGATAATAAACAGTACAGAGAAAGCAGAAATAAACTCCTTCCTACTTCCTGTCTTAGTAGCATGTTAGCCGTGTCACCAAATACATTTGCAGAGAACACAATAGCTTTGTCTCAATTCAGATCCCTCTATTAGTATTTAGTACATTGTGGGCTAATTTCAGTAAGGTAGTGTTGTGCAACATTTTACCACTTCCTCCTATTTCCCGAACTGCAACCATGCGGAGCATTAGCGCCAACATTTGACCACTAAAATATAAATATTAAACATATGTAGAACTACTACGATTTATATATTGCAGCATTCGCCGCAACCACTTCAGCTCCAGCAGCTTCCTTGGCCACCATTTTCAGAATGCCGGTGGTCCCTCCCCTTCAGCTACGAAGCCAAAATGGCGACCATTGAGAGCGAAAAGTGTCCGTTGTGAGCGCACCATGTGGATACTCACGGTACATTGTATTTTTACATTTGTAAGTATGAAAGTACGTGAACTGTGACACAGCAAAGGATAAACTTCCCTGTGCAACAGGCCCAACCTGTTGATTTAACCTCGTAGATTTAGTTGCTTTAACTGATAAGCAGCATCTTACATACAGCTGGTTTCCTAACTTCTAAAACTTAAAATAAAGCAGCATAAGAAATAAAAAATACACATTTAAAATGGAGTGTTTAAAAAAATGCCAAGACTAAGAGAAAAAGAAGCATTAACTGGCTCCATAGCACCTTAGTCTGACCTGTGCAGGTTGCCACATTAAGCACATTCATTAGAAAATCCAATTATTTCCCTCTTTCTGTCTCCTCAAAGGAACGCGACGAAGAACAAAACTCATTATAACCATCCTCCGTCTTTGTCCTTACAATTAAATTCCGCTGACTACAGAGATGTTCATCGGAAACCGGCATAACTCTGATACGTAGAGATCTGTCCTCATTATTATTCAGAAACAAGACAGGTTTCCGACTCTTAAACGAGCTAATTTTCCTCTCTTTTCAGTGTGTGCGCGTATGTGTTACAACATCTATTCGTTTTACGCCTTCAAGCCACGGCATATTAATGTGTGCTGGTGTGTGTGTCAGTGGGTGTCTAACAGTGTGTGCTCTGTTGTCAGTGAATCTCAGCAGGGAGCTGTCAGAGATCACTGCTCACCTGTCAATCATTGCTGGAACAGCCAAGGGGATGGATTGCATTAACACACATACAAGAACACACACACACACATACCGAGGCATGTATGTACACACAAATGAAACCCAAAACATCCTACACGTGACTGGACATGAACTGGGCCTGGTTTCCACTGTGGATCTAAAAATAGCTCCACCGACAAAGCGTCCACAGGTTTACAATCTTATGGAAGTTGTAAGATTGTGTTGTGAGGGAGATCCTGACCCGCCGTGTAAGTTCAAGTGTTTGCTCACATCACATCACGTAATCATCATTAGTAAACAGCAGGAACGTACCTGGCTCTCACTGCCCAGACGGAGGCAGTTCGACAGTTCGCCAAAGAGTCGGCAGGGAGGACTGACCGGGTCATGCCAACTTTTCAATATCTATACTCATATAAGTTGCCAGAGACACTACCTACTACCACATTACTGCTGTTTTTATGACTATGTGGGTTGCTCGAAATTTCATCACATAATCGCCGTAGATAAACAGAGGGACTCACTGCCCAGACGGAGGCTGGTTTCCAGGGGACAGTTCACTGAAGAGTCGACAGGGAGGACTGAACTGGTTGTGATGACGTTTCCACACGTAAACTGGGTGATTTTTTTTTTCTCTTTTAGCTGTACAGTTGTTTTAATAATCCAAGCTGTCAGGATGCGTTCCCCCTGTTGTAAATGGTCAGATTTAATGATATCAGCCTGTTGTTTTTATGGAGGAAATAGCTATTTACAACCGTTTTAGCAACTGCAGCAACATTTCAAAAGTCTAGTGGTAGTCTAGAGGGTTAAAATCAACATGGGATCATCCTCAGAGAAGCAGGAATGCCCTGAAAGATAAAAGATTTCTTTAGTGCAAAGTTTGGCCCAATGATAGAGCCGGAGAATGAGTCACTGTGTCACCAAACTCATCAATCTTCATCCTCTTGGATCCAGGAATATACAAAAATTTGGAGGTGATCATGACACCTGAGGATATCTTGCTGTGAACCAAAGTTTTGGATCAACAGATGGGTCGTGAAAATCAAGCACATTTCTTCCTTTTCTCTTCCTGTCTCTCTGCAGGGTTTTGTCTCTCCTATTAAGCGGCTGGTCTGGTCAAAATCTGGTCGCAGGCCGGTGGATCGAGGCAGCGTTTACCGCCGCTCGCTGCACACCGTCCCTCTCTACCCACCGGACTACCTCATCCACCCCGAGAGGCTCATCTTCGACTACGTAGAGAAGGAAGTCAAGGTAGAACCTGAAATACAGAATAATAGCATAAAACATAGCAACAAGTCACAATTGACCTCATGATAAAGTGACCTTTGACCTTTCATCTTAGTTCCTTGGTCACATAACATGGGTGTCAGTTTCACTGAATCCCTCCAGCCGAGACGAACTGCTGCAACTACTGGACACAGCCAGGGTTAGTAATCAATAAATGATCTGTCACTAATCACTCCTGAGGATAGCTATCAATAACTGTCTGTCTATCTACTGTATAATAAAGCACTTTAAGCTTTGTGATTAACAACCAATCTATGACTGAGGTTACTTATCGATAATGTATTGCTAATGAAGCACAGAAGGTTAGAACAGCCAGGGTTCCTTCAAATCTAAATCACTGATGTTAATTATAACAAATCAATCTATAATCAATTACTGTTGTTAGTAAATCTGTGCCTTTATTGTTGGGGTTGGAAATCAATAACATATTTAGTACTTTATTGCCTTGGGGCTTATTTATCTATAATTTTTATTGTATCTTATCCCTGTTGAGAGTAATCAAACCTCAACTATGTCTGACCCGGTAATCAATAATCTATAATTACATGTCAGTAGCAGTTGAAGGTGCTGCCGTTGAAGACCAGCATGGATCAGGACTGTATTCTGAGTCTGTCTGCTCGCTGTCTGCTGCTGACGTGGAGAGACAACGAGAAGCTGCTAATGAGGATTCCCACGCACGAGATCGCTGCTGCGTCCTACCTGAGAGACGACGCACTGCACCTGCTGGTCCTCAAGACAGGTGAGGACCAGACACCTGTGGACCAGACACCTGCGGAGCAGACACCTCATTTAGCAGCTGCTTTCGTTTCTCAGTTGACAAAAGATAATATAGAGAGGATAAACAGCCATAATACTCACAGTTTTGATGATGTTTGCTTTGAAAGTTAAATTATTTTGTGACGGGAAACATATGAATAACATGATAAAGATGATGTACCTATTCTTGAACCTCCGTCCCACAGGTCTGAACGTGGACACAGTGGTTGCCGGCGACGACAGCCTGGACAGGAAAAAGCCAACAGGCATAGATGGCCGACGTCAAACAATGAGTGGCAACACCGACCCTCGGCCTGCAGGAGGTACAATGGAGCGACGACACACCATCTGTGGAGTTGACTGGAGGCCGTCACTGTCCAGGAGTAACCACGACAAAAACCAGAATGTGGACAGAGGGGGAGGAGGGGGAGGAGAGAGAGGAGGAGGAGGGAGTCTGGAGAGGAAGAGAGTAGGAGGCAGCTGGGAAAGGAGGCAGCAAACACGTAAAACAGGAGGAAGCTGGGAGAACCGCAGAGCGAGACCCATGAGCGGGAGCTGGGGGGTGGGAGTAGGAGGAGGCGGTGGTGGGAGCTGGGAAAGGAGGCATGGGGGAGGAGGTGGAGGAGGTGGGAGTTGGGAAAGGAGAGGAGGAGGTGGTGGGGGAGGCGGCGGTGGGGGGAGCTGGGAGCGGCGGCAGGCCTGCACGGGAAGTTGGGAACGCGGGAAGAGCTACGGCAGCTGGGAGAGGAGGAACCACAACCCACTGGAGCCCACTCCCTGCCCTGATGCCTACTGCAACCTGGTCATCCTGGCTGTGGAGAACAGGGTGGGTCACCTGATCTGCTGAAAACTCTTGCAAACCTTTGTGGTCCATGTCAGTCCCAACTTATCAAACACTGCAGCTTGGTCAATGGCACCATGCTTCGAAAGATGAAGCTGTAGGAGATGTAAGAGGCATCATGTCTGGACACACCATGTAGCTTAATGGTTTGATGTGCCGGAGTATAAGGAGCAAGAAAGTCCATATGGAGGAGGTGCAGTTGAGAAAGCCGTTCATGTCCCATTTAAAACCAACCATTAACTTTGTTTGCACGCCCAGTCTGCATCGATGCAAGCTCACAACCACCACTCTCTACTCTTTTGTGTCCAGGATAAAGGAAGCGCCCGTGTACCACGTGGTTCCATGTGGTAATTTCCAAAGAATGAATCATAAGTTGACCAGCCTAATAGATTAAGAATGACCCTCCATGACTATGTGCATGATTGTACAAGTTACACTTGATCGGGCTGGATTGGATTTGGGCTCAAAAGTTGATAAATGTTGATTTCTTTTATGTTACGTAGGCTCACATGTGTAACATATTTAATTTACACTAAGAATATTACTTACATCGTCATATTTTGAAGTATAGTTGCACTGACCAAGCAGCTGTATTTGACAAGTTGTCCATGACCTCAATTAAGCAATCAAATGTCTCATGCTGGACATTTTTCTTCCTTTTTTTGGTCATTTTAAAGCACGGCATATTGTTGTTTTGAATATTCAGGATGATGGGAAAACAGAAAACACTTGGAACAATTAGATTTTTTTAGTTAATTGGTGAATATTTTGATAAATATGTTTATTCACATCCTTTCTTAATGAGAACATCTATACCACTTTCACAAGTGTAAAGTCATTACAACTCATCCAAACTGCCATCCAACAGTGGTTGAGATAAATGTTGGCTCAACCAACATCACAATCCCTGTGCTGCTAGAGACTACAAATGCACTAACAGTTGTGTGTGTGTGTGTGTGTGTGTGTGTGTGTGTGTGTGTGTGTGTGTGTGTGTGTGTGTGTGTGTGTGTGTGTGTGTGCTTGGAGTGTGTGTGTGTGCTTGGAGTTGATAACTTGTAAATATCACTGTGGACATTCAGTCCAGTCGGATATTCATACTCGAGAAAGAAAATAACAGTGACGGGAAATAAAGCAGTGAAAAGAGCTCTCTCATCAGGGGTTCACTAATCATTTGACTCTCGTGTTGGAACCGTGGAAAGTAGGGCAGCACTGATGATGCTCATTCATCTATGCACACACACACACACAAACACACATACACACACTCGTCTATGTGTGTGATCCTTGGTCATTGTTGTGCATGCCCCTGGGGCAATAATTTGTTTGGATTGGCAGCATTAGTGTGTCATTGTTTAACTGGTAGATGAAACTCACAGACTGCAGTAATCACAACAGACTGCTGGCTGAACTTTAGGCTGGTTCAAATCCTCACACGTATTACTGCCTATGTGCCCTTGAACAAGGCACTAACACCATGCAGCTGCTGCAGTGAAGCTGCTCAGACGGTGGAAAATCAGGTTTCAAAAGATTAAGATTTAATAAGATTGTGCTTTCTCTCCCTGCTGGAAGGCAACGTCGCTGTGATGTCAGAGAAGGTCGCAGATATTATTGATGTGATAACTAATTCAGTGTGTGTGTGTGTGTGTGTGTGTGTATGCGTGCGTGCAGGATGCCGCAGAGGAGTACTGCTCTCTGATCTGTCAGATGTTCCAGATCATTTACGGCCATCAGACCATCGAGTGTGTCGACAGAGCCGGGTTTCACCACTCCGTGCCGGACCGCTATTGGCTGCAGAGGAGTGAGTGACACGTTGGCTTTGTGTGTGTCAGAAGTAGAATAAATGAAGCAAAGATTTGTGGGAACTTTATAATCTTAAAAACAAGCCCTTGTTTTAAATATTTTATGCGTTATATTAATTCGTTTTCAGACAATCTGATAAAACACTTTAGAAGGTTTTCTAATGTTCTTTTGCTCCCTGATAAGGACAACACATACTGCATAACACCGTGAGTTTCTTCTATCACCACCTTCTGGAAAAACTTTAAATTTCAGCACCAGTACTGATAAGACTAACAATAGACAGATTGTTTGTTCTGTACTTTTGTGTTTAGTTTTATTGAAGCCTCCATGGGGGATGCTAGCGAGGCTTTTCACTTCACCTGTGAGTCTAATACTTTATGATCTTAGATGATTCGAACACTAATGTTTACATTTATGCTCTGTCGCTCTGTGCTCTGTCACTCTATCTGCAGGTGACAGCTGTCTCACTGACATGTCCTACAGTTATGATCCAGAGTTTAGCTGCTGCAGCTCATAGTGAGTAACATTTGACCCTGACTGAGGCTGCAACACTGAATGTCTCCAGATCAATAGTGTCATCAATTCACAAAGTTTTTACATGTAATTTCTCAGAGTAAATGAGACCTAATCCAGTAACTGACATTTGATCTGCAGCTGTTGGCTAGTATCGACTATGAGCCTGCCAAACACATCTATCCATCCATCTATCCATTATTCTGTCTGTGTCAGGTGATAGTAATGTTCTCTCTCTCCCTCAGTGATGGTTCCCAGGATGCCTTTGAGCTCTACTACAGTGAGACTTACAGCGAGAGTTCATCTCTCTCGCTGCAGGACTCCCATCGCAGTCTGGCTTCAGTCAGCGATGGAGGAGACAGTAACCCCGCCCTGCTGCTGATGCAGGAGTACATGATCACTGTGAGTGTGCGAGCACGGCTCAAGCGGCCAATGTTCCCCGTCATGATCCATAACAAATTAACACAGCCTCTATAAAGGAGAATGGATTTTCATTCCCGATCTGCTGAATGTGAAGGGTTAGAACGCCGTTAGAAGATTTCCAATTTGTCCGTAAAATACATGCACAGGCGGCTGAGAGATAAAAGGAAAAGCCAACATAGTCTCTTAGTTAGCTGCAAGGCCTCCAGATATATTGAATTCTGGATATGAGCTACTGCAGAAATACAATTTTACTCCCATGGGTCACCAAGAGCAAAAGAAAGAGCTGTGCCTTGCTGTGTGACTGCAGTCGAAAACTGGAATATATTACACTGATATTTAATAAAGCTGTATTTCGATGCTGAACTTCTTTATGTACATGAGGAAGGTGGACATTCACAATGTGTAGATTGTGTATGAGTGATAATATTTACATGTTTAAAGAAAAAATAATAATTCTAATTCATTTATTCCCCAATTTTATTTTATTATCTTTTTTCATTGTGAGCAGAGTTGCTGTCGTTAACTGTGCAAAAGAGTTTAGGAGGCAGGAACAATCACTTAGCAATTATTGACTGTCTGCATCAAAACAAATGAAGAAGATCTGGATTGTTGCTCCTCTGAGTCTCTCTTTGTGTGTGTGTGTGTGTGTGTGTGTGTGTGTGTGTGTGTGTGTGTGTGTGTGTGTGTGTGTGTGTGTGTCTGTGTGTGTGTCTGTGTGCGTGCAGTTGCGTAACAAGCTGAGCCCAGGGGAGTTGCAGCATTTTGCGGTGTTGTTGAGAGAATATAGATTGGGATCAAACATCGACCACTTCTGCTCCGAGCTGCTGCAACTGTATGGAGACAACCGCAAGTTCCTGCTGCTGGGTGAGAAACATAGAGAGAGCGAGAGAGAGAAACCCACACACACACACACACACACTCACACACACACAAAGCTCATTAACTGACTGAAACCACAACCACAACTTACTATTCATAGTGTTTTTGTGGTTTATTGCAGAGGAAGAGTGTGTGTGAACTGTATAGGCTATGATATATTGACATATATTGTGTGTGTGTGAGTGTGTGTGTGTGTGTGTGTGTGTGTTCACAAGTTTATTATGTGTGTGTGTGTGACTTTACTCAGCTCTGACCCACTTCCACCGAGGAAACCACAACTTCCTGTTCACAAGTCAGCAAGCGAAAGAGAGTGAGGGGGGGTGGTTAATGTGCGATGCTTCTCACCACACACTCTGTTAATGCTCAGTTTGCTGCCGTAGAATCATTATTACGAAGGAACAAACAGAAACCAGACAAACATCAAACTCACAGAGACAATTTGAAGCATGCAGGCTGAATTTTAACCCCATGCAGGTCCACATACATTTCCTTTATTATAGTAAATCACATTAAAATAACGTTACAGCTCCACTTTTATGTGTTATGCTACCACTAGGAGTCACCAGTGGCAGAAATGTTCAAATCCTGCCAATTATTTATCACACATGAACTCCTAAAGGCGGATTCATGAAGCACAATTTGAGGTTATACCCTCTGCCCTGAGTCTCCCGCAATGCACTGCTCACACATCAATTCGTACGACTGATGAAGGTCACATAAATAATGCAGGCAGCCAAAGGCAGGCGCTGCTGCAGTGTTTTCATTGCCCGAGCTTGTACTGTAAAAACTTGGCCGTGTGAGAAGTGAGGAAAAGTAGAAATACCACAATTTAGAAATGTTACAACTAAAAAAGTCCTGCATTCAAAATGTTACTTAAAGCAAAGAACAAATCAGTATTTGTTGTGATTTGTTGTCTCCAGTGTCAGAGTGTAATCCCACTGTGGTAAATATGTTCAGCTGTACTCGTGTATTTGTTCTGATGACATTACTTCTGATCAAAAACTAGTGAGTGGACAACATTTCTAACAGCCAACCATCAACAAGGTCACCAACAGCAGACACAGCAGCCAGCTAATATTACTGACTAGTCCAACAGCAGTCAGCCCAGCTCGGTGTCTGTCTTTCAGCCTTTTATTTCACCAAGCTCTCACCAACCACTAAAAGTCAGTCCCAGATTTACTCTTGTCCGGCGGCTTCTTGCTCGCTCACTCTCTCCTTTTCTGTTCTTAGTTTCCACCGTCAACGTCCTCTTCGCTTTCTTCACCTCTGCCATTATGTCCATAAAGGCTGCTGAGCCCGGTTACATTCTCCTCTTCTTTTTTCCGGTGTGTGACTTAGTGCTGTAAAGTGTTACGTACTTCTTGTGGGTGATTGTACTCATTTATAATTATTACTATTTTTTCTTTTCATGCACTGATAAATAGACACAAACACAATGCTGAACAACAAAAGTCATATTTAACTATCATGAATATCTGACTCGTTATCTTTGTTTCCCAGGCATGCGTCCGTTCATCCCCGACAAGGACGTCGGAGTGTTTGAGGGTTTCCTGGAGAGCATCGGGATCCGGGAGGGTGGAATTTTAACTGACAGCTTTGGACGCATCAAACGCAGCATGAGCAACATGTCGGCCACGGCTATGAGAGGGTATGTAGGTCAGGACGTGTAGATTGTGATCTGTGACCTGTCTCAAAGCTTTGTTTGTTTGTTGTTTCTAAACACCATGCTGGTGTCTCACATTCCATCAGATCTTACTGATACAGTGCATTCAGCAAAAGGTAGTAACTCACCTGAGATATGCTGTTCATGCTTCAAAACCCAGATATTTTGTCAGTAAATTGGCCAGACAAGCTTTTAGTCATGATTCCTTTTATTTTGATGAAAAACAGTCCACAGTCCACTTTATTTGTATAGAAATAAATGTGAATTTCCTGTAAAAAAGAAAAAACCCTTTTGAATAAGCAGGAAGCCAGAGCGATGAGGTAATCTGTTGTTTTTTCCCCCCAGCAGGTATGACAACTCCTCTCTGGCCTCGGGATCTCAGGAATTCAACAGACGCATTACCGACATCACCCACGACATCCAGGCACTCGGTTTCCAGGACACGCACGGGGACATCGAGGAGGAAGACTACTACCTCTGATGAAAAGTTTGAGTCGTTTGATCTTGCACCTGAACATGAGCAGCAGTTCATGTTCTGTGCATTACGAGACAAATAAACTGTAAATATAAAACGTCTGACAGAGGCAAACTTCTTTAATGTTCATGTTTTAAAATGTAATTCTTGATGTGTACAGAAAGACAGACAACAGAGAAAACCAGCAAGTGAGTATAATCAAACGTAAACTGCACAGAAATATTCAATCTAGGATTAAACAATGCAAATGTTAGTTTAATTTCCATGTTTCAAAATGGATTATTGCTGCAAAACTGAAAATTCAAACTCTAGTCCATTGACTATGTATTTTATGTATATATTCAAATAAACCTAAACCGTTTATTATTTAAGACAGAAATTTTAACCTCTCATCATTATAAAACAAAAAACAAGGAAGGCACAGTCCTGCAGGCTTCAGCATCCAAAGGTCATAATTAGAGGTTATATGTCAACATCAGCCAGAATTATCAGAAATAATAAAAAAAAATGTCAGTTTGAATATCTGAAAAGATATAAAAAGATATTTTAGAATTAGCTTCTAAAATGTCATCACCAGTGGAGCTTCAACACTGAATAAAGAGTCTGAAAATGTAAATTTCTCTCTGTCTTTCGTTTCTTATCTTTATCAAATTTGTAATTTGCATAAAATTAAAAACAGGCGTCATTATTAAGGGGTCTGTGTGTAGCGGGAAAGAAATGAATGCAATCTATTTTTTAAATCAAATTTTAAGCTGAGTTTTAATTTGATGCCTATTTGCATGAAAATTATGGCATCTAAATAATTAACAATGCTGCTGTGTAGTGCTTTTATCTGAGTGTAATGCCTAAGAGTCACCACATGGAGGCAACTAAGGATAAGATATCTGATAGACAGATAGATAGATAGATAGATAGATAGATAGATAGATAGATAGATAGATAGATAGATAGATATAGTGTTTTATTGACTCGTGATCCAGGTTGGCAGATTCATGACCTTCCCATGATGCACTGCTTCCCTGCCCCGCGGTCCTCTCCTCTGCCAGCCTCACTGAACATCACAGGGAGAGAGTCAGTACAGCTGTGGGCTTCACCCGAGTCATCTCCTCCCTCTCATTATGTAACAGTCTGATGCCGTGTGCATTCATTTGATCATGAACAGAGTAACTTTAGTTTCACCAGCAGTGCTACACACTCAGAGAAATGTAGCACACGTAACCAAACGGCTGCTTCTTCACCTCTTTGGAACACAAATTAATAATAAAGAGACTTACTGAAGTGAGATGCATGCATGGAGAGTACTGTGGAGAGAGAGGTTGAGCTCGCAAGTGAAATACACCAATCAGCCATAACATTATGACCACCTGACCACCCAAAAGAGCCCTGACCAGTCGAGGCATGGACTCCTCTAGACCTCTGAAGGTGTGCTGTGGTGTCTGGCACCAAGACTTTAGAAGCAGATCCTCGTATAAGAGTTGCAAGGTGGGGCCTTCATGGATCAAATGACAGATGCTCAATTAGATTGAGATCTGGGGAATTTGAGGTCCAAGCCAACACCTTGAACGTTGTGTTCCTGAACCATTTGAGGCAGGGCGCAATATCCTCCCCATTTAGGGAATACTGTTTCCATGAAAGGGTGTATGTGGTCTGCAATAATGCTTAGGTGGAACATGTCAAAGTAACATCCACATTAGTGGCAGGACCCGAGGTTTCCCAGCAGAACATCACCCAAAACATGACACTGCCTCTGTCGGCTTGTCTTCTTCCCCTAGTGCATCCTGGTGCCATGTGTTCTCCAGGTAAGCGACCAGCCATCCATGTGATGTAAACGAAAACATGATTCATCAGACCTGGTCACCTTCTTCCGTTGCTCTGTGGTTCAGTTCTGATGCTCACATGCCCATTGTTGGTGCTTTCAGCAGTTGACAGGGATCTGCATGGGCACCCTGACTGGTCTGCACTGTGTGTTCTGACACCTTTCTATCAGAACCAGCATGAACTTACTCAGCAATTTGACCTACATGTAGCTTGTCTGTTGGCTCAGACCACATGGGCCACCGTGAAACAAACAATGAAACAGATTCATAATACACATCTCGTTCAATTACAGCACTAAATATGTCTCGACAAATCTTTTCCAGGCATCACAAAATGGAAAATAATGAAAATCTTTCATTTTTGTTGGAGACACCATGTTTGTTGTCTCTTCTTCTTGTGCTGAGGTCATGATTAGAGTTCAGATCAGGCAAGAAATTAGATAATGTTCAGATATGTTATAATATTACCAGAACAGGAGATAAATTCTGAGAACATTTTTAGGTTTTAGGGCAATGTTGTGCGTGCGTGTGTGTGCATGTGTGTGTGCATGTGTGTGTGTGTGCGCGTGTGCAGCAGACACATTGTATAAACTTGATCCTCATCATCGGATTACAGCTTTGTAACCTCTGCAATCATCCATGTGGCGGCATTTACCACCATATCATTATCATCATCCTAGTGACACACACACACACACACACACACACACACACACACACACAGAGAGACACACACACACACAGACAATCCCTTCCTCTGTTAATATGCAGCTTTATCATTGTAAGTCCTGGGTCAAATATTAGTTTTTATTTTATATTTTCATATATCACATACTAATGATGTTTCATAGTTTTTTATATTACATATTTGTATACATTAAAAATCACACTTTTCAAGTTTGTTTATGTGTAAAATGTATCTTAATGTGTATTTTTTATATATATTACATTTTATATATTACATACACACAATGAAATGTAAACTTCATTAAAGCATGCTTGGTCTGACATACACTCTTAGAGAAGTGCTCCCTCACAAAGAAACAACATTTTATAATCTCCAATACAACGTGTCCTCCTGTTGTTGTTCCAGCTGAGCTGGAAGGTTGGTTCTATTTCATTTGTTGCTGTGCAGATGTAGAGGATCAGGCAAGTGAGTGTACAATAACTCCCAGCCTGTAGGGATTACAGTGTGGTGTGTCCTACAGGTTATATTTAGCGGGGCTAACAGTCATACTACACAGTGTGGTCGTCCTGCTGAGCCGACTAGGTGCCACTGAAGCCCTGTGTTGGTGTCAGTGCAGGGATCAATGCGGAGAAAATCCAGTGAGGTTTCAGAATAAAGTGGCTAACAGCCAATCAAAGCTGCTGTGGTATAGAGCTGCAGTGACAGCTCAGTTAATGCCTCAGCAGTCCTGATACTCCAGAGATGTAGAGGAATTACACAGAAAGTAACAGCACTTAAATAAAAGAAAAAGAAAAGAGATGAAAATGCATAAAATTAAATCATGATATCCAGCTTTGTACCATATGGTGCCTTTTGTTGCATAATAGTAGTGCAGGTATTTATTTATTTATTTCACTAGATATGATTAAAAGGAATCTTTATGACAGTGCCAGTGGCATGCAGGTTTACATTTGAAGCATCAAAAATAACCACAAACCTGAACCATATTTTTTTTTTCTTGAGTGTTATTATTATTTTAACACCTTAGTGTAGCTCAGCTAGATATCTAATTGGCTGAATGATTTCTGTCTTTTAGCCTACTAGATTAAAAATATTTAAAAGTACTACACTCTGTGTTAATAAGTGGTAAAAAACATCCACATTCTGACTTTCATAAGTGAAAAAACGTGTAATATTATTGTATATTTGTTAAGAATCTGCTGCTACTCCCACTACACATGCTACTTGCATTACTAATTAAATTCACCGTTTGTGGAAGCCTGTAAATAGCAGAGAATGAAAAACAGCCTAATAGTAACAAAAAAATGCTTTTTAAAAAAGTGTTTATTGTTTTAGAAAGCAGGCGAGCTAAAAGAAAAAGGGCCTTAAAAAGTCGTTTCAATACACTTTTAATTTGCCATTTAAAACCACGTTTTATTATAAATATTACGGTTATTTTAGCTCGTATTCTACCTTTTATGGTCAGTATATTTACATTTTTCTAACAGTGTGTAGTTTACAGCGTGGCCAAACCCCGCCCAGAAGAGGCTCTGACATCATACGTCATTACGCATTCCCGGCTGGGCCAATCAAGAGCTGAGGAGGGCGTAAAGCGGTCTCGCGCCGGGTAAAAAGGGATTTGACAGTTGCGGGTCTCGAGCTGATCCTCCAGTTGACTTCCTCAGTGGGACGGAGAGACCATGGCGGCGGCTGCTACCTGCGGCCAGCACGGCGCCGCTCTAACGGTCGCCGTTAGCGGCAAGAAACCGCACAGTAACCGGGAACACAGTCGGCGGAACCGGGAGAACTCTCGCCGGAGACAAGCCGCTCTTTTGTTTCTCAGTAACATCTCACTGGACGGGCGGCCGGTCCGAAGTAATTCAGCCGAGAATGTAGGAAGTCGCCACCATAAAGACGCCGACTTTGAGGGAGCCGAGTCCGGCTCTGCGGCGGCGGCGGCAGCGGGCGGGTTGTGCCCGGAGCTGGGTAACAATAGTAGCTACGGGACGTTCTCTAATTTGGCAGCGTCCGCGAGCTGCGGGAACGTTAATCCCCCCTCGGCACAGAGGACAGGACTCCTCACGATACCGCCTATCCTCGTCCTGCCGTCGGATACAGAGTTCAACGATGTGGGGAGCGCGGAGGTGCTGCTGGAGTGCCGCAGAGGCTCGTTCCCCTCGCCGGGGAACAGCAACCTACTGTCGCCGTCCCCGTCCAACACCAGCCTGCTACCGTCGCCCCTGGGACCGCGGAAGTCTTCCACACTGCTGTCGGTTCAGAGCTGTAACTCGGTGTCCTCAGAGCCGCGACAAAGGTGAGAGACTCACGGCTGTGTTTGTGTTCTTTAACCCGGTGAGCGTGCGGGTGGTTTCAGTCAGCTTCACGGCTGAGTTTGCGTCTTTGTGGTCCGGTGTCTGCTTCCAAACACCGCCGTTTAACGTTACCTGAAAGTTTGAGGGAGGCGATTGTTGTCAGAAGTGGTCCACAGGTAGACAGTAGCTGGACTGTGGTGACATAAACTGACGTGACTCTGATGCTGCAAGTTCCTTTCCGTGTTTTGTGGTGAGGTTCTGGTGAAATTCACAGCAGTGGAAGTTCATGAGCGTGTCATGATGTAATTACTGTTCCCTCCCTGCCTGGAGGTGAGACTCAACATTTACTGCATGCATGTCAATGCACTGAGTCATGTCTTAAAACCCACATAGGCTCAGGTGACTCTTCAGAACAAGATCTTATAAAGTACTTGACAAATTCATCTACTAGCTCTAACGTGTCTAATGTCCTGGTCAGCTTATGTAAAAGATGGCTGTGTTGGCCTGTGTTCATTTACCTTGCTGCTCTTCTCATAAGATTAAAGAGTAACTGTCCACAGCATCGGGTACCAAGTGCCTGATCAGATTCTTTTGGTCTTGTTAAGTTATTCTGGTGAGATGTTCAAATCAGGAGTGTGTTTGTGTTATTGCGTGGTTATAGTTCAGATAAAGTCCAACTAACAATTAAATTCATTTTTTGTCTATAAATTGTCAGAAAATAAGAATTGACTTAGTTCTTTATTGACATTTTTGGTGTGTAACGATCTGCAGACTAACAAATTGTAGTAAAGTATTTCAAGTTGGCACCAAATGAGTGGTCAGAGTATATTTTCTTCATGCAAAGTCCTTCGATGTCTGCATTAACACATGATTAAATACTGATGCATTTGAGAACTTAAATATTTTGTCCAATACTCTGATTATACCCAATAAATATGATGATTATTATGTTATCTGTACCAATACTTAGAATAATGATATGATGGCAGTGTTTATGCATCATGCTTTGCATGTGACAACCCTCCACTTTCCCCTCTAAAGCACCAATGTTTGGCTTTTTAAGAGTTTTGGACGTGCAGGGAAGGACAAAGTCACTTTCAGTAATCAATGTTTGAGCTGTGAAACGGGTGCAGTTTGTTTTGGTTTGGTTTGGTTTGGTTTGGTTTGGTTTGGTTTAGGAACTAAAACTACTTGGCTAGGTTAAGGAAACATTACGGTTTCTATGTTTTTTGTTTTCACTTCACTTTAACTTGGAACTACATTTTGTAATTACGTACGTAACATAAAATAAGTCACCGTTGACTTTTGGTTTAACATGGGACACAAACAGCGTTCTGCAGGGTCAAAGTCACACATTTGTTTGAGCCATCCATCCACCCGAACCTCCTCCATGTGTGGACATTCTCGCTCTTTATACTATGTCACCTGACACATGATATTTACATGTAAAATGAAATGCTGTCTCATCAGTATAACAACACTTGTGGGGAATGAAACATGCAAATTGACTGTTAGTCACACACTGTTTGGTGATACCAGGCTGAAACTTGTCTTTTTGAACTAGAAGGCTTTTGTATCTCTTAGAAGAGATAAAATATATAATATATACCGGAAGAAACACAAGCTTAGGTTTATTCTCAGCCTTGTTTGCTAATAAGTTTGCTCGAGCTTGGTTGGGTTTGCAGTCTGATGGGGAAACATCACTCTAAAAGTAGTAGCTTGTGGTTTTGTAGAGGGGAAGTGAGACTGGGGACGGTTATCAGCAGCTAACAGACAATATGACGTCAAGATGTTTTCTGCGGCACAGTGACCCAGAATCATTTTCATTTCGGTGTTTATGCTGTTACTTAGGATTGGTTTGGATTGTCTCAGCTGAGAGAGGGAGACATTCAGACACACAGACAGAGAAACACTAATGTGTGGGATGAAAACAGAAGCATGAAGCAGAAAAAGACACATTTCAACTGTGTGAATGTGGTTTTATAAGGAAGTAACTATCTATCTGTGTGTGTGTGTGTGTGTGTGTGTGTGTGTGTGTGTGTGTGTGTGTGTGTGTGTGTGTGTGTGTGGACAAAGCTTACTCATCTGGCCGAGGAGGACAGACGTGCCGTGCTTGTGTGTGCGTGTGTGTGTGAGTGCTGATGGATGGATCAGCTCCGTCACCGTGTTGGCAGCGTATCAAGCCCAGAGAATGCCAGTCCCACAGCGATAAACACTGCTTAACCTATTTACACCTAACAACAGGCCGGGAAATTACCAGCAGATAAGAGCTCATCAGTCAGACTGCTGCACCAGCCACCAACCGCCATCTACACGCTTATTTACTGCGATGCTGCACACACAGGATTTCATTATTTATATATATGTTTCATTGCCGACATGGTGTCTGTGTCACTATGTGTGTCATTTGCACACAAAAGTTTGGCTTGTGTTCATCTGCAACATATTGTTTTTATAATCATTTCATCATAAATTGATTGTGTAGTTCATTAAATGTCCGAAAACAGTGTAAGATATTCAAAATTTTTAATTTACAGTGATATAAAAACACAAATGTGTTACATTTGAGAAGCTGACGCCAGAGAATATTCAGTGTTTTTGCTCAATAAATAATGAGATAAATGATAAACCATTAATCTATCAAAGTAGTTCATTTTCTAATCATTTAATCATTTCAGCACCAAGTCTAATACATAATATAACATTTCCTCATAATTAGAGCCTGACATACACTGTATTTTAGTTATCTAGTGTTGCAAGTTGATGCATTTGACTGAGAAATTTGAAGTTATAAAAATGATTTTTTAATACTATACGACCTTTTACAGACAAAATAATTGGCTGCTTTACACAGAAAATAATGGGCAGATAAATCAATACTGAAAAAAATTGTTAGTTTCAGCCTTAATTTCCTTGAATATCATAAAAGACAAAGAGAAACAGGGAACTTCCTAAATTCAGCTGTGAGCTCGCGCCAGTTTACTGCTGCCATGTTTGATTTTCAGCAATAAGAACAATATATCAGATGATATTACTTTATGTTTTTAAACTTAAATGGCATTAACGCAAAACTTTGTTTAGTTTGTTTTCTTTCTGTTCCTTCTAAGAGACGACAGATGTGAATGTTGAGTTTCCTGTTCTCGGTGGGACTGAAGTGAAACTTCGTTTAAAAGCAGCTTCACACACACACACACACACACACACACACACACACACACACACACACTTCCTGGTGTGATGAAGTCGGCCGTCGTCAGATACGATCATCAGTCACGCTCTGTTTAGCTTCTCTGTCTGCAACAAGACTCAGTGTGTGAAGTCCAGCCAACCAGCCAGCCAAGTGCTTCATTAGCTCATGATCTCACACACACACACACACACACACACACACACACACACACTGACACATATCAGCAGTTTAGCTGTTTAACAGATGCTCTTATATACAGTGAGTGAGGACACTTGGCTGGTAATGTACACACTGAAGAGAGTGAACTTGTGAACTTGCAGCTGGTCACAGTTTTGATTCCTCACCTTCATCGTGTGACCTCATGAATCTGCATCTTTAATCGTGACATTTCGGTGCATCTTAAAGTGAGAACAGAAGAGCAAAGTTGGCATCATTTCCTGCTGCTTGATGATTTTATGTAAAGTGTTCAGGAGACTTACAGGATGTTTTTCTGTCGTTCTGTGTCTGATTTAAAAATTTGGAACGATGAGATTTTTCTACTCGACATTAAACATTCATGAGTTTGGTTAAAAGCCTCAAACAGAACAGGGGCGTCGATTAGCTCAGTTGGTAGAGCATCCGCCCCATGTACAAAGCCTTGCCACAGCAGCCCAGGGTTCGAAGCTGACATGCAGCCCTTTGCTGCATGTCATTCCCCATCTCTCTCCCCACATTCCTGTCACTCTTCAGCTGTCTCTATTAAAAAAAAACAAATAAAGCTTGAAAAAAGCTTTATTTTTATTTATATATATATATATATATATATATATAGATATATATATATATATATATATATATATATCTTAAAAGCCTCAAACAAAAACAAGAGAACACGCTGGTGTACTGCATTTCCCAAAGCTTAACAGTCTGACAAACTCCGTGCCTAAACTTAATCCTTATTCTATCTTTAGCCTAAACCTAAGTCTACCCTTAATCCTTAAACTGAGTCATAGCACTCAGGCAGCTCCTGGAAGAAGAGGGGGTGGACGTGGATCTCTTCATTCTGAGGGTCTAAAACTCAGTCCAGTAGCAGAGACCGCACAAAGCAGAGTCAGTGAAAGGTTATGAGAAGTGTGTGTGTGTGTGTGTGTGTGTGTGTGTGTGTGTGTGTGTGTGTGTGTGTGTGTGTGTGTGTGTGTGTGTGTGTGTGTGTGTGACTAAACAGTATACCTTCAGAATTTATGATTTCTACTGATATCGACTCAAGCTGTTTTTGTGCTCTCTCTCTACCTCTACATGTTTCCTTTTTGATCTAATTTTAGGTAACAGTTGGACGTCTCTAGATCCAGGAACACATTTTGTTGCTCAAAAATGGAATATAATGAGTACTCAGTAGAGTTTGACGGAGGTACGGGTGTGTTGTATGCTGGTAGCGGCTAAGAGGAGCAGGTTTTAGCGGACTCTAGAGCTCATTTCGCTGACTCAAGTGACATCACTTGAGGCAGTTTGTCAGACATTTTTCACATTTGCAGACACCTGTAAACAGACTTTGATGTGGGGCGGCTGTGGCTCAGGCGGTAGAGCGGTTGGTCGTCCACCAATCAGATGATCAGCGGTTAGATCCCCGGTTTGCATGTCGAAGTGTCCTTGGGCAAGATACTGAACCCCAAATTGTTCCAGAAGGCTGTGTGAATGCATATCAATGGTTAGCTCCTAAAACAGATGCATGGCATGGCAGCCAGTGCAGGTCGCAGTGGTTTGTACATTGTTTGGCACATTTTACTGCTGGTCGTTTGGTCCAACCTCACAGACGTTTTTATAGTTGTTGTTTTTTTTTGTATTCTTCGTGTCGGCCTTGCCCTCTTGTCTATGTATCTTCATATTCCACCTGCTGATTCAGGTTCATACTCTGCAGCCCGACTGCATCCACGCTTTAATTAACACGTCAGGTTAGAGTCCTCGGTAATCAACCTGCGTGCGAACTCTGCAGGATTAATGGCCCCTGTGAGCAGCCGCGGTGTGAACGTAGTCTGTGTGACCAAACGGACCGTGACGCAGAGGATTCCCCACGACGCACTTGACTCAGTTTGTTTCCACTGCGCACTGATGTTCTGAGTTAATTAACCGGATCTCAGCTGTCCCCAGATAAACCTTTCATTGATACACGACTTCTAGGAACTCCATTAGTGCGAGAAGATTCATTAAATGATAGTTATTGTACAAACAACAATAAATAAACATCTTAAGACGCAATAATATAATGAATTTATTCTTTGAGGCAAACAGACCAATGTGTGTCATCGCCTCTCTGCCTTCTTCATGGTCCGACATTGAGCACGATTTCCTGCATTTCTGTTTTTAGAATTGAGGTCCGTCATGATCTGAGTGGCTTACCACCTCGGCTAAACCGTCTCCTGAGGGAAAATCCTGTACAAGTCCACACTGTTCAGCCCTAGACCTCATGAAGTCCGTGACGTAGACTCCACACTAAACAATGAGGGTTGTTCCTGGTTTAAATTAGGATTTGGTATTTCCCCTGATGACATCAGGCCTCGAAGACTTTCTGAGCTAATTTGTTTATTTGCAGCGTTTGCTGGATAAGTTTCAGGTTAGGAAATGAAACACGAGAGCTGGTGATGGCTGACAGACCCGAAGAGGAAGAAGCAGTGAGGGTCACAGTAAATAACCTCTCTTGACGTGGACACAGTTTTTTGCTTTAACTCACTAACTCAACAGATTATTATTAACGCCTTTTTAAAATATGTAGCTGCTGCAGGGAGGCACCGTGCACATCTGCAGTCAGCAAGTTTAATAAAACCAAAAGCAGGAGCACGTTAAAATGACTGCTGAGTGCAGAGGTTTGCAGTGTAGACTTTCTGCCTGATTCCACCAGGCACGGCTCTGTTACATCGCAGCCATGGCGTCCATTCTCGATGCGACTTCAAGCCCCACCAGGAGCTTTTCAGGAGCGTTTTTCCTGCCAGACTTTGTTAATTTGCTCATATTTGATCATTTTTGCTTGATTTATGTGCTTCTGCATTGCTCAGTCCTTTCTGGCATCTGGCTCCAGCTCAGGTGTAACTGGAACGCTCGCTGCCGTGCCCGGTGGGATCCAGCAGTTCTCTACTTGCCATGACGATGTTTGAAGAACAGTTTTATTAATACTTTAATAAAAAGGAATAATACTTCCTACACAATCTGAACCTTCTGTGTCAGTGTGTGAGTAGAAACAGATCATCACACGCGTCACGAAAGCAGAACAAACTGGAGGATGTTTGGTTTGGATTCATCTTATTGTGGGAAAAATCACTCATGTTAGTAAAATTCACGATACAAAGGCGATAGCTATTTTGAAGTTTGATGGAAACAAAAATTTGAAACAACTTCCTCAATTTCCAAATTACGCAGGTGTTTTTTGTCTTTAGAGTTATTTTTGACTTTATTGCCTCTGGCAGACAGTTTCTGTAGAGGGGTCCTTTAACCACCAGACAATAAGGTTATACTTGGGGTGCCTCATTGACTGCAACGTCCACAGTTCGAGTTCTATCTTAAGTCTTACAAAAGCACTAAAATGCCCCAAAATACTTGTGGGAATAAAAGATATATTAGTGGTTAGTTTTTCTGTAAAGTGTTTGGCTCTCCCAGCAGAGCAAACACACTTTGAGGGTTTGGTTGTTCAAACTTGACCTGGTTGTTAATCAGCCGTTCTTTCAGTTTCCATCTGTTTGCCTCTCTGTGCTTTCTTTATCACTCCCTTTTCTTGTCTTTCTTTTCTTTCTTCGTATCTTCTGTTCTTTATCTCTCTGCCTCACACACGGGTTGAACTGGTACAGCATGCTAAAGGTTGATACAATTAATATAGCAGACTGAAGCTGCTGGAATTGAGTATTAATACATACATTTATTACATTTTCATGTTAAAACAAGTTGAAATATCTGAATACAGTGTTCATGAGGTACCTGTGTCCTACCTGTCCTCTGCTGAGGGAGACACTGTCTACTTAAATCAATACTCTTGTATAAGCAGATACATTTTATCTTGACTTTGCCCTTTGTTGTTGAACTCCTTCCCCTCTCTCTCTCTCTCACAGACACACACACACACACTCACACACACACACACACACACACACACACAAACATTGTTTCAAGTGAGCTGCGTCTTCCCAAAACTTTATGCTTAATTTGTTGCCCGAGGCAAAAAAACTTTATCACATTCAGATCAGCAGGAACACTGATTAGACACACCTTCTGAACACACACACACACACACACACACACACACACACACACACACACATACTCAGTGAAGCCAGATGTAATCTGACTGACATCATCTGTATGTCTTGTGTGTGTGAGTGTGTGTGTTTCTAAACATGCATGCCTCTCCAGTGAAAACAGAGCTGAACCTCACTCCCCTCCACACCCTGAACACACACACACACACACACACACACACACACACACACACACACACAGCCTGTACGACACGGTTTCCGTGCGTCCTGGAAAACCTGAAAAACGGTCAACCAAATTTTTCAAAGCATCCAGGAAAATCTTGGCTGCTGTGTTATGATTTTATTAGTGTTCAGGCAGTGATGATTAATATAATCCAGCATTTAATAGAGACGACTGATATATGTTGTTAGGCTGATTTTATCAGATGATATTGGCCTATCGCTGATATATCTATATTAACGTATGCACAGATAGTTTGGACTTTTTGTTACAGGACAGGATAATGCAGAAAATGATGCTCGGGGTCATTTAGTTTCTGTTTGTGTTGATATATGTAAAGATATTTATAGTTATTACATTTCAAAAATTTAGCTTTTTTTAAAATTTTTATTAAGTGAACGGATGGACAATAAAGTTTATTGTTAAACTGTAAAATATCACGCCTCTATTACAAGTGAATCAAAGAATCTCGGCTGATATATCGATATGTTTTTTGCTTCTGAGTATGGGTGTCAGCATCAGCCCCAAAAACACAGCATGTGTCAGGCTCTATAAATGAATATTAATGAATATTATTACACAGCACTCACCGAGCATAGATCACAAAGGGTTTTCCAAAAGAAACAAAATGAAATACAATGATGGAATACTATAAAAAAACTAACAAGGCAAAATATTTAGATCATAGTAAAAGTAGTGAAGAGGTTCTGCGTGCGTCTGAAATGTTTCTATATTTAAATCAGACTTCCACAGAGAGAACATGTCCTGGAAAAAGAATGATCTGTCCAACATGTCCTCAGGTTGTCTTCTTAAAAGCTAAAAGCAGTGTTAAGTCTTTATTCTCGTCTGTTGTTTGGCAGAAATAATTCAGATGGAGCGTGAGTGTTTTGGACAAATATGGCTGTGCAGTGCGTCCACTCTTGACTCTCTGTGGGCTTGTTATTCCACAGGCGGTCACACGATCCAGGTGTCTGCTGTCAGACTGTGCGTGTGGAAATGATTGTACAAGGCTGATAAAAGCTTCTCGCTCGCTGTAAATCCACTGAGACCTTTCATTTATTATGAAGTGAAAAGTTTGCTTATGATAAACACAGAATCACCCTGTCCTTATTCATATCTGTGCACACGACAACATCTGCATGCTAGTTCATGTGGTTTTAAATGTGTCACCGTCACGTAAACAGGTCGCAGTCTTCCTGTGACCTTTCGTGTGTGTGTGTGTGGTCTCCTCCCACACACACACACACACACACACACACACACACACACACACACACACACACACACACACACACACACTGCCTTATCAGTCACATCCAGTTTGCTGTCATGTCAAGCGACAACCTCCGTGGCTGTGAAGTGAAACCAACGCAGAAGTGCCAAAAACTGCAGTTCCTCAAACATCCACTTGAGGCTGGTTACAGTATCCATAAGCCTCCATGTTAAAATGTCCTTCACAGTAGAAATAAACATGTTTTATACAGTTCATGTTAATCTCCCCAACAGGCTGATAAAAGGACGTTCCACTTCCTCTGCTCTCACACTCACATTCTTATCATTCATGAGAAGTCGTCTGCATATCGTTTTTCAAAGACGCCCTGCTTCATATTCATACAGCGTGTTTACATACACTCTTATAACTCCATTATAACCAGATCTGATTAACCTGGTCTGTCATAAACACATCAACGTGTGTTACATCACGTTGGGATTATAATCACAGTGAGAGCAGAGCTGGATTATGCACATTAATCTGTCAGAGATACACAGCTTAGTTTGATGTCTTAAACTGCAGATGGAGGCCAGTGAACTCACCACGAGCTCTTATCTGGAATTACATGATATCTGTGTCAGGTCAAGGGTCACGAGCCAAACTGGTATAACAGGTATAACAGAGAAATCAGCAGCATGGTTGGAATGAACCAACCTGTGGATATTCTGCTAGCCGTTTCGTTCAGAACCAAACAATCAGGGTAGTCTGTCCACAAAACTAACCGTGATGGAGGGCAGAGCAGAGCGACTCCGTTCACTGCTCAGGAGCTCTCAGCTGTCAGTGAAGTCAGTGACGCTAAATTACTTTGGAACCAGACTCTGGTACAACCTCCTCCACCTCCAACCAGTGACGGAGTAATGAGTTTTGTTTCAGTTGAATCAAAGGTCATCGGTAAATGTTTAGTTTTGTGTTTTCACAATGAGAGAAAGAGAAAAGGAGGGATACGAAATGAAGGAGAAGAAGCAGGAGGAGTCTGTTAATCTGGTGATGTAAGACATACAACAGGACTGCTGGCTGTGTGTGTGTGTGTGCATGCGTGTGTGCGTGTGTTGCTTAGTCAGAGGTCCACGTCGTGTAATCTGTGGAACGTCCAGTGTGAGTGTGTGTGTGTGAGTGTGAGTGTGTGTGTGTGTGTGTGTGTGTGTCAGGGGATGTGGGGATTTAGACTGCAGAACATTTAATCTATGGTTGGTGGTATATATGTGTGTGTGTGTAGTGAGGATTTAGTATGGGAGGTATTTAAATAAAGCTGTGTGTGTGTGTGTGTGTGTGTGATCTCACACACAGAAATAGAGGTACAGAGATGGAGAAATGTACAAATTTAAAGTGACTTCCCTTACTGTTACCGTGCTTGTAACGTGAGATGTTCTCAATTTCCTTCTTTCATTTTTACTAAAACTACAAAAACAAACCAACGAGCAAATAAATAAAAATGTGATATAAATTAACTCGTTATAATCGTGAAAACAGGGTTTTCAAAATCTGTGATCGTTGCATCCATAAATCAGTCAAGTCTGATATCTGATCAGCTTTATAAGGTCAGTGCGGCTGACTGAATTAATCTATCATGACTGTGATGAAATGCTTGTGTCTCATTGGCTGGCAGGTGTTGAAATCGTATAACAGAAGTCACTGCTCACTTTAGATTTGAACACAGCATCTTTAAAACACTCAAACGTCTCATTCAGTTTGAGTCTGAACACAAAGAGAGAAATCTAAAATAACCACAGTGGACGACCTCAAGAATCAATACTGATCCCGTCCCTGCAGAGACACAGATCTGCAGAGACAGATTAAGTCAGTGTGTGTTGATATAAGCCAGCGGGGTGTGTGTGTGTGTGTGTGTGTGTGTGTCTGTGTGTGTGTGTGTGTGTGTCTGTGTGTGTCTGTGTGTGTGTGTCTGTGTGTGTGTGTCTGTGTCTGTGTGTGTGTGTGTGTGTGTGTGTGTGTGTGTGTGTGTTTTTTCTGAGCACTCTCGCCTCTGATCAGTGGAAGTGGTATGCGAGGAGGAAGCAGCTGTCAGCTCGTTCATCAAGATACAACAAAAGCAAATATCGATCCTGGAGGGCGAATCAGGACAGAGACGGCACAAATATGTTCAATCCGGTATTTAGTACAACAGCACCACCCTGCAGTCAAGGTGGAGAGAACAGAGCCTGATTGATATACGACAGGATATTTGGGGCCAATATCGATACAGATATAAATATATCAGTTGATAAATAAATACATATTTTTTGCAATGATGCCTCAAATGTGGTTCAAACACGGGATATTTAACTTAAAATAATAATAAATAATAAATAAAATTAATAATAAACAAAATAAATTAAAACGCTTTTATATCTGCACATATTGGACAATATTTACCCTGATACCGATATATCTGTGACGATATCGGCCTATTGATATATCAGTCGGGCTCTGCTAGAGATCAACACAGTCAGCCAGAGAGGAATCTTTATTTTAATCTTGAATTTAATTTATTTAAAGTTTTTCCTGGCTCAGAAAAAGACTTTGATTGCAGTTGTTTTTGCATCCAGTCCGACTTCAGTTTCACGGTGTCCTTTTGAGAAAGCGTGCGTGATGAAAGTGTAGAAGAAACGTGAAGGTAGCTGTTTAAAACGTGATGCCTATCATCAGCTCTCAGGAATGAAAGGAAATGTTTTGTGGCAGCGGTGCAGACGAGAAGATTATAGACATTTTTTTTCAGACTTCCTGTATGATCTGACATTTATTTTGTGGTGTTTCGACAAACTGACTGTTCAGTGGTTCAGTCTGGTCCACAGCTCACAGAGTGAGGTGAACGTACGGGGACGATACAGAGTTTTAGTTCAGCTCATGTGTCCAAGTGATGAAGAAAGACGTTTCAATTTCAAGGGAACCAAATTACAAAATTAAATTGGAGAAAGAGATTAGTGTGTGTTCAGAGGGGGGATGAAATCCAATCCATCTACAGGAAAGAAGCCCAAATCATAAGGGAAAATTGTGGGTAGAAGAAGGAGGAGGAGGAGGCACAAAATGGAAAATACTGCAGAGTTTAGACGAGCACAAACTTTGGAAGTAGAGTCTCTCACCTGTCTGACTGCTGAGATAGTGTCAGACGGTTGGGAAAACAGGAAAAAAGACTGAAATAGAAGCTGCTAATTAAAGCTAATAAAATGGCATTGCTTGTATTAACAGTTCATGTGTGTGTTCAGTCAGTTACAGTAGACACAGTTTGATGGACTGGAACACAGAGACAGAGAAATGAGGATTTATGTGAAGAAAATATAGCCAGAGATGGAAAGAAAAAGGAACAGGAAGTAAAAAATTAAAGTAAAATTCAAACGAATGAAAGCTGAACTCAGGCCAGAAGAGGACAGAATAAAAACATCCAACAGAAATCGTTTTTATTACTATTTCAGGCATACAGTGTTCTGACAGAGCGCGTTTGCTCTGGTTTATTTTAAGATAAAAAACGACAGCAGCTATTATTAGTGTGACTCTGGTGGTGTTCGTGACTAAAACTGGATAAAAATGACTCTGCATCCCAGACAGATCCATCACTACAGACCCCCAAAAACAAGCCAGCTGCTGCCTCTGGGCCCCGACCTGCACACTCACCGTTTCCTGTGAATTAATTGAGCTGTGGTGTTTGAAGGTCGTTTCAGTCTGAATTTCACATCATACCAACAAAAACAGTCGGTGCTCTTTAATATTAAATCAATACGATGAGTCAGTGGCAATCAATTAAGTACTCAGGTATTTTTACTTACTCAAGTGTTACTCACACAGAGTGGCCCATTTCAGAATCATATGCTATATATTAAATTATTTGATTATAACAGTATAAAATACGTAAACTTTCCATGGGAAGTTAAGCTCAGGAATTTTGGGAAATATTCCAAATTGGAAACACCATGGGAATTTTGGAAATTGATGGCAATTAATTGGAAATTTATCCAAACATAAACATTTTGTTTTGTCATAAGCAGACGTGCAAAATAAAACAATTAAAAAACATTTCAACAGATTTATTTGTAAGTAGAACTTTATCAAGGTTTAATTATTTTATTGAACAATATTATGTAGTCCACGAGCTCAAATGTGTGTCTTCAATAGTCTCTGTGTGCTCTGGGCTCTAAAGTGTGGTCCAGCTACAGAAATCACCTGTGCAGGTAGGGGGCGTGGCCTCAATAGCCCTGCAGTAAACAGTGTGCTATGTGCATGTGATTGATGAATAGCAGATATTCAAGTGTACCTGCATGAAATCTGGCTGTTTTAGTCAAGATTATGCTAAAACATGTTTCCAGTTTATTCCCGTTAATTCCCAGAAATTCCCATTAATTCCAATGGAAAGTTTCCAACTTTGAAAATTCCCAGAATTTTGCAACCTTTAGTCGGCTAATCTAAAAATAAGCAGACACATGGATCATCGGTGGACCTAAGGCAAGCCGAATGACGCCTGTTTGCTCAAACAAGCCACCTGTAACGACACCTACCATGGTATACCATACATTTAGCTCAGAAGATCATAGCTGACCCACTGCACACTCTATGGTCTGAATATACACTTTATATGCACTGCTTAATGTTTTGTAGTAACAACAGTTTGGGTACGCAAACAACCAGTTCACCATGAACTCTTTAGCAGGGCACTAAACCACTTCCTGTTCCCCGTCTCACTGCAATGCTCAAATGAAGAAAATCTGCTGTTTTCATTCATTCAGTTATTTATTCATATATTCATTTATTCTTTCATTTGTTGTTATATCGTGAAAAACTTTCAGAAAGTCTGAAGCTCTCGTCTGCTCAATCATATGAACTTTCTGTGGAAAAGGGCATCAGCCAAACCTAATTTGACTGCAGTGTATGAAAAGCTTTTCTGTTTTTGTTTTGGCTGGTCTGGCCTTTAGTTTAATGGCACAGAGCTAAAAATATTTACAGAATAATGTCACATATTCAGAAACTCTTCCCAGGTTTAAAAATAGATAATGTGTGCTCGTCTGAGATTCTTTTGGCTGAACATCCTGTTCAAAATGGAATCTTTGATGGAAATATCGGTGTGATCGACGGACATGTACCGTAAAGGTTACTGATCTCACCTGAACGCTCAGGATATGTCTTCATCTTCATAAACACTCATCATCATCATCATCATCATCATCATCATCATCATCATCATCATCATCATCATGCTCAGCAGGGAAGGAAACTGCAAACTGATTTTTCCGTTCCCACAGAAGGGAAACTTTCCACAACATCCCAGAGAGATGCAGTAGGCTGGTTCTCATGGAAATGGGCCACTGGTCAGACTGTTGTGATAATGAGTCTGCAGATCCACAGCTCAGATACTGAGACAGATTTAGACAGACTGGGAGAGAACTGGCGTCAGCTATCGCGCTCTTACCCTTATTGTTGATGTTTGTGACTACAGTGTTTTTTTCCTCAGGCGCCTCAAAGCAGAAAAAAAAATGTTTGAATATAACTAACAGGGATGTTTATTGTGCTATAATTAACCGATCCTGTTAAATGTCAGTCACACTCCTGCTGAAGAACTTTATGATCATTGTTGTGTGTTGGGGTTTGTTTGTGGTCCCTCCAAACATCTTGTTAAGTCATAATTGTTATGTGTAGCTGCCAGTTATGAGATGGGTTAGTCATTACTGCAGCACTGAAAAACACTGCTCCTTATTCTGCCATGTTACCTCGTGAGTGGGGCTGGGTATCGAACTTTAATACTTTTTCTGGTACAGACCAAAATGTGTCTGCAGTATTGAAAAAGTTCCTAATGCTGGTTATGAATGTCTTGTTAGGTTTGTAGTGTTGTTTACTCATTCATTCTAGATAGTCAGATCCATTAGAATGGTATGCCTCTGAGTGTTTCTTTTTATCAATGCCGACATGTTTTTCTGACAGTTGCACATTGTAAAACAGTGGCGTAAAACTCTACACTGATGGAAACTTGCAACAAGAAGTCGTACCGGAGATGAAGAAACGGTCAAAAGCGTGACATCATTTCATGAAGAAAGTGCTAGTTATGATGTCTGTAAAACGATAACTTTAGATTAGGGTGGCAACACCAACAATATGCTGAAACATCTTTCTACGCAGCATGGGCGTCAGTTCCAGGAATGCCATGGCATTGAACACATGAGTGCCAGCGATTTCCCGACCGAGCAGCACGTCTGTTACCGTAAATATCTTGTTTAAATATTCAAATTGCCACGTTTTGGGAACATGCAGACCTTTTTTCTACTGTGTTTCAGACTCAGAGATAATGAAACTGTTGCGTTGACGTGTGTGAACTGAAGTCTGAGTTCATTGAAAGATAATTTCAGTATCCCAGTATTTGCATGAGAGTGTGTGAGTGCTGGTTTGACTGGACAAAATGGAGTCCTCAGATAGATTTTGGTGTTTCTTAAAACAAAGGTAAATTTCCTGCTCAAAGGCACTTCAGCACAGACCGATGCGTTGGCTGTAATGAGGATCAACCATGCAACCCTAAATGTGTCGCTGTGTCGACTCTTGTGGCTATATTTGTCTTTATCTTAAACATGACCACCACCACCATCATCATCATCATCATCATCATCATCATCCATCAGGGGTATTGACCAATGGGCTCTTTCCTTTCCCACACAATAGTAACATTCCTCAACATTCCGGAATGCTGCGGAATGACCGTTCCCGTGGAAATGGAATGCTGGGAAGATTCCATCATGTGACCGTGGTTACAGTAGATACCAAAGTTAGAAACGTTACAAATAGACTTTGGTTTGGTAATACTGGAGAAGTGAAACTGTTGAACTTTCTTACTGTTAATCTTTATTTTTATCCAGAGGAAGCTGACTGATCAATGTCTACTGGAACATTTGAACATTTTAGTACTGTGACACTGTTGGCGTCGTCTTTAGTGCTTTTATGGTGATGATGTGTTGAGTTTTTTTCAGTTGATTGATTGACCTGTCAACTTATTCAAATTAAAATAAACCCTTTCTTCTGTGCTTGACACGGTAGATTTCTCTGATTGTTGAATGTCAGAGCTTAATGTTGGCTCTATAAAGAAGTCCTCGCTCCAGAATGATTAATATTCCAGTGTGCTGATTGCCAGTTGTTGAGTAGGACTTTCACTTTTTGTTTGAACCAATTTCAAATGACACGTAATTGTTTTTAAAAACACAAAGACTGTACTAAAGGATAAGAGGGTAAGACACTTGCATATCCTTATTTATAAATCTTGTTAATCGGTGATGGCATTTTTACGAGCTTTTGGCAAGAGGCCAGTTGAAACGAAGTGTGCCAAATAGTAATAGGCAGTCAGACGAGGTTGTACACATGTCAAGTCACTCGTCTGAGATGCCTCCGCTGCCTCAGTAAGTTGATGTTTCAAAGGGTGTATATAATTGATAAAATCCAGCTTGTCAGAACTGAGAATAAAGCCAGCAGGTGAGTCCACGGATATGTTGGCAACGACAAATAGTCTTATCTTTGTTAGTTACTTTGTCGTCTACGATGTAGAACCTAGAAAACGTTTCTGAAATATGGGATGATGAAGTAATGACGTAATGAAGAGGTACTACTCTAACATAGTATTGAGTTTACCACCAAGTTCACCCAAAGCCATCACAGTCTGGATATTCTGTGCTCACGGATGCTCTGCGACCGTCGTGCTTCTGGAGCTTTGTCTTTGCTCTGCTTCCCCACGGTTGTACCGCACTGTCACAGTGACGGCATCGCTGGTGACGTAGGGTGCATGAGTCTAAACTGGGGTAACTTTTAGATGCGCTGACGTGATCTCAACACCTACCATCATGTCCGGAAATGTCCAAGCAGACGCCTCTTTCCCAAAACTGCCTGCATTTGTCAAAGCATTAAACCCAGAGTGAAAAAAATCTCCCACCAAAGTGTTGCAGGAGTTTGGTGCAGTGCTTCTGAAAAAAGCATTCTGAGTCACCACTCACTGTGGCTGCATTCAAAATGGGAATTCAGTGAATTGTTAGATTCATTTAGACACGCGTGGCTGTTTTTGAGAGATGAATAAATTTAGGGTGGAATTTCTTTTTGTAAATCTTTGCCTCACGCTTGATTGAGCAAGAAATGTGCATAATGTATTTTTGGGTGGAACGTCAAAGGACCAGCATTAAAAGACAGCAGAACATCCTGTTAAAGCCTGAAAGGAGATGCTTCTAACTACCCAGATGTTACCACTGCATCACACACAAACATCTGCTTCACTATTGCTGAGCACTGACTGTGGAAAGTGTGTGTGTGTGTCACTCAGATAGTGAGCAGCAACGATAACAGTGATTTAAACTCCATGTGTTGTGGAATCAGCAGGTCAGCCATAAAAAAACAGTAACAGATTGTGTGTGTGTGTTGGTGTGTGTGTTTATTTATGTATGTGTGTGTGTGTGTGCATTGACAGTTGTGTAACAGTTCTCTCAGCACTGTTCTCTGGTTCCCTCTGGGTCCCAGTCTGCTTTGGCTGTGTCTGTGTGTGTGTGTGTGTGTGTGTGTGTGTGTGTGTGTGTGTGTGTGTGTGTGTGTGTGTGTGTGTGTGTGTGTGTGTGTGTGTGTGTGTGTGTGTGTGTGTGTGTGTGTGTGTCTTAATATCACCCGTGTAAAATGATGTGAATATCACGGTGTAGTGTGCTGAAGGGTCGCGTGGAGAACGTGTTTAATGCATGACGTTATGCATGTGCCCTATATATGAATGGAAGAGCGTGGATTAAATGGAATAAATGCACACTGTGCATAACAAGCAGTTTTAGTTTGTGTGCGTGTGTGTGTGCACGTGTGACTCTGTAATGTCAGTAATGTTAGTAATGTTATGTAACTGCTGTGATGTCAGCGAGCTGAGCTCCTTGGCCTGCTTACATGGCGAGGTCTGTTGTTTTAATCCACAAGGTCGACATAGCTACACAACCCGTAACTCCATAACCTGACCTTCAGTGGACAGGCACGGGGGAACACACACACACACACACACACACACACACACACACACACACACACACACACTGTTTAGGTGTCTTAAATCAGGCTTCATTTTCTGAGCGTGTGTGTGTGTGTTTTAATCAAATGTATAATGTGTCCTCTGTGTCCTGTAATGAGTTACTGCAATGAGACCGATAGCCTTCATTAACCTCTGTGTCTGTCTCTCTGCAGGACTCGTAACCTCTCTGGTGGCTCTCCCAGACCTCGACACACCAAGAAGATCCACTTCATCAAAAACATGAAGCAGTACGACACAAGAGGAAGCAGGTAGGACACACGCACAGACACACACACACACACACACACACACACACAAAATATCAATTTAAAATCAAAGTATTGTCCTGTAACTGTGTCCTATGTCCTATAAATTCCCCTCAGGGGGACAACAAAGTTAAAGTTGACAGCGCTGCTTCCACTGTCCCGGCCAAATCTTTGTCCAGGTGTAGACGGTGTTGAGCCTCATGTTGAACCCCGCTGTTCACATCGTGTAGAGTTAGAGAACAACACCTAAGCACTGTGAGGTCAGGTCAGTGCCCCTTTTTAGAATACAGGTGAGACCTGTGTTGTCAGGGGCAGCATTAGGGCCATCGGGTCCTCTGATAGCTGCATTTTCTGCCCTAAGTCAATCCATCATTGTCCAGCTGCAGCAGGCCGACATCCTCCTGTGCTGTGGAGTTATTCTGAACATGTCCAGCTGTGTAAAATGAATCTGAAATAGAGATATCTTCTATTTCCAGTCATTTAAGTTGATGCTTGTTTGTAGGATTTTGTTCCCAGAGCTCATGAGGTCACATGTTTCTTCTCTTGCTCAGTCTCAGAGATGCAGCCTTTCCTTTACTGAGCTGCTGGTTTGTCTTGTGCAGTCTGGATAGTGTCGTCCTCTCCAGTTCTTCCTCTATTGTGTTCTATTCCTGTCCTTCCTTGCTGGGTGTATAAATCAGACCTCTGGGTCAAAGGAACACAGGACAGCTCATCAGATAATAATAGACTGAGGACTGATTGTTTTAGAATAGATCCAGCGAAGAGCAGCAGAGCTGTTGTTTGTAGTTCAGCCAAGTCACAGCGTCATCACGGAGAAGAGACGGCAGCTTCCACGGGAAAAGTGAGCTCTCCTGCTTCAGAACCTCCGGGTCGTGATCCTCTTTAGGGTCATGGGAGATTTTAAATGGGTCACCAAGAGGTCTAACCTGAACATCTGGGAAGTCCTTGCTGGGAACTGCTTGGAAAAGAGTGGGCACTTTCAAAAGAATACAGGCCAGGTGATTGGATGAATCATGTGTTTGTCTTTGTCTACTCCAGCTGAACTTCAACCAATCAGATCAATGAACCACACCATGCAGTCAAACTCGCCAAAAACATCTTTTTCATCCAGAAAAGCCTTCAGCGTCGCTCTTTGCTCTTCTTTTAATGAAGAAATACTCCAATTCTGAGCACACACTTCTCACACAGATTTTCACACACACCTAGCATTAAATCACACCCATAGCTCATGTTGAAGCTGCCAGTAGTTCCTCATAAGACGCCAATTGTTTGGACTAAACTACCACTTATCTGCCAGATGATGATATTTTCTCACTAGTCTGACTTATCCTAAAAACAATAATTCTAAATTTAGACATGTTGTGAACGCTCCATCAGCCTCCAAATAAAGGAAGTGAGAACTGAACAAAAACAGCCTATGGTTAAAAAAAACACGGCTCTAGAGCCTACATCCTCTCTGATACTGAACTTTCTTCAGATAAATAAAAATAACATGAAGCCAGTGGTCACGGTCACTTGATTGGGCCTGGCTGACTTATCTCAACCTTCATGGATGTACGTTTATTTTTTAAAAAAAGATGTCGTGGGAGGTTTTGTTCTTCTGGTTATCTCGGGCTGTTCTTTGTGTAACTCGGTAGTTAAGCCCCTGTGTCAGGGTTTAGTGTTTTCCTTTAACGTGCTCATGGAATAATGTGCCCCCCGTGTTATGAAATGGGTGCTAATAACTGGATGTGTGAACGGGACAGAGTCCCCAGCAGTCCTGTTATCTAACAGGCCTGTTGTGATGCTTCTGCTGTTTCCAACCGAACTCCCCGGTGACTTCCTGCTCTTCACTTTCCCATGCATCATTGGGAACAAGCTGTCCGTGTGTGTGTGTGTGTGTGTGTGTCTCAGTGGCACACACACAACCAACAACAGCACTAAAACCAAACTCATAATCTGTCTCATGGGATGGATCGAGGAGCTGGGACAGAAAAGGACAAGTTACAGAGACACAGTGAAATCCAACACTCACATGTTCATTTCCAATTTTTCTTTAGCATGTTTAGCTTTCGTGAGAACTAAACTTTGAACCAGAGTACTTCATTTAGATCTCCTTTGTCTCCTTTGAATTATAAATCACAGTCCTGCCCCCTGGGATGATGAATTACAGCCACAAGATGAGATTGCTCGTCTCTCTATTTAGATAACAAATAGACAAATAACCTTGCTAGCTCGCGCTTGTAATTGATGAACGATATAAAGAAAACATTGATTTTAAAAAAGGTTTCACACAGTAGAAATGTGCCAGAAGTTGGGCGATGAGTCCTACATGAACTGAGAGGTTGAGGGGGTTCCATCATAAATCGACCTTGACAGGCTGACATACCTTGAAGCTGCCTTTAAATCCTACAGTCAGCGGACGCTTGGGAGCTTGACCCGGCCTTGGATCTTTCATTTTTTTCTGCTCAGGTTAAACCGCCGTGACTCGCCCCTCTGGCTCGATCATCTCAGCAGTACTTATTTCCACTCATCTTACATAAATCGCCCTTGATTCCTGTCCTCACCCAGGCACAGAGCAGATTGAGAAACCTTTCTTGAATTATCAGCAACATGGACTCAAAATGAATTTGTGTAGCAGTGCTGTCAGTCTACAGGGTCACCAGGTTAGTTTTAATCAGTGTGTTCCAGCATCCTGGAACCATCCATCTCTTTACCTGCGCCTGCAGACTCCTCACAGCCTTCCTCAGCCGGTTTGAAGATGAGTGTTTGCTCATATTGTTTAATCCAGGTTATGTAACCACTCGATTGACTGCTGTCTCTGCCAGTATTCTGATTAACTGCTGAGCTGCTCTGCGTCTTAGTTTGATTTGGCTTGTGTTTTTGTTCCCTCTGACGGTCTCATGATTGACTCGATGTTGTGTTTTGTAGTGTGTCCGGTGTGTATTTTAATGCTCTCACAAGGTCAATGAATCAAGGGCTCATAGTGGCTGCGTATAGCACCAGTTTGTGTATCAAGAAGAAAACCATTCATCAAAATATGATGAACTCGGAGATAAGTGTTTATGTTTTCAGACACTATGAATCATCTTCAGTCTCTTTGGTTCCTGAGCCAAAGATAATGACTGTAAACATTCTCCTCTGAGACACAAAACAGTCTCTGCTCCACCGGGGATTTATACTCCAGAGGATCCACAATGAAAAATACCGTCCAGACACACACAAACACACAAACACACGCACACACTGTTCCATTGAAAGCCCATTAAAACACACTGTCATTAAGCGGCGTCTTTGGTAAAGGTGCCGGTGTGTGCTGCCAAAACATTCAAGTCCCCTCTGAGGAGCGATATAATCATTTAAAAAAAACGTCTCTTTTAAATGTGAGTTTTCTATTTTGACCTGACTGTCGTGGTCCTGTAGCTTCATGTTAGAGCTCCACACTTCCAGAGGTGGAACCAGAAGTCTCACTTCTTTTCAGTATAATTTTATTGCCTGTGAACGTGAGAGAGAAAAAACAAAGAATTTTTACAATAAACTCTAAGACCTGCCTGTTAGTCATCAAACACATCTGTCCAGTGGAGACTTTCACAGCTGGAGTCTGGTATCAAAAACAAGACTGAGACTGAGGACACCAGGTGATGTTGTAGCAACATT
>CP136883.1:3102500-3227500 GCA_033000465.1 Sciaenops ocellatus
TCTCCTCTCCTCTCCTCTCCTCTCCTCTTGTTCTGGTCTCTTTTATTACATCTTCTCCTCTCGTCTTTTTTCCTCCAGACGACAGTAATAGAATACGTCAAACCGTCGGATCTGAAGAAAGACATGAACGAGACGTTTAAAGAGAAGTTTCCACACATTAAACTCACTCTCAGTAAAATACGCAGGTAAAGAATCTGAATTTAAAAAACTAAGCATGAAATTTGAATATTATGACGGCACAATGCACTCAGTTTGTGACTCTGTCTGTCTCGCAGTCTGAAGAGAGAGATGAGAGTCATGGGGGAGGATTGCGGCCTGCAGCCCGTCACCATCGCCATGGCGTTCGTGTACTTTGAGAAGCTGGTGCTGCAGGGTCGACTCAACAAACAGAACAGGTACCTCGACATCAGATCTTCACACATCACAACAGCTGCATGCAGACTCTGATGCTTGACAGCACTTCAAGGACTCCTGATCAATGTGCTGCACTGATGGTTCATTTATCTGCCCAGAAAACAACAACGTCCAGGAGGACAGAAACGTTCTCCTGGGAGATTCTTGACAAAATAAACATCTGGATGTTTAATGAGCTTTAAAAATGTGGATTTCCCAGCATGCTGCTGCTGTCAGTCCACAGTGTGTGATGTAGGAGAGGCTCCCCCTTGTGTTTGTTTGTGTTTGTTTTAAAGCAGAAAAAAAGCTCCCGTTGTTCGATTTATGAAGACGTCCAAAGACTGCTGAGAGCTCCTCAGTCACCCATGAATCTCATAAAGGAACTGAACATCTCTCTGTCTGCCATTAAATTAGTCTTTTCAAACGTAGCTGTGATCTCCATGGAAAAAAACATATCAAAGTCATAATAACCTGGAAGGAACCTGGAAACAAAACTGTAGTTCCAGGATGTTCTGACTGTGCTGGGCTGTTAAGGAGGATCATCTCGTGTTGCAACAGGCTAGCAGCTGTAGTTTTTGGCACTGAGGTGCCGACAAATGTAAAATTAGTTTGATTAAATATCGAGACTAAGAAGCAGTAAATTAAACACACTGTTGTTGTTTTACAGGAAGTTGGTGTCGGCTGCCTGCATCCTCCTGGCTGCTAAGATTAGCAGTGACCTCAAGAAGCAGGAGGTCAAACACCTTATTGATGTAAATCTCACACACACACACACACACACACACACACACACCTCTACCTGTCAGTCGGATCATGTTGCTCTTGCTCAGGTGTTTCTGTGATCTACCTGAGCAGGTGGAAGAAGACCTGCAGGACAGAAGATCAGCCCTCAGCAGTGTTGTCGTTAAGCTGACGTGGCTGCTGTTATTTCAGATGTGTCTGTACCAGCATACATGTGAGCTGAAGATTAACATCAGCACAGACATATCCAAGATATGTTTGAGGTCATTCACAAACAGTGCCCACCAGAGGGCGCTCATCTACATAACATAATATGATTTATTTTATAGACTTATTTCTCTCTGCTTTAGTTAAAGATTATTTAATAATAACTGTTGTATCATTTAGAACAGGAACTATATTTTATGGTGCACCTTGCGTGTACTGTGGAGTGTTATGACATATCACATTGTGTGTCAGTGTTATGTTGTCCTACGGTTGAGGCGGACATTAAAGTGACCACGTTACACAGAAGTTGATCTGTGTTTGCTTACCCACAGTCCCAAACTACTATAATTCATTAGCTGATGCTAAGAGTAAGCAGCATTATGATAACCATATTTTAGGGACCTTATCAAAGAATTCTGATTTGATTAGACTATTGTCATAAATAGTTGAATTCTGATAACAGTTTAATCATTTACATCATAAGTAAATAGTAATGTAAAACACTTAATAAGATTATTTTCTGTTGACTGTTGTTGAGTCCTGAATGGAACCAGTTCAAGAGTTAATCTAATGAGAAGCAGTGCTCCTGATGTGAACTTCTTGATCATTCATTTTCCCTCCACTTCCTGTCTCGCCATCACGTTTTAGCTCGTAACTACTCATGGCTGTGTGCACGCTACATGTATGAACGTCACTACATGTCAGGCTGATGTTGAAACTAAACATTACAGGAAATGCAAAACTTATATTATGTTCCTCTGATTTTCATTTCATTTGAAATGTAGAGAGATTGCTCCACGCACCTCTGGAGGGAGGTCACATCGTAGTTTGAGAACCAGTGTTGTTGACTTTTAGGATGCACATGTGTTAAGATGTATGTGACAGAAGTTTTTATGCTTTATGTGTAAAAGTACGTTTGTATTCAGTCATCAGTTTGACATTTACACATCTGGTAGAAATATTAGGACAGATATGTTGTTGTTGTTCCTGACCAAGAGACCGGGTTGAGAAGGAGACGATGGACGAGGTCCAGAGAAATGTTTCCAGATAATTGGTTATATAAATAATCTTTAGTTGCATCCCAATACACAAAAAGTATCAAAAAATGATGAATCTCAGATGAACAGATCTTAAACTAACTCTACAGATAACATATCAAACATATAGGAAAACAAAAGCAAATCTTCATATCTGACTTCAACATTAATAACTAATAACATAGTGACCTTTGACATGTCATCATAAATCATATTTTGCTTTCTGTCTGTGTCTCTGTAGAAGCTGGAGGAGCGTTTCAGGATCGGCAGGAGGGAGCTGATATCGTTCGAGTTCACCATCCTGGTCGCCCTGGAGATGGCGCTCTACCTCCCCGAGAGTAAAGTCATGCCACATTACAGACGGCTCGTGCAGCAGCAGCAGTTATAGCAGCAGTCACACCCCTCAGCACCTTCCAGCTCCAACACTGTGACGGACGCACACCGCTCGTGATGCCTGGCTCAGCGGCTCAGAGGACACCAAAGCTCATCCCCGCTGTGATGATGACGCAGCGCAGAGAGCGACATGGCCTTCTCCTCCTCCGCCCTCAAACACCAAAGTGACAACACACTGTGATCGACGGTTCAGCAGCAGCACGAGACTCACCGGAGGTCAAATCCATCACAACCCCTAAAAATCATCTGAAAATCATCTTTCCTCAAAAAGATTTCCTCACCAGCTTCTTCGGAGATTTTAAGAATGGAGACTCTCGCTCACTTTTAGCAGTTTCAAGTCCTCGTTTCTGAATTCGACCAAAAAAAAGTCCAAATGCTTCACGTGTCAGCACGGCACAGCTTTAAAGGATAGCTGTGAACAAACACTGAGACCTGATTCTGATTCTGTAAGTTTCATCAAGACGTCCAAATTAAAACAACCACAAGTGCCATTTCCAAACTCACACATCAAATTCCTGCCATAGTTTTTTCAAAAGTTTTTTTTTTTTTTAAGATTTTTCTCGACCTCTGTGTGCTTTAGTTTTTATTTTTATTTTAGGTTTAACCTAAATTTAATTTTTTGACGTTCTCGTCTCAAACTGCTGTGTCAGGTTTGGAGTTCTGCAGCGCTGAGTGAGTCCAAAGTCGCTGAAATAGTTTTCTGTTATTTTGGTCACTAAACACACAAACATGAGTTTTGTGCATCTGACAATCATTTGAAAGCATCTTAACTCTGCAGTGCTGAGAGCTTCGTTTCAGCAACATCCTCATGTTTTTGTACTAAACTTTAATTCAGGCCATGAAGGAGGACAAACAGCACAGTGGTGACTTCCAGGAGAATCTCGTCCTCTCGCTGGTCCGGTTTCATATTTGGACTCTCACTCACTCCTTCACTGCTCTGATCGTTCTTCATCGAGGGGAAGGTTCACAGTAACACATGGAGCTGCTGTCAGGAGGAGTTCAGATGTTTAAGTGCCTGAAGTGGAGATGTTCCTTTTCTGTCCGTCCTTGGATCCACGGATTCAAACCAGCAACCTGATCTTCACCTCACTCTGTCTCGCTCTCGTGTTGTCGTCCCTCCTCTTTGCTGGTGTGGTGTCAGTTATCAGACCCGGTCGGTCATCGTCAGTGTCGTCGTCTCTGCTGCAGTGACGGCTCCTTGTGATCACCGTGGCGTCCTCCCCGTCCTGGCTGATTCTTTAAAGCTCACGTAAACACTGTCCCACTGCGGGAGTCCGTGTCCGTTATGGTCTTCATTTCAGCACTGCATTTACTCAAGTTTGTGGACGCAGCCGGTGTTTCTTTTTTATAAATCACATCACTGTTACAATACTGCACTGTGATGCGTTTGGAAAACTAATCTGCATTTAATTAATTAAGTAATTAATCAGGCAAATTGACAGATTCCAGCTCCTCAAACATGAACATCTGCTGGTTTTCTGTCTTTATGATAAATATCTCTGACAACAATCTGAATACGATAACTCGAGCTTTAAGAAATTGTTATAGACCAAATGATTAATTAATTATCGAGAAAACGATAACAGAAGATTTTCATTCATTCATTCTCTGGAAACACAAAAAAAAACATTTAGAGACACACCAGCTCACACACGGTACGACAATATGTTTCCAACAGGTCGGTGCCAACACTGAAGCTTCTTAAGGTGGACTGCAAAGACAGTACTCACCGTAGCTCCTTTTTTTTCGATCCGCACTGTGAAGGAACATCAACTACCAAAAAGACCTTTCCGTTAACGACCGACCGACTTTTCACTCAAACATTATTTATTCTGTTTTCTGTATCATAAAGGGAAAATATTTAACCCAGCAGAGACCTCTGACAGGATGTTTGTGTCGTTTTTCTCCATGTTGTAGGACACAGTGAAACATTTTACTACTTTACCCAGAATCCAGTGGGTATTTCTTTGTTTTAAAAGTGGTTACCATTGGTTGCAGGCGTTGATGTTGGAGGAAAGACGGTCGCACAAACACTTCCTGCAGAGTCTCTGTTGTTTTTGCACTTTGCCTTTTTTTGCTTCACAATCCCGAGTCTTTATTTTATCACTAAGTAACGAGGGTAATGATATTTTTCTACATTAAATGTGTGACGTATGTTACTGTATATTGAATTTTATTTATTGTTTGTAATCCTCCAGATGAAGAATCGTGTTTTGGACTCAGAGCACGATTCTTCATCCTGGTGTTTCACGTCGATGTTCTTCCACTGATCTGTTAAAAAAAGGATTTTGTTGTATTTTGGAGTCCGGGTTCGTCTGCACTCGAGTGTCGGAGCAGGAGAGCCGATGGACTCAAACCAAGTCATGTCGGGTCTGAAAGCAATGGTCAGTATTTTTCTTTAATTGTCAACAAATTCCATGAAAACAATTTTTTTTAACCTTTTTTATTTCTTTTTTTCAGTCAGCAGTTGTTTTTTTTTTTTTTTTTTTTTTTTTTAGAAAAAGCATTAAATTAAGCTTTTGTTGGGGACTATTTTCAGCTGCGGATGAATCCACGTTGGGCTCTCTAGTGAGTGTTTACAGCTGTGTGTGTGTGTGTGTTCATGGTAATGAAACAGACTCACTGATGTGTTTTTAATCATCTTTGAAGCTTTCAGTCTTTGATACACAGATAATAATTTGTTGGTAGTTAACAGCATCCGTTTGTTTTAATCTTTTCATGGGATTTGTTGACAAATGTTGAATATCACGAAACCATCTCCATACCGATGATTTTTAATGTTTATCCCTTTAACTAAATCATGAATAATTAACGTCACTGCTGATTATTTAGAATATAATAATCATAATGTTATTTTTCAGTTATAGTTGTGTAAAACATCGCAGCGAACATCAAATCTACATCGTTTATTTCTTTCAAAAGTTACCTGCAACAGAAAATAATGTAACTTAACTAGTTATTGAATATTAGAATTTGAATTTTCTGGGCACATTTTATTGATTAAATGATTAATTAACTTGTCGAGAAAATAATCTGCAGATTAAATAATAAAAAAAAATAGTTGCAGACAGCTTAAATATAAAATGAACGTTCTTTATAGAAGAGGAGCTAAAACTTTTTTTTTCTCTCCTGCTCTGACAAAGATCGTGACGAACCTTCGCTCCACAGTTTGCACTTTAGAGCAGAGTCGTATATTTAAACCGTTCGCTCTGTGAAACGTTTGTTGGTGATGAACAGCAAAGCTTCAGATGATGTGATAAATATAAAACTCTGCTCGAGCGCTTCCAAAGTCGTCTTCTCTACATTAGAGATTTATGATGTTTGATTCTAATGCAGCTTTTATTCTGTCAGCTGACCTTCGTCCTCCCTGGTGTGTTTACCTGTAACGTGCCACAGCTTTTATTTTCACCTGACTTTATTTAAAGCTCACGTTCTATTTAGTTTTGTATCGAGTAATTATTATTTTATTCTTCTTTGAGCAGTTTGAGCAGCTGTAAAAGGGAAATATTTACCAAGTGTTTGTCTTCCATTTCTAATAATTGTTTTTACATTTTAAGTTAATTTTCCAAGTTGAATTAAGTTTTGTATTTTATTTTTTATGAACAACGTTGACGAGCCGCGCAGCAGTTTGGCGAGTCGAGGCGTCACAGGAAGTTAATCTGTTATTATTTATGTTGTTCAGCTGTTCACAGAAATAAGGGAGTAGCTCATATTTTTGTAACGTGCGGTGTGTTGTGTCGACTTCACTGTTCACGGTGTGGGATGGTTACACTGCAGGACAGTCTGGAGGAGATTAATGGCTGAAAATATTTATAAAAATAAATATTTTGTAAAACATAAAGACCATAAGCTGTTTAAACTGCCAATCTTCAATTCATGTCAAGTTTATTTTCATTAAAAATATGTAAATCACTGCGTCTGTTCATTGTTTCACTTCTATAATATCTATTTTATGTATATTTATGTGATAAATATTGATATTCAGCCTCAAAGGATCAGGACTTGAGTTTGATTTTACAAGCCATCGTTCTCATGATCTCAAGATTCACCACCGAAACAACTGAAGCCTTTAAAAAAAATACAGAATAAGTACATTATCGAGCTGCAGTAACAATATATATAATATCTTAAATATTAGAACATAGAATATTAGAACAGAACCCATCTAAAAGTCCCGGAGTCACTCATGTAAAGCAGTTTTCACTGAGAACTTCTGTATCCAGAGTAGAACTGAAGTTTCCGTTTATGGAAAGTGCTGGTCGCGTACAGAGGAGATGAAGCGTGTTTGGCGGCGGGAGGCACACGGTAGACGACACAGTTATCTGCGTCACCACGGGGGGCGCTGCTGAGCGAGGCAGCCGCACCGCTGGAGGCCACCACAGAGTAAGTGACTTTACTCCACTCGGCTTCAGTCTGGAAGAGGTCAAAGGTCATTTCTTTTAATCAAATGAAATTTATTCGTCTTCATATTTAAATCTACAAAGTCCTGACAGATTTGATTCATATAACATCCACGTAATTTATTTGAGATATTAGCAGGGTTTATAGATTCTGTATGCTGCAGCAAGTTTGTTCTTATTGTTTAGTGGAGCTCGGTTTTATTAATAAGTATGAGGTCATCTTCTTTAAACACTGACACTTGTGGCTTCAGGTTTGATCATAAACTGGCCTCTTTCCTGTTTCTCTGGAAACTCATTACTCATAAACTTTAAATGACTTGAGAGGGTTTTGTTTTTTTTTTTGTATTAATATCAGCTGATGTCCAAATTTAGTCCAACTCACCTCTGTGTCATTCGTAGCTTCCACAGGAGGTTCTGAAAAACACCGGGAGATTAGGTGCACTGTTGAAACATCTAGTCAGAGACAAATACAGACCATTTCCAACAAAACGTTCTAGTAACTAACAGGAACTCACTACATCTGAAGAACTGTAAAGATTTAACATCCGCCGTGTTTGTTTTTTTGTGTTGTGTTTCCTGGTTTCTCACCTTTGGCTTCACTGGTCGTCTTTATGCAGAATATCAGAACAGCTGCTGATGATACGAAGATCACGATGACCAGAGTCAGGCACACGTACCATGACGTACCTGAGGAGAAGAGTTTTGTTGAAAACCTCCTGACTGAATATAAAATATGTCTGAGAGAATAACTGGTACAAATACATGTGGAACCCGAGGGTCCAGTCATGCAACGGTGGCAAACAAATAGTAACATCAACTAAATATTTAAATCAAGACATGAATATTTTCTAATAAAGCTTTGTGACAATAAGTGGTGTGATGTTGACGTGGTTCCTGGTTTATATTCAGTGCTGTATCTGCCAAGCTGAGCTCTGTCCACATGTTTCAATAAGACGGTTGTTGTCTTTATTGAAGGTCTGTGTTATTCTGGGAAACATTATTCTTAAACACTTGCACTATTAGTCAGTGCAGGAAGTTAATCTATTATAATTCAGCTGTTCTTAAAAGTAAGACAACAGGATGTGACAGGAATAGTTCATAATTGTAACGTGTGGTGTCTTGTGTTGACTTCACTGCTCGCGGTGTGGGTTAAAAACTGTTATAAAAATGTTTAAACTGCCAATCTTCAATTCATGTCAAGTTTATTTTCATTAAAAATATGTAAATCACTGCTTCTGTTCATTGTTTCACTTCTATAATCATTATTTTATGTATATTTATGTGATAAATATTGATATTCAGCATCAAAGAATCAGGCCATTGTGCTCATGATGAAGATTCACCACCTGAACAACTAAAGACGTTTTATAGTCGGGTCACTGCAGGCGTTACCAATGATACTAACTAAGGTTCCATTCCATTTATCGTAGCAGAGACCAACATGCACACTTGTATCAGATCATACAGATATGATTATGAACTGGCCTCTTTCCTGTTTATCGAGAATGACAGCACATTACTCATGTTTTTGTGTGGGTTAATGTCAAATGATGTCATAAACACTATTAATGCTCAATGTCCCAAATTTACTCAAACTCATCACTGTGTCATTCTCAGTTAAACAGGAGGTTCTGAAAAACTTTCAGTGTTGTGGAGTGGTGAAACCTTTCCCATCTTTGCTTCACAAAGACTCTTGGATGCTCCTTTAATAACCATTCATGTTATTAACCTGTTGTTTATTAACCTCGGGTATTTTGTGGACATTTATGAGTAAAAATAACAATATTAACTGAAGTCATGAACTGTAAATATACCTGGACGTGCAGCTGGTGTCGGTGTTGTTGTTGGTGTGGAAGCTGATGGGACTGATGTTGGAAAAGGTCCAGGAGTCCAGTTTGGTTTCAGAGTGGTTGGACAAAGAAACAAAATGAAAGAATCAGATACAAAAAACTCTCAAAAATTTCTCAAAATTTTGACTTTTTTCCTTAAAATTCTGATTTTTTTTTCCTCAAAATTTTAACTTTTTTTTCGTAAAATTTAGATTTTTTTTTTCTCAAAATTTTGACTTTTTTTTCTGAAAATTTGACTTTTTTTCTCAAAATTTTGGCTTTTTTTTTCTTAAAATTCTGATTTTTTTTTTCTTAAAATTCTGACTTTTTTTCTTAAAATTTTGACTTTTTCTCAAAATTCTGACTTTTTTTCCTCAAAATTTTGATTTTTTTTCCCAAAATTTTGACTTTTTTTCCCTCAAAATTTTGACTTTTTTTCCCTCAAAATTTTGTCTTTTTTTCTCAAAATTTTGACTTTTTTTTCTTAAAATTCTGAATTTTTTTAATAAAATTCTGACTTTTTTTCTTAAAACTCTGACTTTTTCTCAAAATTCTGACTTTTTTAACTCAGAATTCTGACTTTAAAACTTGAATTGTCAGAACAAAAGAAAAGCCCGAGCTGTCACTGACCTGCCGCGGCAGCTGCCGGTGTCTGAGGTAGCTGCCACTGCCTTGGCGATGTCTGGGGCAGAAGCCGGCAGCTGCCGTGGCAGGTTAGTGGCAGCTTCCTCAGACACCGGCTGCCTCAGACACTGACCTGCCTTGCCTTGCAAATTAATGCAGAAATCACGTAATGCCATCAGTGTATGAATGTGTGTGAACGGGTGAATGAAATATGTAGTGTAAAAGCGCTTTGAGTGGTCGGAAGACTAGAAAGGTGTTATATAAGTACAGTCCATTTACCATTTAACTGGCTGCCACTGCCACAAATTGAGCTAGCCCTTGCTGGTGAAGTTTGCCCTGGGTTTCGTCCTGCAGGTTCTGACAATTCTGAGTTTAAAGTCAGAATTCTGAGAAAAAAACGCAGAATTCTAAATATTTATATATATATTTTATGTGGCCCTAATCCCTTTGGTGTTGGTTTTAAAAAGGAGCATTTATCAGTATTCACCATGATGAAAATATGCAGCTCTAACTAGAATTGTTTGACTAAACATCAGCAGCCGTCAGTGAACAGTTCATTTCATGACTCTCAGTAGAAACTCACCATCTTCAACTCTGAGCTCAAACTTCTCGACTGAACCTGGAAGATAATCTCTTAGAAAAACACATCTGTACTTCCCCAAGTCAGACTTGGTCAGGCCTGTGATGCTCACATACAGAAGTGGAAATAAGAAAATGGTTCCTAGAATATATACAATGCTGTATCTGCCACGCTGAGCTCTGTCCTCATACGTTTCAATGACAAGATCTTTTTCTTTATAGAGGGCCCTCCGACTTCCAGACAAAATGAAATTGCACTGATGTCTGATGTTTCCTCCCTCCTTTCCTGTAATAATGGGGATCCCCTCGGTGATGAGACCAGTGTTTCCAGCTGTTGAAAAGATGAACACTCAATAGTTATTATCTGTACTTCCTGTAAGATGTTGCAGTCTGATTTGTTTCACATTTACAGATCCACAGGGTCATACTGGGAGCTGCCCAGTTCAACCAGTCTGTGACTGGAAAACATTCAGAGACAAGAGGAATCATCTGACTCACTAAAACCTCTTAAAGGAACAGTGTGTGAGATTTAGTGACATCTAGTGGTGTAGCTGCTTAATGCAACCACCTCAGCTCTCTCTCTCCTTTCATGGAGGAGAAACTATAGAGGCCACGAAACGATCGAGAAACGTGACAGGTGATAACATGGCGGACTCTGTTGAAGAGGACCTGCAGCATCTGGAGATCAAATTTAAATTTAGTTTGATCAAATTCTCTCGTGTGAAAATGACGATTGTCTCTGTACGTGTGAAATGAGGTTTCAGGTGTGTTGCTTCTATCTACAGCGATCAGTTTGTCACCAAGGCTGCTAACAGAAGTTCACTGCTGCAGTTCCTCTTTTGGAGCTGGTTCAAAAAAATAAATAAATAAATAAATAATTGTTTTCTCTTTTTAGCTCTATGAAAATTTTAGAAAACTGCAATTTAACCAAAGTAAGACACACTGACGTCTCTGCTACTCTGTAAAAAAATATAACACCTTTGATAAATCTATGACATCAATAGTTTCCTGTGTTGTTAAACCGTCTCTGCTACAGTCAGGTTGAAACAAACAGAACTGTACAAATGCAACAAAAAGCAACAATAAAACTATGAAACAAGTACAGAAGAACAAAAGCTGATTGCAGATTGTCTGTCTTTACATTTTGAGTCATTAACTACATTTTAAAGTGACTCATCTCATTAATTTCATCATGTTTGACCACACAAAGCAACAACATGTCAGACACGGACACACACAGAGTCCACTGTTAAACATAATGCTACAAAGTTCAGTGACAAACTGCAATAAATAAAGACAAATAACATAATGAAGAGAGAGGATGATATAAACAGAACCAGAGTGTACTCACAGAGGAAGAAGAAGCAGATCAAAGTGTGACGGACGTTCATGTTTGAGCCTCTGCTGGTTTTAGACTGCCTCTCTTCTTTCTTCACTGGTAAACCAGGAACTTCTCTAAATGATGGAGTCCCTCCTCCAAACAACACACACTCAACCCTCCTCCCCTTTTCATGAGTCTGTTTTTACACTGCAGGCTCAGTTATCAGGCTTGTTTGGAACTTCAAGTTTGGAGACATTTGTATAACTCGTGGATTAAAGCAACAAAAAAAAAAAAATTACAATTGATGAAACATGTCACAGGTTACATTACTCCACTCATAACCGTGTTCTCTAATGCAGCCATCAAGTGTTTTACAGGTTGATCATAATTTTGACTTTTTATCTCATAATTATGACTTAGCATGTGTTTTTTTGTTTGTTTTGTTTTTTTAAATCAAGGCTAAGTTTTCATCTTTTTTTTTTTTTTCTGGCAGTAATGGGCTTCCATATTTCTGCCATCACTACCATACCGTTAATAATCAAAGCTCTGAGGCTTCACATTTGTTCTCAGTGGCGGACTGGCCATCGGGAGCACCGGGACATTTCCCGGTGGCCTGGCCACCGAACTGGCCCGCTCGGCGATTGCCGACGGTCGGGACCAAAGGCTCGGTTCGGGTCGCGCTTGATTTTTAAATGAACAATCCGTCGTGCGGCTCATCAGGGTATCCGCCTCGCTGAAGCTCACACAGACTGAGCAGCAACGTTGGGCACAAACACACCCCCTCCTCTCTTTTTGTGAGGCTCTCTGTCACAGCATTATTTCAGTTTATGTGATTTGAGTACAGGTTATTGCAGCACAACAGAAACATTTATGTTGTAGGGAAAGACACAGAAAAAGCTGTGTGGGCGCATGTGGAGCCTTTGCTTTATTATTTTACACTCTTACATCAGGAGGCGCCCAGCCGAACTCACTCTTGGTGTTTTACGTTAATCGGGTGTTGGCGGCCCGGGATGGTATCAAATTCCCGGCCTGAATTATTGTCCCTGTCCGCCCCTGATTTTGTACAGTCACACTAACCAAAAAAAACTTCTTATTGATTATCATTATAAAGTTTCAGGGCGTTCCTGTAACCATGGTAACTCACGGAGCCAGAGGAGAAGCCGTTCACACAGACACACTGCAGACAAAGTCCAGACACACAACAGGAGACTCTCTGCGTCAGACGAGTCCTCACATGTTGACTTCAGCAATATTACACGACAGTGATGCGGGCAGTCAGCGTCACTGAAGTGCCAATAATATGTTAAAGCAGGGGTCTTCAACCAGGGGTCCGGACCCCCTAGGGGGTCCGCAGAGGTACTGCAGGGGATCCCGCCAACTTTTGTCATAATAATTGACAATTTACACCAAAATAATTTGTGAGAATTAAAAACTATAACAAAAATGATACCGAGTAAACTGCAAGCATTAATATGCAACAATAAGCTACTGTTGACAAAAACTATTTATTTATTAATTATTTACTTATTTTAAATTATTCCATTATACACGAAGGTTTTATCAATCATAAACACATATAACCCAGTATGTTAATAAAATAAATATAATAACTATTACAGGCCAGGGGACACATTTTTTTAAAAATGAATTACATGTATGTACAAAAAGGTTGAAGACTCATGAGTTAAAGCTCACCCTCGAGTGTAATATTGCGATTATACAACAATTACCAACTTAAATAATATAATCAAAAGATTTTCGTGTTTTGGGGCAATTTGCTCTCAAAAGAAACATTTCTTTGCTCGTCGTTTCTGTTCTCATCTCCGTTTCTATGGAGACACACGGGGCCTGACTAATACCTGGAAAACAATCAGTCACAGCAGTAGACTCCTGTATGTAATGGAACCCAGTTCACTGCTCCAGCAAGTAGTTTCCCAAACTGAATAAATACACACATATAGACACTAAACTGCTTTGATAGTTCAGTCTTGTAGTGACTCAGATATCTGCTGAAAAAGAGACTTTCCATGGACACATTTGGCTCCTCAGTCCGTGAACTTCACATTTATTTTGAAGCGACTCACCTGCACAGCTGATGGAGGATGATCCAAACATTTCCAGTAACTCCACATGTTGTAAAGTCCAAAGGTCAAAATGTATTAATCAAAGATCGATGACATCAAAATGAACAACATGTTTTATCTGACGGAATATTCCTCTTCAGTCCAGATTAGTCCACCTTTAGTCTTTAAACATATTTTCTCTGTCACTGAACTGTTTGATCTCTGACGTGCTGCACACAAACGAGGTGCACACCTGTGTTAACGAGGCGGTCTAACAGCTCCATAACACACAGAATATTCATTAAAGAAAGCTGATATTTAAAATTCAGATGTATTACTTTATTAAAGTTGACTTCCAGTGGACTTGTTCGTATTTGTTTACATGTTCTATATTTTCAGGACGGGACAATGTGGAGATGGCGGAGTGATATTTTTAGTGATGAGTCAGGTGTGCTGTCATGCTGATTTGAGCGCGTTCTAAACGTCTAGTTGACCAATCAGATTGCTCGGTCGGATTCTACTTGTTGTATAATCTGCCAATAAAAATCAGCCATCCGCAGCACTTTTTTTTCCTCCTCCGAGGCTGAGTTTTATTTTTGGAAAAAAAAAGTTTCATTCTGTTCTCAAGGAAACAGATAAATTGTGTAACATAAAGCATGACAAGAGGGTGAACTACAACAAAGTTTTTTCTCTATAGAGGTCAGATGAACCAAAAAAATCTGCATCAAAAAACAATAATAAAAAAACATTTAAAACCATATATTGACTTTTTGTTGGACAGTTCTCTATAGCTAATTTCCCCGTTCATGACAACTGTACTGAGGGTGAATCTTTGTACAACTCTCCTGTTCAAATTATATTAAGGCTTGAAGTTATGCAGGATTAAGAGCATGGCCGCTCATATAGAGTAACAGCTGAGTACAGAGGAGCTGAAGCATCTTCGGCGTGGCGGTCGTCTGAGCTCGCTGCAGCCTGAAGCACAGAGTAGACGGTGTTATCTGCATCACCACGGGGGGCGCTGTTGAGCGAGGCAGCTGCTCGAGTCGTCTTCAGTCTGTGCCTTCAGCTGCATTTGGTTTGGTGTATTTGGCGTGAGCGTAAACTGTAGATATTTCTACAGGAGGAGATCTGCTCTGTCTGTCCTCCTCTCTGAGGTCTTCGTTCAGTCGGTCAGCCTGCAGAAAGACAACAGGGGTTTGGCTTGTATGAACATCAGCTGCAGTCACAAACACTAATGATGCTGAGATGTCTCTAATTTACTCAAACTCACCTCTGTGACATTGACATACTCTGTTTCCTGAGGAGGTCCTGAAAAACATCAGTTCAGAAGATTAGGTCCACTGTTACAGGAGGCTGCTCATAGACGTTTCCTGTATTCTCACCTTTGGGTTTACAGGCCGTCTTCCTGCAGTATATCAGCACAGCTGCTGATGATATGAAGATCGTGATGAACAGAGTCAGACGCACATACAGCAGCATATCTGTGGAAACCATTAAAACAAAAACATGTTAAACAAATAAAGAATACAAGTTCTGTAAAGACAAGCATACACATTCATGTATTTACATACCTACAGTACATGAATTTATAGAAACATACAAGAAAAACAGTTTGTTGAATGATGTAAATGTACCTTGACCTGCAGCTGTCTGTTGCTGTTGAGACTGGTGGGTGGTTTTAGGAGAGACTGATGAAGGTGTGGAGCTTCCTGAACTGGAGATTAAACTCTGTGTTGTTGTTGGTGTGGAGGTTGATGGGACTGATGTTGGAAAAGGTCCAGGAGTCCAGTTTGGTTTCAGAGTGGTTGGAGCTGTGAGACATGAAAAGAAACTAAATGAAAGAATCAGATACAAAAAACTCTGTTTGAACATTTCATTGAAATAAATTCTCTGTAAACAGTCAATGTATTTTTCATCAGACAGATAAATGCAGTAAGTAATCAATGTGTTTGTGTGACAGTCTGAGTTTAGATATTTTACAGATGAAGTGTTGGTTTTAAAAAGGAGCATTTATCAGTGTTCACCATGATGAAAATATGCAGCTCTAACTAGAATTGTTTGACTAAACATCAGCAGCCGTCAGTGAACAGTTCATTTCATGACTCTCAGTAGAAACTCACCATCTTCAACTCTGAGCTCAAACTCCTCGACTGAACCTGGAAGATAATCTCTTTTCAAAACACATCTGTACTTCCCCGAGTCAGACTTGATCAGGTTTGTGATGCTCACATACAGAACTGAAGTTAATGTTCCTGGTTCGTATTCAATGCTGTATCTGTCATACTGAGCTTTGTCCTTCTCTGTTTCAAAAAGAAAGTTGTCTTCTTTATAGAGGGCCCTCCCACTTCCAGAGAAAGATAATTTGCACTCATGTGTGATGTTTCCTCCCTCCTTTCCTGTAATAATGGGGATCCCCTCGGTGATGAGACCAGTGTTTCCAGCTGTTGAAAAGAGGAACACTCAATAGTTATTATCTGTACTTCCTGTAAGATGTTGCAGTTTCATTTGTTTCACATTGACAGACCAATTACCATTTAATGAAGACCTTTTACATGCCCCCAGAGAGAACTGGGGTTTACACCGATTGGTTTAAATATTTATATTTAATGCGCCATTTGAATATTTTATTTATATTAATGAATAATATTTTATTTCTGACTCACTAAAACCTCTTAAAGGAGTGTGTGAGATTTAGTGGCATCTAGTGGTGTAGTTTCTTAATGCAACCACCTCAGCTCTCTCTCTCCTTTCATGGAGGAGAAACTATAGAGGCCACGAAACGATCGAGAAACGTGACAGGTGATGACATGGCCGACTCTGTTGAAGAGGACCTGCAGCATCTGGAGATCAAATTTAAATTTAGTTTGATCAAATTCTCTCGTGTGAAAATGACGATTGTCTCTGTACGTGTGAAATGAGGTTTCAGATGTGTTGCTTCTATCTACAGCGATCAGTTTGTCACCAAGGCTGCTGACAGAGGTTCACTGCTGCAGTTCCTCTTTTGGAGCTGGTTCAAATAAATAAATAAATAAATAAATAAATAATTGTTTTCTCTTTTTAGCTCTATGAAACTTTTAGCTAACTGCAATTTAACCAAAGTAAGACACACTGACGTCTCTGCTACTATATGTAACTAATAATAATCACTTACTCTAAATCTATGAGATAAATCTACGACCTCAATAGTTTCCTGTGTTGCGAAACCGTCTGTGCTACAGTCAGGTTGAAACAAACAGAACTGTACAAATGCAACAAAAAGCAACAATAAAACTATGAAACAAGTACAGAAGAACAAAAGCTGATTGCAGATTGTCTGTCTTTACATTTTGAGTCATTAACTACATTTTAAAGTGACTCATCTCATTAATTTCATCATGTTTGACCACACAAAGCAACAACATGTCAGACACGGACACACACAGAGTCCACTGTTAAACATAATGCTACAAAGTTCAGTGACAAACTACAATAAATAAAGACAAATAACATAATGAAGAGAGAGGATGATATAAACAGAACCAGAGTGTACTCACAGAGGAAGAAGAAGCAGATCAAAGTGTGACAGACGTTCATGTTTGAGCCTCTGCTGGTTTTAGACTGCCTCTCTTCTTTCTTCACTGGTAAACCAGGAACTTCTCTAAATGATGGAGTCCCTCCTCCAAACAACACACACTCAACCCTCCTCCCCTTTTCATGAGTCTGTTTTTACACTGCAGGCTCAGTTATCAGGCTTGTTTGGAACTTCAAGTTTGGAGACATTTGTATAACTGCAGTAGGAAGAGCTTTGCAAAAGTCCTTTTTAAATACTTACTTTTATTTCTTTTTAAGAAAATATATAATTTGTGTAAAATGAAGTATGACAAGAGGGTGAACTACAAAAAAGTCATTTTGTCTGTACAAGAGGTCAAAAAACTTAAAAAATATTTAAAAACTATATATTAGCTTATTTTTCTATGCTGGAGAACTGCAATTCCTCAAACGTCCACTAGAGGCCGGCTCCAGAATTACTGAAATGTCCAACTTCACAGCAGAAATAAACATGTTTACAGCCTGGTACAAAAAACAGTTTTGGTCTCTATAGCTAATTTCCCCGTTCATGACAACTGTACTGAGGGTGAATTTTTATACAACTCACCTGTTCAAATGATATTAAGGCTTAAAGTTATGCAGAATTAAGAGCGTGGACGCTTTGATTGACAGGTGGGTGTCAGCACAGGTGTCTTGTTTGAGCAACCAGGCGTCATTCAGCCCACGTCAACAGCTTTGAAGCTACTGCTGATGCAAAGTAACAGCTGAGTACAGAGGAGCTGAAGCATCTTCAGCGTGGCGGTCGTCTGAGCTCGCTGCAGCGTGAACCACAGAGTAGACGACGTTATCTGCATCACCACGGGGGGCGCTGTTCAGCGGGGCAGTTGCACCGTTGGACAAATCCACCACAGAGTAGGTGAGTTTACTCGAGTCGTCTTCAGTCTGGAAGAAAACAAACAGAGGTCAAAGGTTATCGCTTACTGACTGACTCAGGTGAGTCCTAAACCATCTCTTAGTTATGCTGCTGTAGGCACAGACTGTCAGTCATCGAGCCATGTGGCAATAGTACAAGTCAAAATGTTCTCAGCGGGTGTTGCACTCCACCAAGGTTGCCCCTTGTCTTCCATTGTGTTTGTGATATTCGCTGTCAGGATCTCGGGGCAGCTGGGGAGAGGAGTGTGTTCGGTTTCTGAACCTCAGAATTGCGTCTCTGTTTTTTTGCAGATGATGTGGTTCTGTTGGGCTTCATCAGACCGTGACCTTCAGCATGCACTGGGGCAGTTTGCAGCCGAGTTTGTAGTTGGACTGGATGTTCTCTGTAGGAAAATGGTGGAACGCTCCCTCCAGGTTGGGAGTGAGTTACTGCCCCAACCAAAGGAGTTTAAGTATCTCGCAGACATTGTACGGGACCGTTGACCACAGTGAAATTTGACCACAGTTTTTACTCACTTCCACCTGAGAACTGGCTGCAGTGACCAAGCTGTAGTCATCTGTACCTTCAGCTGCATTTGGTTTGGTGTATTTGGCGAGAGCATGAACTGTAGATATTTCTACAGGAGGAGATCTGCTCTGTCTGTCCTCCTCTCTGAGGTCTTCGTTCACTCGGTCAGCCTGCAGAAAGACAACAGGGGTTTGGCTTGTATGAACATCAGCTGCAGTCACAAACACTAATGATGCTGCGATGTCTCTAATTTACTCAAACTCACCTCTGTGACATTGGCATACTCTGTTTCCTGAGGAGGTCCTGAAAAACATCAATTCAGAAGATTAGGTCCACTGTTACAGGAGGCTGCTCACAGACGCCATGTTTTCTCAAGATCACCTGACAGTGTAGTTTGTTTGGACTTCACTCTGTTCCACTCTTAAAACACGGGCAGAACCAGTATGTTGGCATGGCTACGCATCAGTGTCGACTTAAAATGGCGTTAGTTTCAGGCAGACACGTTGGTCTCTTGTGGTTGGTTAGAGAAGACTGAATCTCCGTCTTGACTCAATGAGACTGAAGTTTCGCAGCTCTCAGAAAACTCCAAAAAGTTTTAAGAACATGAAACTTCCATGGATGAAAAATTCACAATACAAAGAGTCATAACTGTTTGCAGTTTGGCTGTCATGTCAACAGTTATACAGACATCTCTTTTATAATGGTGTTCCACAGTGAACAAAGTTTACTTTTCAAAGTTAAGGTCAAATTAAACTTCATGTGTTAACAAACCAAAGACTGTTTCCTGTATTCTCACCTTTGGGTTTACTGTTCGTCTTCCTGCAGTATATCAGCACAGCTGCTGATAATACAAAGATCATGATGACCAGAGTCAGACCCACATACAGCAGCATATCTGTGGAAACCATAAAAGAAATACTTTATAACAAAAACATGTTAAACAAATAAAGAATACAAGTTCTGTACAGACAAGCATACACATTCATGTATTTACATACCTACAGTACATGAATTTATAGAAACACACAAGAAAAACAGTTTGTTGAATGATGTAAATGTACCTTGACCTGCAGCTGTCTGTTGCTGTTGAGACTGGTGGGTGGTTTTAGGAGAGACTGATGAAGGTGTGGAGCTTCCTGAACTGGAGATTAAACTCTGTGTTGTTGTTGGTGTGGAGGTTGATGGGACTGATGTTGGAAAAGGTCCAGGAGTCCAGTTTGGTTTCAGAGTGGTTGGAGCTGTGAGACATGAAAAGAAACTAAATGAAAGAGTCAGATACAAAAAACTCTGTTTGAACATTTCATTGAAATAAATTCTCTGTAAACAGTCAATGTATTTTTCATCAGACAGATAAATGCAGTAAGTAATCAATGTGTTTGTGTGACAGTCTGAGTTTAGATATTTTACAGATGAAGTGTTGGTTTTAAAAAGGAGCATTTATCAGTGTTCACCATGATGAAAATATGCAGCTCTAACTAGAATTGTTTGACTAAACATCAGCAGCCGTCAGTGAACAGTTCATTTCATGACTCTCAGTAGAAACTCACCATCTTCAACTCTGAGCTCAAACTCCTCGACTGAATCTGGACGATAATCTCTTTTCAAAACACATCTGTACTTCCCCGAGTCAGACTTGGTCAGGTTTGTGATGCTCACATACATAACTGGAGATGATAAAATGGTTCCTGGTTCATATTCAATGCTGTATCTGTCATACTGAGCTTTGTCCTTCTGTGTTTCAATGAGAAGATCGTCTTCTTTATAGAGGGCCCTCTGACTTCCAGAGAAAAAGTATTTACACCCATGTGTGATGTTTCCTCCCTCCTTTCCTGTAATAATGGGGATCTCTGCGTTGATGAGACCAGTGTTTCCAGCTGTTGAAAAGATGAACACTCAATAGTTATTATCTGTACTTCCTGTAAGATGTTGCAGTCAGATTTGTTTCACATTTACAGATCCACAGGGTCATACTGGGAGCTGCCCAGTTCAACCAGTCTGTGACTGGAAAACTAGAATAATTAACAATAATTAAAGACATGGAAACTTTACTGTGTGTTCAGACAGAATGTGTGGTGAATTTTAGAGGCAGTAGAAATTGAAAATGTCTCAAGTTGAGCAAAAAGTTTGCACTCATCCCGGTGCTTCATGACTCTGCATCATAAACGTCCAGAGAGAAGAGGAAAAAAGAAAGACACTGGAGGAAAATCACAGAGAGAACTGGAGTTTCAGCTGATATCTGAGTTCATTCAGAGGCTGAGCTCAACACTAACAGACAGTCAGTGCGTCTGTTGCTGGCTAACTTACTGCTAACATCTGTACAGGGAGTACATTGTAAATCAACGCTAATGGTCCAGCAGTCAAACGGTGTCAATACACATCACTTGATGCACAACCATTATTTAAGTGAGAGGTACATTGATGAAAAGAAATTATGCAATAATTGGTATTTTCACGTTATTATTCACTAATGAAAACAGTTATGAATATTATATTCCATTTGTGTCATCTTCTGTAAACAGAGCTGTCCTCTAATCATTTGCATTTGTTACCAGCTGAATGAACCATCTCCTGAAAAAGAATCAAGATGCAGTTAAAAGATCTCGAAAAAAGAAGAAAGTGACTTTGAGGTAACATTTCACTGAAATAACAAATATTCTCTGCAAAAGGAGCATTTATCAGTGTTCACCATGATGAAAATATGCAGCTCTAACTAGAATTGTTTGACTAAACATCAGCAGCCGTCAGTGAACAGTTCATTTCATGACTCTCAGTAGAAACTCACCATCTTCAACTCTGAGCTCAAACTCCTCGACTGAATCTGGAAGATAATCTCTTTTCAAAACACATCTGTACTTCCCCGAGTCAGACTTGGTCAGGTTTGTGATGCTCACATACAGAACTGAAGTTAATGTTGCTGGTTCATATTCAATGCTGTATCTGTCATACTGAGCTTTGTCCTTCTCTGTTTCAATGAGAAGATCGTCTTCTTTATAGAAGATCTTTTTCTGTCCACGGGTCATGAATTTGCACCTATACGTGATGTTTCCTCCCTCTTTCACAGGAATAATCTCCGCGGTGATGAGACCAGTGTTTCCAGCTGTTGAAAAGGTGAACACTCAATAGTTATTATCTGTACTTCCTGTAAGATGTTGCAGTCTGATTTGTTTCACATTTACAGATCCACAGGGTCATACTGGGAGCTGCCCAGTTCAACCAGTCTGTGACTGAGAGGTAAGAATTTAATCCGACAGAAACAGATCAAATCACAGTTTCTGTTTTATCATGTATTTTCCTGATTGGTTTAAATATTTATGTTAAATGTGCGATTTGATTTATTTTATTTTATTTTATTTTAATTTGTGACTCGCTGAAACCTCTTAAAGGAACAGTGTGTGAGATTCAGTGGCATCTAACAGTGTAGTTGCTGATTGCAACCACCTCAGTCTCACTCTCTCCTTTCTTCTAGGATGAACTATGGAGGCCACGAAATGAGACAGAAATGTGAAAGGTGACAAGTCCAAAGAAGAGGACCTGCAGTGTCTAGAGATAATTTTAGTTTTTATTGTCTTTGATTGATTGTTTGTGTTTCTGGAGTGTTGATTCGTTTGATCAAATTCTCTCATGTGAAAATGATTGTTGGTTGCCTCTCTGCATGTGAAATGAGGTTTCGGACGTGTTACTTCTATCTACAGCGGTCAGTTTGTCACCAAGGCTGCTGACAGAGGTTCACTGCTGCAGTTCCTCTTTTGGAGCTGGTTCAAATAAATAAATAAATAAATAATTGTTTTCTCTCTTTAGCTCTAAAAATTTTTTAGCAAACTGCTATTTAACCAAAGTAAAACACACTGATGTCTCTGCTACTCTGTAAAATAAGTAACTAATAATAATAATAACTTAATCTATATCTATGAGCTAAATCTATCTGTGTGTTGCTTCGATCTACAGCTGTCAGTTTGTCACAAGGCTGCTAACAGAGGTTCACTGCTACAGTTCCTCTTTTGGAGCTGGTTAAAAATAAATGATAAAAAATAATTGTTTTCTCTTTTTAGCTCTAAGAAAATTTAAACAAACTGCAATTTAACCAAAGTAAGACACACTGACGTCTCTGCTACTCTGTAAAACATGTAATAACTTTGATAAATCTACGACATCAATAGTTTCCTGTGTTGTTAAACCGTCTGTGCTACAGTCAGGTTGAAACAAACAGAACTGTACAAATGCAACAAAAAGCAACAATAAAACTATGAAACAAGTACAGAAGAACAAAAGCTGATTGCAGATTGTCTGTCTTTACATTTTGAGTCATTAACTACATTTTAAAGTGACTCATCTCATTCATTTCATCATGTTTGACCACACAAAGCAACAACATGTCAGACACGGACACACACAGAGTCCACTGTTAAACATAATGCTACAAAGTTCAGTGACAAACTACAATAAATAAAGACAAATAACATAATGAAGAGAGAGGATGATATAAACAGAACCAGAGTGTACTCACAGAGGAAGAAGAAGCAGATCAAAGTGTGACGGACGTTCATGTTTGAGCCTCTGCTGGTTTTAGACTGCCTCTCTTCTTTCTTCACTGGTAAACCAGGAACTTCTCTAAATGATGGAGTCCCTCCTCCAAACAACACACACTCAACCCTCCTCCCCTTTTCATGAGTCTGTTTTTACACTGCAGGCTCAGTTATCAGGCTTGTTTGGAACTTCAAGTTTGGAGACATTTCTATAACTCGTGGATTAAAGCAACAAAAAAAAAAAAAAATCACAATTGATGAAACATGTCACAGGTTACATTACTCCACTCATAACCGTGTTCTCTAATGCAGCCATCAAGTGTTTTACAGGTTGATCATAATTTTGACTTTTTATCTCATAATTATGACTTAGCATGTGTTTTTTTGTTTGTTTTGTTTTTTTAAATCAAGACTAAGTTTTCATCTTTTTTTTTTTTCTGGCAGTAATGGGCTTCAATATTTCCATCACTACCATACTGTTAACAATCAAAGGGAAGCTCTGAGGCTTTACATTTGTTCTCAGTGGCGGACTGGCCATCGGGAGCACCGGGACATTTCCCGGTGGCCTGGCCGCCGAACTGGCCCGCTCGGCGATTGCCGACGGTCGGGACCAAAGGCTCGGTTCGGGTCGCGCCTGATTTTTAAATGAACAATCCGTCGTGCGGCTCATCAGGGTATCCGCCTCGCTGAAGCTCACACAGACTGAGCAGCAACGTTGGGCACAAACACACCCCCTCCTCTCTTTTTGTGAGGCTCTCTGTCACAGCATTATTTCAGTTTATGTGATTTGAGTACAGGTTATTGCAGCACAACAGAAACATTTATTTTGTAGGGAAAGACACAGAAAAAGCTGTGTGGGCGCATGTGGAGCCTTTGCTTTATTATTTTACACTCTTACATCAGGAGGCGCCCAACCGAACTCACTCTTGGTGTTTTACGTTAATCGGGTGGTGGCGGCCCGGGATGGTATCAAATTCCCGGCCTGAATTATTGTCCCTGTCCGCCCCTGATTTTGTACAGTCACACTAACCAAAAAAAACTTCTTATTGATTATCATTATAAAGTTTCAGGGCGTTCCTGTAACCATGGTAACTCACGGAGCCAGAGGAGAAGCCGTTCACTCAGACACACTGCAGACAAAGTCCAGACACACAACAGGAGACTCTCTGCGTCAGACGAGTCCTCACATGTTGACTTCAGCAATATTACACGACAGTGATGCGGTCAGTCAGCGTCACTGAAGTGCCAATAATATGTTAAAGCAGGGGTCTTCAACCAGGGGTCCGGACCCCCTAGGGGGTCCGCAGAGGTACTGCAGGGGATCCCGCCAAATTTTGTCATAATAATTGACAATTTACACCAAAATAATTTGTGAGAATTAAAAAATATATCAAAAATGATACTGAGTAAACTGCAAGCATTAATATGCAACAATAAGCTACTGTTGACAAAAACTATTTATTTATTAATTATTTACTTATTTTAAATTATTCCATTATACACGAAGGTTTTATCAATCATAAACACATATAACCAGATTAGTCCACCTTTAGTCTTTAAACATATTTTCTCTGTCACTGAACTGTTTGATCTCTGACGTGCTGCACACAAACGAGGTGCACACCTGTGTTAACGAGGCGGTCTAACAGCTCCATAACACACAGAATATTCATTAAAGAAAGATGATATTTAAAATTCAGATGTATTACTTTATTAAAGTTGACTTCCAGTGGACTTGTTCGTATTTGTTTACATGTTCTATATTTTCAGGACGGGACAATGTGGAGATGGCGGAGTGATATTTTTAGTGATGAGTCAGGTGTGCTGTCATGCTGATTTGAGCGCGTTCTAAACGTCTAGTTGACCAATCAGATTGCTCGGTCGGATTCTACTTGTTGTATAATCTGCCAATAAAAATCAGCCATCCGCAGCACTTTTTTTTCCTCCTCCGAGGCTGAGTTTTATTTTTGGAAAAAAAAAGTTTCATTCTGTTCTCAAGGAAACAGATAAATTGTGTAACATAAAGCATGACAAGAGGGTGAACTACAACAAAGTTTTTTCTCTATAGAGGTCAGATGAACCAAAAAAATCTGCATTAAAAAACAATAATAAAAAAACATTTAAAACCATATATTGACTTTTTGTTGGACAGTTCTCTATAGCTAATTTCCCCGTTCATGACAACTGTACTGAGGGTGAATCTTTGTACAACTCTCCTGTTCAAATTATATTAAGGCTTGAAGTTATGCAGGATTAAGAGCATGGCCGCTCATATAGAGTAACAGCTGAGTACAGAGGAGCTGAAGCATCTTCGGCGTGGCGGTCGTCTGAGCTCGCTGCAGCCTGAAGCACAGAGTAGACGGTGTTATCTGCATCACCACGGGGGGCGCTGTTGAGCGAGGCAGCTGCTCGAGTCGTCTTCAGTCTGTGCCTTCAGCTGCATTTGGTTTGGTGTATTTGGCGTGAGCGTAAACTGTAGATATTTCTACAGGAGGAGATCTGCTCTGTCTGTCCTCCTCTCTGAGGTCTTCGTTCACTCGGTCAGCCTGCAGAAAGACAACAGGGGTTTGGCTTGTATTAACATCAGCTGCAGTCACAAACACTGATGATGCTGAGATGTCTCTAATTTACTCAAACTCACCTCTGTGACATTGACATACTCTGTTTCCTGAGGAGGTCCTGAAAAACATCAGTTCAGAAGATTAGGTCCACTGTTACAGGAGGCTGCTCAGAGACGTTTCCTGTATTCTCACCTTTGGGTTTACAGGCCGTCTTCCTGCAGTATATCAGCACAGCTGCTGATGATATGAAGATTGTGATGAACAGAGTCAGACGCACATACAGCTGTGTACCTGTGGAAACCATTTAAACAATTCTTTATAACAAAAACATGTTAAACAAATAAAGAATACAAGTTCTGTACAGACAAGCATACACATTCATGTATTTACATACATACAGTACATGAATTTATAGAAACACACAAGAAAAACAGTTTGTTGAATGATGTAAATGTACCTTGACCTGCAGCTGTCTGTTGCTGTTGAGACTGGTGGGTGGTTTTAGGAGAGACTGATGAAGGTGTGGAGCTTCCTGAACTGGAGATTAAACTCTGTGTTGTTGTTGGTGTGGAGGTTGATGGGACTGATGTTGGAAAAGGTCCAGGAGTCCAGTTTGGTTTCAGAGTGGTTGGAGCTGTGAGACATGAAAAGAAACTAAATGAAAGAATCAGATACAAAAAACTCTGTTTGAACATTTCATTGAAATAAATTCTCTGTAAACAGTCAATGTATTTTTCATCAGACAGATAAATGCAGTAAGTAATCAATGTGTTTGTGTGACAGTCTGAGTTTAGATATTTTACAGATGAAGTGTTGGTTTTAAAAAGGAGCATTTATCAGTGTTCACCATGATGAAAATATGCAGCTCTAACTAGAATTGTTTGACTAAACATCAGCAGCCGTCAGTGAACAGTTCATTTCATGACTCTCAGTAGAAACTCACCATCTTCAACTCTGAGCTCAAACTCCTCGACTGAACCTGGAAGATAATCTCTTTTCAAAACACATCTGTACTTCCCCGAGTCAGACTTGGTCAGGTTTGTGATGCTCACATACAGAACTGAACGAGATAAACTGGATCCTGGTTCATATTCAATGCTGTATCTGTCATGCTGAGCTTTGTCCTCCTCTGTTCCAATGAGAAAAACGTCTTCTTTATAGAGGGCCCTCTGACTTCCAGAGAAAGATAATTTGCACCCATGTCTGATGTTTCCTCCCTCCTTTCCTGTAATAATGGGGATCTCTGCGTTGATGAGACCAGTGTTTCCAGCTGTTGAAAAGATGAACACTCAATAGTTATTATCTATACTTCCTGTAAGATGTTGCAGTCGGATTTGTTTCACATTTACAGATCCACAGGGTCATACTGGGAGCTGCCCAGTTCAACCAGTCTGTGACTGGAAAACTAGAATAATTAACAATAATTAAAGACATGGAAACTTTACTGTGTGTTCAGACAGAATGTGTGGTGAAATTTAGAGGCAGTAGAAATTGAAAATGTCTCAAGTTGAGCAAAAAGTTTGCACTCATCCCGGTGCTTCATGACTCTGCATCATAAACGTCCAGAGAGAAGAGGAAAAAAGAAAGACACTGGAGGAAAATCACAGAGAGAACTGGAGTTTCAGCTGATATCTGAGTTCATTCAGAGGCTGAGCTCAACACTAACAGACAGTCAGTGCGTCTGTTGCTGGCTAACTTACTGCTAACATCTGTACAGGGAGTACATTGTAAATCAACGCTAATGGTCCAGCAGTCAAACGGTTTCAATACACATCACTTGATGCACAATCATTATTTAAGTGAGAGGTACGTTGATGAAAAGAAATTATGCAATAATTGGTATTTTCACGTTATTATTCACTAATGAAAACATAGTTATGAATATTATATTCCATTTGTGTCATCTTCTGTAAACAGAGCTGTCCTCTAATCATTTGCATTTGTTACCAGCTGAATGAACCATCTCCTGAAAAAGAATCAAGATGCAGTTAAAAGATCTCGAAAAAAGAAGAAAGTGACTTTGAGGTAACATTTCACTGAAATAACAAATATTCTCTGCAAAAGGAGCATTTATCAGTGTTCACCATGATGAAAATATGCAGCTCTAACTAGAATTGTTTGACTAAACATCAGCAGCCGTCAGTGAACAGTTCATTTCATGACTCTCAGTAGAAACTCACCATCTTCAACTCTGATCTCAAACTCCTCGGTTGATTCATGAGCCCAACTGTTCAAAACACATCTGTACTTCCCCGAGTCAGACTTGGTCAGGTTTGTGATGCTCACATACAGAACTGAAGTTAATGTTGCTGGTTCATATTCAATGCTGTACCTGCCGCGCTGAACTTTGTCCTTCTCTGTTTCAGTGAGAATTTTGTCTTCTTTATAGAAGATCTTTTTCTGTCCACGGGTCATGAATTTGCACCTATACGTGATGTTTCCTCCCTCTTTCACAGGAATAATCTCCGCGGTGATGAGACCAGTGTTTCCAGCTGTTGAAAAGATGAACACTCAATAGTTATTATCTGTACTTCCTGTAAGATGTTGCAGTCTGATTTGTTTCACATTTACAGATCCACAGGGTCATACTGGGAGCTGCCCAGTTCAACCAGTCTGTGACTGGAAAACTAGAATAATTAACAATAATTAAAGGCATGGAAACTTTACTGTGTGTTCAGACAGAATGTGTGGTGAATTTTAGAGGCAGTGGAAATTTAAAATGTCTCAACCTGAGCAAAAAGTTTGCACTCATGACTCTGCATCATAAACGTCCAGAGAGAAGAGGAAAGAAGAAAGACACTGGAGGAAAATCCAAGAGAGACCTGGACTTTATGTTTTATCGCGTATTACACATATTATATGTGCCATTTCAATATTTTATTTATATTAATTCATAATATTTGATTTCTGACTCACTAAAACCTCTTAAAGGAACAGTGTGTGAGATTTAGTGACATCTAGTGGTGTAGTTGCTTAATGCAACCACCTCAGCTCTCTCTCTCCTTTCATGGAGGAGAAACTATAGAGGCCACGAAACGATCGAGAAACGTGACAGGTGATGACATGGCCGACTCTGTTGAAGAGGACCTGCAGCATCTGGAGATCAAATTTAAGTTTAGTTTGATCAAATTCTCTCGTGTGAAAATGACGATTGTCTCTGTACGTGTGAAATGAGGTTTTGGGTGTGTTGCTTCTATCTACAGCTGTCAGTTTGTCACCAAGGCTGCTGACAGAGGTTCACTGCTGCAGTTCCTCTTTTGGAGCTGGTTCAAATAAATGATAATAAATAATTGTTTTCTCTTTTTAGCTCTATGAAAATTTTAGCAAACTGCAATTTAACCAAAGTAAGACACACTGACGTCTCTGCTACTCTGTAAAAAAATATAACACCTTTGATAAACCTGTGACATCAATAGTTTCCTGTGTTGTTAAACCGTCTGTGCTACAGTCAGGTTGAAACAAACAGAACTGTACAAATGCAACAAAAAGCAACAATAAAACTATGAAACAAGTACAGAAGAACAAAAGCTGATTGCAGATTGTCTGTCTTTACATTTTGAGTCATTAACTACATTTTAAAGTGACTCATTAATTTCATCATGTTTGACCACACAAAGCAACAACATGTCAGACACGGACACACACAGAGTCCACTGTTAAACATAATGCTACAAAGTTCAGTGACAAACTGCAATAATTAAAGACAAATAACATAATGAAGAGAGAGGATGATATAAACAGAACCAGAGTGTACTCACAGAGGAAGAAGAAGCAGATCAAAGTGTGACGGACGTTCATGTTTGAGCCTCTGGTGGTTTTAGACTGCCTCTCTTCTTTCTTCACTGGTAAACCAGGAACTTCTCTAAATGATGGAGTCCCTCCTCCAAACAACACACACTCAACCCTCCTCCCCTTTTCATGAGTCTGTTTTTACACTGCAGGCTCAGTTATCAGGCTTGTTTGGAACTTCAAGTTTGGAGACATTTGTATAACTGCAGTAGGAAGAGCTTTGCAAAAGTCCTTTTTAAATATTTACTTTTATTTCTTTTTAAGAAAATATGTAATTTGTGTAAAATGAAGTATGACAAGAGGGTGAACTACAAAAAAGTCATTTTGTCTGTACAAGAGGTCAAAAAATTTTTTTTAAATATTTAAAAACTATATATTAGCTTATTTTTCTATGCTGGAGAACTGCAATTCCTCAAACGTCCACTAGAGGCCGGCTCCAGAATTATTGAAATGTCCAACTTCACAGCAGAAATAAACATGTTTACAGCCTGGTACAAAAAACAGTTTTGGTCTCTATAGCTAATTTCCCCGTTCATGACAACTGTACTGAGGGTGAATTTTTATACAACTCACCTGTTTAAATTATATTAAGGCTTAAAGTTATGCAGGATTAAGAGCGTGGACGCTTTGATTGACAGGTGGGTGTCAGCACAGGTGTCTTGTTTGAGCAACCAGGCGTCATTCAGCCCACGTCAACAGCTTTGAAGCTACTGCTGATGCAAAGTAACAGCTGAGTACAGAGGAGCTGAAGCATCTTCGGCGTGGCGGTCGTCTGAGCTCGCTGCAGCGTGAACCACAGAGTAGACGACGTTATCTGCATCACCACGGGGGGCGCTGTTCAGCGGGGCAGTTGCACCGTTGGACAAATCCACCACAGAGTAGGTGAGTTTACTCGAGTCGTCTTCAGTCTGGAAAAAAACAAACAGAGGTCAAAGGTTATCGCTTACTGACTGACTCAGGTGAGTCCTAAACCAGCTCTTAGTTATGCTGCTGTAGGCACAGACTGTCAGTCATCGAGCCATGTGGCAATAGTACAAGTCAAAATGTTCTCAGCGGGTGTTGCACTCCACCAAGGTTGCCCCTTGTCTTCCATTGTGTTTGTGATATTCGCTGTCAGGATCTCGGGGCAGCTGGGGAGAGGAGTGTGTTCGGTTTCTGAACCTCAGAATTGCGTCTCTGTTTCTTTGCAGATGATGTGGTTCTGTTGGGCTTCATCACACCGTGACCTTCAGCATGCACTGGGGCAGTTTGCAGCCGAGTTTGTAGGTGGACTGGATGTTCTCTGTAGGAAAATGGTGGAACGCTCCCTCCAGGTTGGGAGTGAGTTACTGCCCCAACCAAAGGAGTTTAAGTATCTCGCAGACATTGTACGGGACCGTTGACCACAGTGAAATCTGACCACAGTTTTTACTCACTTCCATCTGAGAACTGGCTGCAGTGACCAAGCTGTAGTCATCTGTGCCTTCAGCTGCATTTGGTTTGCTGTATTTGGCGTGAGCGTGAACTGTAGATATTTCTACAGAAGGAGATCTGCTCTGTCTGTTCTCCTCTCTGATCTCCTCATACACTCGGTCAGCCTGCAGAAAGACAACAGGGGTTTGGCTTGTATGAACATCAGCTGCAGTCACAAACACTAATGATGCTGAGATGTCTCTAATTTACTCAAACTCACCTCTGTGACATTGACATACTCCGTTTCCTGAGGAGGTCCTGAAAAACATCAATTCAGAAGATTAGGTCCACTGTTACAGGAGGCTGCTCACAGACGCCATGTTTTCTCAAGATCACCTGACAGTGTAGTTTGTTTGGACTTCACTCTGCTCCACTCTTAAAACACGGGCAGAACCAGTATGTTGGCATGGCTACGCATCAGTGTCGACTTAAAATGACGTTAGTTTCAGGCAGATACGTTGGTCTCTTGTGGTTGGTTAGAGAAGACTGAATCTCCGTCTTGACTCAATGAGACTGAAGTTTCGCAGCTCTCAGAAAACTCCAAAAAGTTTTAAGAACATGAAACTTCCATGGATGAAAAATTCACAATACAAAGAGTCATAACTGTTTGCAGTTTGGCTGTCATGTCAACAGTTATACAGACATCTCTTTTATAATGGTGTTCCACAGTGAACAAAGTTTACTTTTCAAAGTTAAGGTCAAATTAAACTTCATGTGTTAACAAACCAAAGACTGTTTCCTGTATTCTCACCTTTGGGTTTACTGTTCGTCTTCCTGCAGTATATCAGCACAGCTGCTGATAATACAAAGATCATGATGACCAGAGTCAGACCCACATACAGCAGCATATCTGTGGAAACCATAAAAGAAATACTTTATAACAAAAACATGTTAAACAAATAAAGAATACAAGTTCTATACAGACAAGCATACACATTCATGTATTTACATACCTACAGTACATGAATTTATAGAAACATACAAGAAAAACAGTTTGTTGAATGATGTAAATGTACCTTGACCTGCAGCTGTCTGTTGCTGTTGAGACTGGTGGGTGGTTTTAGGAGAGACTGATGAAGGTGTGGAGCTTCCTGAACTGGAGATTAAACTCTGTGTTGTTGTTGGTGTGGAGGTTGATGGGACTGATGTTGGAAAAGACATGAAAAGAAACTAAATGAAAGAATCAGATACAAAAAACTCTGTTTGAACATTTCATTGAAATAAATTCTCTGTAAACAGTCAATGTATTTTTCATCAGACAGATAAATGCAGTAAGTAATCAATGTGTTTGTGTGACAGTCTGAGTTTAGATATTTTACAGATGAAGTGTTGGTTTTAAAAAGGAGCATTTATCAGTGTTCACCATGATGAAAATATGCAGCTCTAACTAGAATTGTTTGACTAAACATCAGCAGCCGTCAGTGAACAGTTCATTTCATGACTCTCAGTAGAAACTCACCATATTCAACTCTGAGCTCAAACTCCTCGACTGAACCTGGAAGATAATCTCTTTTCAAAACACATCTGTACTTCCCCGAGTCAGACTTGATCAGGTTTGTGATGCTCACATACATAACTGAAGTTAATGTTCCTGGTTCATATTCAATGCTGTATCTGTCACGCTGAGCTTTGTCCTCCTGTGTTTCAAAAAGAATGTCGTCTTCTTTATAGAGGGCCCTCCCACTTCCAGAGAAAGATAATTTGCACTCATGTGTGATGTTTCCTCCCTCCTTTCCTGTAATAATGGGGATCCCCTCGGTGATGAGACCAGTGTTTCCAGCTGTTGAAAAGAGGAACACTCAGTAGTTATTATCTGTACTTCCTGTAAGATGTTGCAGTTTCATTTGTTTCACATTTACAGACCAATTTCCATTTACTGAAGACCTTTTACAAGCCCCCAGAGAGAACTGGGGTTGACACCGATTGGTTTAAATATTTATATTACATGTGCCATTTGACTATTTCATTTATATTAATGAATAATATTTTTATTTCTGACTCACTAAAACCTCTTAAAGGAACAGTGTGTGAGATTTAGTGACATCTAGTGGTGTAGTTGCTGATTGCAACCACCTCAGCTCTCTCTCCTTTCTAGTATGGAGGAGTTGCTTATATACAGCAGTCAGTTTGTCATCAAGGCTGCTAACAGAGGTTCACTGCTGCAGTTCCTCTTTTGGAGCTGGTTAAAAATAAATGATAAAAAAAGTAATTGTTTTCTCTTTTTAGCTCTATGAAAATTTTAGCAAACTGCAAGTTAACTAAAGTAAGACACACTGACGTCTCTGCTACTCTGTAAATTATGTAACTAATAATAATAACTTAGTCTTTATCTATGAGCTAAATCTACAATATCAATAGTTTCCTGTGTTGCGAAACCGTCTCTGCTACAGTCAGGTTGAAACAAACAGAACTGTACAAATGCAACAAAAAGCAACAATAAAACTATGAAACAAGTACAGAAGAACAAAAGCTGATTGCAGATTGTCTGTCTTTACATTTTGAGTCATTAACTACATTTTAAAGTGACTCATCTCATTAATTTCATCATGTTTGACCACACAAAGCAACAACATGTCAGACACGGACACACACAGAGTCCACTGTTAAACATAATGCTACAAAGTTCAGTGACAAACTACAATAAATAAAGACAAATAACATAATGAAGAGAGAGGATGATATAAACAGAACCAGAGTGTACTCACAGAGGAAGAAGAAGCAGATCAAAGTGTGACGGACGTTCATGTTTGAGCCTCTGCTGGTTTTAGACTGCCTCTCTTCTTTCTTCACTGGTAAACCAGGAACTTCTCTAAATGATGGAGTCCCTCCTCCAAACAACACACACTCAACCCTCCTCCCCTTTTCATGAGTCTGTTTTTACACTGCAGGCTCAGTTATCAGGCTTGTTTGGAACTTCAAGTTTGGAGACATTTGTATAACTGCAGCAGGAAGAGCTTTGCAAAGTCAGTTTCATCTGTTCTAAAAAAAAAAAAAAAACTTTAAGAAACTTTTTAAAGAAAATAAAAGTGACTTTAGAAAAAAAATTAATAATTGCACAGGGTGAATTTTATTTTTGGAAAAGGAAACAGATAAATTGTGTAACATAAAGCATGACAAGAGGGTGAACTACAACAAAGTTTTTTCTCTATACAAGAGGTCAGACGAACCGAACTGCATTTGGTTTGGTGTATTTGGCGTGAGCGTAAACTGTAGATATTTGTACAGGAGGAGATCTGCTCTGTCTGTCCTCCTCTCTGAGGTCTTCGTTCACTCGGTCAGCCTGCAGAAAGACAACAGGGGTTTGGCTTGTATGAATATCAGTTGCAGTCACAAACACTAATGATGCTGAGGTGTCTCTAATTTACTCAAACTCACCTCTGTGACATTGGCATACTCTGTTTCCTGAGGAGGTCCTGAAAAACATCAGTTCAGAAGATTAGGTCCACTGTTACAGGAGGCTGCTCACAGACACCATGTTTTCTCAAGATCACCTGACAGTGTAGTTTGTTTGGACTTCACTCTGCTCCACTCTTAAAACACGGGCAGAACCAGTATGTTGGCATGGCTACGCATCAGTGTCGACTTAAAATGACGTTAGTTTCAGGCAGATACGTTGGTCTCTTGTGGTTGGTTAGAGAAGACTGAATCTCCGTCTGGACTCAATGAGACTGAAGTTTCGCAGCTCTCAGAAAAGCTCTAGAAAGTTTTATTAAAGCAAATTAAGCAAATTTTATTAAAGTAACTCTGACCTCAAACTCCTCGGTTGAATTTGGAAGCCAAAGAGGGTCCAAAACACATCTGTATGGCCCAGAGTCAGACTTGGTCAGGTTTGTGAAGCACACACACAGAACTGTTTTAGATATAATGCTTTCTGATGCATATTCAATGTTGTATCTGCCACACTGAGCTCTGTTCTCAGATGTTTCAATGAGACATTTTCTTTATGGAGGGCCTTCCGACGTCCAAAGAAAATGAATTTGCACCCATGTGTGATGAATCACTCTCAAAGTGTGAAATGAAGTTTTGAATGTGTTACTCATATCTCCAGCTGTCACTCTGTCGCCAAGGCTGCTAACAGTGGTTCACGGCTACAGTTCATCTTTTAGAGCCGGTTCAAATAAAATAATAATAAAAATAATTGTTTTCTCGTTTCAGCTCTACGAAGGTAAAGAAAGTTTTAGCAAACTTAAAGTAAGGGACACTGACGCCTCTACTGCTCTGAAAAACATTTAACACCTTTTCAAATCTATGTGATCAGTAGTTTCCTGTGTCATGATGATAAAACAGTCTCAGCTACAGTCAAGTTGAAACCAACTTTAGATTTTAAAGGAGATACTGGAAATGAACTACATGTTGGTTTCTGTTGCGACAGATAAAAATAAAGCAAGACTGATATGAGATGTAATAAATCTGTTAAACATAATGCTACAAAGTTCAGTGACAAACTACAATAAATGAAGAAAAATAACATAATGAAGAGAGAGGATGATATAAATAGAAGCAGAGTGTACTCACAGAGGAAGAAGAAGCAGATCAAAGTGTGACGGACGTTCATGTTTGAGCCTCTGGTGGTTTTAGACTGCCTCTCTTCTTTCTTCACTGGTAAACCAGGAACTTCTCTAAATGATGGAGTCAACAAGGCACACTCAACTCTGCTCAACGTTTCATGAGTCTGATTTAACTCTGCAGGGTCAGTTATCAGGCTTATTTGTAACTTAAAATGTGTATCTTTATGTGTGATGCACTGACATCTAGAGGTTGAAATGGGTACTGCAGTCCAAATTCAAAGTATTGCAGAGTTGCCAGATGGAACAGCACAGGATGAGTATAACGTGGTTTATTTCACGAACCAGGTTTTACCTCTGAGTCTGACTTCGATCTGTGCTGCAAAATCGTGACAGCAAGAAGTTTAATCTGTGTCTGTTTGTTATAATCATAAGTAAACATTACTTATGATTGTTTCACAGCAGTTACGTTCAGCACAAATAAACTCCCCTATAGACGCCAGTAGAAGAAACATTGTACACAACAATAATGTGGTCGTAGGTTGTGTTTTTCACAACTCCTGAGGAAAAAAACAAACAAACAAACAAACAAAAACAGCTGATACAGAGTCCCCATGAGCCGCAGCATCTGTCTCTGCCTCCCACAGTTAGAGACAGGTATGGGTGGTAAGTTTCACAGTGACTTTGTCAATTTGCACTATGCACTGTCGAGTCTAACATGAACTCCATTGATCCATTTTGTTTGCTTGCATGGCTATGGCACGCAGTGTTTGCATCTAATTTGTTACATATCTGTCAACGTGGAGCATCGACATGGGACTTTCTGGACTGTAAAGCTGATTACAAAGGAGGACATACTGGCTGTAGTATCATTATCAGGAAGCCAGTATTTTAGTAGAGCATGTTTCCTTCATCTCTGATGACATAGCATGGTAATTTTATGATTTAATACAGTAAATATCTGACATATTGTTTCTTTAAAATGTCATTAATCCTAAAAGAAGGAGTTTTTGTACTTAAATAGGATGAAAACTAATGAAACTTCAATCTAGAAAATTCTTTTTAAACACTGCAAAGGTCGATTTTTATTTTTATTTTGAAAAAAAAAAGTTTTCTTAATAATTTATTATAATTTTTGTAACATGAAGCAAAGTAAGAGGGTGAGCTTCAAAAGGTCATCAGTTGCACTATAAAACCATTTTCTAAATGTGGTCACACACATGGTAAAGTGGCATGTAGAAGCTTCCATTGTGTAAGTAAACAACCGACTACTTTTTGTTTCTATGTGTGAAATGAGAAAAAAAAATGAGAGAGGCACAACTTGTGACAAGTTTTTTTTTTTAACAGCAAAGAACAGATTTTTGTGTGAATGTGACTCATTCAAACTACTTTGTGCACTTATAGCATTGACAGCGTTGAAGATACTGCCGGCGGTAAATAACAGTCGAGTACAGAGGAGATGAAGCGTGTTCGGCAGCCTGAGGCACAGAGTAGACGACATTATCTGCATAGCCATGGGGGGCGCTGTTGCTCGAGGCAGCCACCACAAAGTAGGTGACTTTACTCCATTCGGCTTCAGTCTGTAAGAAAACAAAGAGACGGGGTTTATGGATTCTGTATACTTCAGTAAGTTTGTTGTTTAATGATAAATTCCATCTCCGCTATGAATATAAATATTTATTACTACATATCGACCGGTTTGTTAGCCATGCTGCCCCTACTGTGAGCTCAGAGGAGTGCTAGTGTTTGTACCACAGGTGGTTTGGTTTAAGGGAATGCTCACAGGGAGCGGAGCCAGTGTCGTGCCAGAACCAGAGCTGGTCAGCGGCGATGTGACTGGGCTCAGCAGACTCTGTGCACATAATGGCAGAGGAGAGGAAGTTAAGAAGAGAAAAGTAGAGAGGGACTGAGCAAGAAGCCACCAGACAAGAGTAAATCTGGGCCGTTGGTGACAGTTGGGCATCTGTCTTACTGCATTCTCTAGAATGGCAATACATTCCTCAGAAACATGAATTGATGCAACAGTGGTTTGGTTTGTATTAATATCAGCTGATGTCATAAACACCATTAATGCTCAATGTCCCAAATTTACTCAAACTCACCTCTGTGTCATTCGCAGTCTCCACAGGAGGTTCTGAAAAACATCAGGAGATTAGGTCCACCGTTAAAACAACTCGTCAAAGAGACTCACTACATCTGAAGAACTATAAAGATAAGGTTAATTGGGGTTTGGGTTGAAACACAGGTGAAATACATGTATGTAAGTTTTAGATGTTCAGCTGTCTTTGTTGTGTGTTGTGTTTCCTGCAGCCTCACCTTTGGGTTCACAGGCCATCTTACTTAAAGATATCAGTACACCTGCTGATAATATGAAGATCATGACGACTGGAGTCAGATGCACATACAGCTGCATACCTGTGTGGGTTTTTTTTTTTTTTGAGCAGTAGAACAGGTTTGTTTTACACTTCCAGGTTCATTATAAAATACGTACTGTGTACTGTACGTGGGAGAATAACTGGGATCATGTGAAACACGAGGGGTCCAGTCATGCAGTGCTGTCAAACCAATACTTCCTTTCACTACTTTTAATACTTAAAAACATTAAAATTGCTCAGTTTCAACATTTGATAAGTTGTCTTTGTGCTCTTTCCAAGTAAATATGGTGTTTGAATGTTTATATTTGGTTTCTACTTACATTTGATGCAGCTTGCCAACTTTTCTGGAAACACTGTTGTAGATTCTGACTGAAAAATACTTCCTGCAAGACAAACATATTCATGCTATTGATTGGTTTATATGTGTGTCATCACTCCGCTGTGATTGGAGCACTGACATGAACAATCAAAGATGATGACTGATGTACCTGGACGTGCGGCAGATGTCAAAATTGTTGTTTGTATGGAGGTTGGTGAAGGTGTGGAGCTTTCTGAACTAAAGCTTAAACTCTGTGTTGTTGGTTTCAGAGTAGTTGGAGCTGTGAGACATTAAAAAAAAAACAATGAAAGAAGTAAGTAATCAATGTGTTTGTGTGACAGTCTGAGTTTAGATATTTTACAGATGAAGTGTTGGTTTTAAAAAGGAGCATTTATCAGTGTTCACCATGATGAAAATATGCAGCTCTAACTAGAATTGTTTGACTAAACATCAGCAGCCGTCAGTGAACAGTTCATTTCATGACTCTCAGTAGAAACTCACCATCTTCAACTCTGAGCTCAAACTCCTCGGTTGATTCATGAAACCATCTGCCCAAAACACATCTGTACTTCCCCGAGTCAGACTTCATCAGGTTTGTGATGCTGACATACAGAACTGGAGGTAGCACACTGGTTCCTGGTGTATATCTAATGCTGTATCTGCCGCGCTGAGCTGTGTCCTCATATGTTTCAATGAGGAGGTCGTCTTTTTTATAGAGCGCCCTTTTCCTTCCAGAGAAAATGAATTTACACTGATGTCTGATGTTTCCTCCCCCCTTCCCTGTAATAATGGGGATCCCCTCGGTGATGAGACCAGCGTTTCCAGCTGTTGAAAAGATGAACACTCAATAGTTATTATCTGTACTTCCTGTAAGATGTTGCACTCTGATTTGTTTCACATTTACAGATCCACAGGGTCATACTGGGAGCTGCCCAGTTCGACTGAGAGGTAACAATTTAATCCAACAGAAACAGATTTTAATTTAATAAAAAAAAAATAGTTAAAGACATTGAGACCTTACTGTGTGACAAGAGGAAAGAAAGGCACTGGAGGAAAATCACAGAGAGCACATTACATTTCACGCTGATTGAATTTGGTTTAAATATATAAAATAAATGGAACATTTGAAACTTAGACCTCCTGACCAAGTCAGCCAAGAGCCACCAACACCTCTTGTACTTGTGCTAAAAATATACCAACTTTGATGAACCTGTGACATCAGTAGTTTCCTGTGCTGTTAAACCGTCTCTGCTACAGTCAGGTTGAAACAAACAGAACTGTACAAATGCAACAAAAAGCAACAATAAAACTATGAAACAAGTACAGAAGAACAAAAGCTGATTGCAGATTGTCTGTCTTTACATTTTGAGTCATTAACTACATTTTAAAGTGACTCATCTCATTAATTTAACCATGTTTGACCACACAAAGCAACAACATGTCAGACACGGACACACACAGAGTCCACTGTTAAACATAATGCTACAAAGTTCAGTGACAAACTGCAATAAATAAAGACAAATAACATAATGAAGAGAGAGGATGATATAAACAGAACCAGAGTGTACTCACAGAGGAAGAAGAAGCAGATCAAAGTGTGACGGACGTTCATGTTTGAGCCTCTGCTGGTTTTAGACTGCCTCTCTTCTTTCTTCACTGGTAAACCAGGAACTTCTCTAAATGATGGAGTCCCTCCTCCAAACAACACACACTCAACCCTCCTCCCCTTTTCATGAGTCTGTTTTTACACTGCAGGCTCAGTTATCAGGCTTGTTTGGAACTTAAAGCTGCATTAATGTCACATGTTTGTAAAAGTTTGTGTGACAGTAGTGTGTCTCCATTATTGAGTCCTATATGTCAGTTTAATCTGTTCAAATTAAACTTTATCGCGTCATTTAAAAAAAATAAAGAAAGAAAACAGTGTTTGTGATACTGCAGCAAAAGTCTCAAAAAAAGTCTTGGGATACCACAAAGGCTGATTTAAATTTTATTTTGGAACTTGAACTATGAGAGAGAAAAAACCCAAAATCAACAATTTTTGTCTATACAAGACGTCAGAAAAAAACAAAAGAAAACCTGCATCAAAAACACATTTTAATTGCTATATATTTACCTTTTCCCCAAAAAAACTGCAGTTCCTCAAACGTCCACTTGAAGCTGGCTCCATAAACCATAAGTCCCCATGTTAAAATGTCCAACTTCACAGCAGAAATAAACATGTTTACAGCCTGGTACAAAACAAGTGGTCACACCTTTAATGTTCACTATCACTGACATCGTTTGCTGTTTCATCAAAATAAAGTGAGATAACCCTTAAAAAATAAAGTCAGTTCACTTTAACAAACAGTTTTCATACAGAACTTTTTTTTTTTTTTACAAAGGGGTTGACGAATGTTCATCATGGTGGCCATCCGAGTTCGGTGCAACCTGCGGCCCAGGTTTGACGACATTATCGGCATCACCTGGAGGAGCGCTGTTGAGCGAGGCAGGGGCACCGCTGGACAAATCCACCACAGAGTAAGTGAGTTTAGCGTGGGGTTCAGACAGAATCAGGCGCTGCGGCAAAAACAGAGGTCTTTGAATTCATTTCAGTGGAGGGTCACGTGTTTCCGCACCGGCAGTCCACAACGCAGAGGGTTTCTGCGAAAAAAACACACCGGCGTGCGGGAGAGAAGTTGAGCCAGATCCAACTTTGGGAAAAACGGAGCCCCACGTCACGCTCTGCAAGCCAATCAGACACTCAGATCGGTCAAACCTCCACAGACAGCCTGAAATGTCTCTGAAACTGTCTCTGAGACTATCCAGGTGGATTCATGGACTAAACTCTGATAATCTACCTGTGTGTGTGTTCTCACTTTGTTTATTTCATGTACCAGCTTCAAAATCTGAGTCTGACTCGCAATTTACACCGCAAAATAATGACACGAAGAAGTTTAATTTGATTTGTGTCCGATGATTAATTAGAGAGAGAGACAGCGCTTTGGTAGAGAGACGTAGAGTAACAATAACAGTGAGCGAGCGCCAGCCTCGATAAAGCTGTTATTAATCAGAGAAATAAAAAGTTATTTCCTGATTGTTTCACAGCGGTTACATTCAGCAGTTATCGACACGCCCACGGCAACCCACCTCAGCTCCCCTCACCCCCCCACCGCTGGACAGCCCTGCTACGAGTTGCCGCAATCCCTGATCCTTTCTGAATGCGCGCTTACTCCAGTTGTCTTTAGTCTGGAAGAAAACAAACAGAGGTCAAAGGTTATCACTTACTGACTGTTTTAGTCTCAAGGGCAACTTGAAGATTTTATTTTACTTGGAGGCTCTGTACATTATGTATACATGAAGACCTGGAAGATGCTATTTTTCTATCTTGTGCACAAGTCATTATACGATGATAACCAACACATGTAATTTGTTTTTAAATATCAGCTGGGTTTTTAAGGATTATCATAAAGTGGACTTTCTTAATAGATCACTTTTTTCTCGATTAACAAAAAAGATATACAGATTTTTCTTATTAAACACAACATTAAGGAGTAAGAGAAATGTACCTGAACCTGTGGTTCTTATGATCAAGCGCCTCTCCTCTTAATACATGTTACTAACTTCACTTCTATCCCAGAGTTTTTGTGCGTTCTCTCGCAGGTTCTCATAGATTGTGGCTACCCCTCGGTCGGGGTTTGTGGCTGTGCCCTACAAACACTACTGATGTCATTATTATTACTACAATTAGTCATATTTCTATTATAATTGTTGTAGTTATCATTGTTATTACTGCTATAGCCGCCTAATATGAGCCCATTTCTGCCCGCGGTTTCAAGTTTTTCCTTGCCACCAAGTGCTTGCTCATGGTAGGAATCATTGGGTCTCTGCAAAGTATGATCTAGACCAGGGGTCTTCAAACTTTTTTCAGCCCAAGGACCCCTTGGACAAGAGACAAACAGAACAGGGACCCCCACATGTGTCACATTTTAAGCCTGGCTTATAATAACTTTTATATTTACTTTATTAAACTTTTATTTCACCTCATTAACCTACTTATATACTGGGTTATTAGCCTGTATGTGTATATGATTGATTAAAAGTTCATGCATGATTATTGTTGGTTAATAAATGCCAAGAGCTGTTCGTCTTTGGACATGTCCACTGATTCATCCAATTGCAGTGCAAATACCTCCGCTGTTTGTAGTTTCTCAATCATCTGCACCCTCACATTCACCATTACTTTGGTGAAAATTGTCAATTATTATGACAAAAATTGGCGGACCCCCTGCAGTACCTCTGGGGACCCCCTAGGCGTCGTGGAACTTCTGGTTGAAGAAAATGTTGATATAAAGAACAGCTATAGCTCTAACTATAGCAAGTTGGTGTAAAGTCTACACAGACAGAGAAGTCCTCTGCTGGCACCAATAATGTCCCCACCTTGTCGCAAAGTTAGGTAACATTTTGGCGATGAAAAAAACTGGCTGAACTCTCACCTCTGGATATTTGAATGAAAATGGGTTCTCTGGGTAACCATGAGTTTCCTTTTTACAGACTTCCTTATTTTTTTGGTAATCCAAAGCAGGATTTTGCATACAGTATGAACATTATTTTTACCTATTCTCAAAATAGTGTATGGAAATCTAGTTTACATAACCACCCAGACCAAGTGCATTCAGAGGACAGATGGCTTTCCCACGTTTTTTGACAATAAGAGGGACAGAAGTTTTTGATACCAAATCACAGAAGGATTTTTTTATGGTGTTCCTCAACATCTTTTCGAGTGGTTAAAAATTATTAGATTGTGCGCCAAATCTGTGAAACAAATGGTGCCAATGCAAAAACTACAACAGCCTCCTTTGGATGAGAGATAGAGAACCAGATTTTGTAAAATGTGAAACTTTTACAATGTTGTGTTATTTTAGTGGGTGTAGCCTAACGGACCACAGTTTTCACTCACTTCCTTTTGAGCTGGAGTAACAAAGCTGTAGTTTTCAATGCCGTAAGTGTAAACTGTATATATTTCTACAGGAGGAGATCTGCTCTGTCTGTCCTCCTCTCTGATCTCCTCATACACTGGGTCGGCCTGCAGAAAGACAACAGGGGTTTGGCTTGTATGAATATCAGCTGGAGTCACAAACACTGATGATGCTGAGATGTCTCTAATTTACTCAGACTCACCTCTGTGACATTGACACGCTCTGTTTCCTGAGGAGGTCCTGAAAAACATCAGTTCAGAGGATTAGGTCCACTGTTGCAGAGACACAAACAGCCCATTTCTACCAAAACATCCCTGTAACTACGACTGAACTCAGGAACCACCTTAGAAAACTTCTTTGCTGGATTTGACGACTCTGAAGAAACTTAATATTTTTCCGAGAAGGACCATAACTCCTCTCTCTTGAAAAGAGTTGCTAATATTTGTTAGCAAAGGTGTCCCATGTTGCTGTGGCTGATTGTGTTCAGAGACTGAAGAAGTGAAGCAGAACATTCACAGCCAGGCAGAATCATGAATTAGTTGTGAATGTGCCTCCAGTGACCAATCAACGATCTGCATGGTTTGTCCGGGAACAAAATGATTTAACTTTACTTAACTTTACTTTAACTCTATTTATTTTTAAGCTTTTCTCATAGTTTAGAGTTGTTGTTTGAATATTGCCCACTCCATTGAGTTGACTGATTCTGGTCTGGGTAGTAAGTAATATTAGCTTTTGTGTTAATGCATGTCTACTCGCTAGTTTTTGATCATAAGTAACATAATCAGAACAAATATACGTGTACAGCTGTTCATATTTACCGCAGTAGTATTACACTCTGAAATAACCCTAACCCTAAATTGCAAAATCTCATTATTACATCATGTTGCTTTAAGTTTAGTATGACCTTTTCTTAATGTAGATTTTTTTAACTAGCTTTTACAGAGTCACATAGCCTGCTACCATCAGTAATCACTGCTGTTGTAAGGCACAAAACCAGCATTTCAGCTGCCTTTGTCGTGTCTGTAACCTGTGGCCTCACCTTTGGGTTTACTGCCCATCTTCCTGCAGTATACCAGCACAGCTGTCGATGATACGAGGAACACGATGACCAGGATCAGACACACAGACAGCAGAGTACCTGTGGACGTTTGATGTGAAGTTTATTTGACGTGATGTCTGGCATAAATAGAGGCTAAATATTTGAATCATTGAAATAATCCCTTCTAACAAAGATATTTAAAACATACATACAAGCATTGACATTCATGAATTTACATACCTACAGTACACATATTTACAGAAACACACAAGCAAAACAGTTCTGCTGAATCATGCAAATGTACCTCGAGCTTGAGGTGTCTGTACTGCTGTCTGTGTGGAGGTTGATGGGCCTGATGAGGGGTGAAACACAATGAAAGAATCAGATAGAAAAAAACTTGTTGTAACATTTCACTGAAATAAATTCTCTGCAAACAGTCAATGTATTTTTCATCATGTATGTTATGGATGTGTTTGGTGTCCATTTGACAGCCTGAGTTTAGACAGGCGTTCTATTGTAGGCGGCCATAATTTCACTCTACAGTTTTTATTTAACTAGGAAACTTACAGCAACATACAAGTTATAAATGTAAATATACCTGGACGTCCAGCTGGTGTCCGTGTTGTTGTCGTGGTGGAGGTTGATGTTGGAAAAGGAGTGGTTGGAGCTGTGAAACATGAAAAAAAAAACAACAACAAAAAAACACAATGAAGGAATCAGATACAAAAAACTCACACTCGTCTGAGTTTAGATATTTGACAGATGAAGTGTTGGTTTTAAAAAGGAGCATTTATCAGTGTTCACCATGATGAAAATATGCAGCTCTAACTAGAATTGTTTGACTAAACATCAGCAGCCGTCAGTGAACAGTTCATTTCATGACTCTCAGTAGAAACTCACCATCTTCAACTCTGAGCTCAAACTCCTCGGTTGAATGAAGAGGGTCCAAATTACATTTGTACAAGTCTGAGTCAGACTCCATCAGGTTTGTGATGTTCGCATACAGAAAAATGGGTTCTGGTGAAAATTCAATGCTGTATCTGCCACGCTCAGCTCTGTCCTCCTCTGTTCCAATGAGAAGATCGTCTTCTTTATAGAGGGCCTTCCGACTTCCAGAGAAAATGAATTTGCACTGATGTCTGATGTTTCCTCCCTTCTTTCCTGTAATAATGGGGATCCCTGCGTTGATGAGACCAGTGTTTCCAGCTGTTGAAAAGATGAACACTCAATAGTTATTATCTGTACTTCCTGTAAGATGTTGCACTCTGATTTGTTTCACATTTACAGATCCACAGGGTCATACTGGGAGCTGCCCAGTTCAACCAGTCTGTGACTGAGAGGTAACAATTCAATACTTTCTTTACAATAAAGCATACACATTCATGAATTTGCATAACTACAGTACGTGCATATAAAGATACAAACATGCAAAACAGCCGAACTATTCATGTAACTTGACGTGAAGCTGTCTGTTGGATGATGAAGATGTGGCACTTCCTGAACTGAAGCTGAAAATCTGTGTTGTCAGTGTGGATACTGATGGGACTGATGTTGACAAAGGTCAATGACTGAATCAGATACAAAACACTCTGTTTGAACATTTCATTGAAATAAATTCTCTGTAAACAGTCAATGTATTTTTTATGCAGCTCTAACTATGATTGTTTGACTAAACATCAGCAGCCGACAGTGAACAGTTCATTTCATGACTCTCAGTAGAAACTCACCATCTTCAACTCTGAGCTCAAACTCCTTGACTGAATCTGGAAGATAATCTCTGTACAAAACACATCTGTACTTCCCCGAGTCAGACTTGGTCAGGTTTGTGATGCTCACATACAGAACTGAACGAGATATTAGACTGATTCTTGGTTCATATTCAATGCTGTATCTGTCATACTGAGCTTTGTCCTCATATGTTTCAATGAGAAGATCGTCTTCTTTATAGAGGGCCCTCCAACTTCCAGAGAAAAAGTATTTACACCCATGTCTGATGTTTCCTCCCTCCTTTCCTGTAATAATGGGGATCCCCTCGGTGATGAGACCAGTGTTTCCAGCTGTTGAAAAGATGAACACTCAATAGTTATTACCTGTACTTCCTGTAAGATGTTGCAGTCTGATTGAAAGGGTAAAAACAATGCTGATTGGTTTAAATATTTATACTAAATGTGCCGTTTGATTTTTTTAAAATTTTATTTTCAAGGACCAGTGTGGTGTAGTTGCTGATTGTAACCACCTCAGCTCTCTCTCTCCTTTCTAGCATGTAGAAAAAACTACGGAGGCCACGAAACGATCAAAAAATCTGACAGGCAATAACATGGTGGACTCTGTTGAAGAGGACCTGCAGCATCTGGAGATTTTTTTTGTCTTTGATTGTTTGTGTTTCTGAAGTGTTGATTCGTCTGATCAAATTCTCTCGTGTGAAAATGATTGTCGATTGACTCTCTGCATGTGAAATGAGGTTTTTAGTGAGTTACTTCTATCTACAGCTGTCAGTTTGTCACCAAGGCTGCTAACAGAGGTTCACTGCTGCAGTTCCTCTTTTGGAGCTGGTTCAAATAAATAAATAAAAAAATAATTGTTTTCTCTTTTTAGCTCTATGAAAATTTTAGCAAACTGCTATTTAACCAAAGTAAGACACACTGACGTCTCTGCTACAGTCGGGTTGAAACAAACAGAACTGTACAAATGCAACAAAAAGCAACAATAAAACTATGAAACAAGTACAGAAGAACAAAAGCTGATTGCAGATTGTCTGTCTTTACATTTTGAGTCATTAACTACATTTTAAAGTGACTCATTAATTTCATCATGTTTGACCACACAAAGCAACAACATGTCAGACACGGACACACACAGAGTCCACTGTTAAACATAATGCTACAAAGTTCAGTGACAAACTGCAATAAATAAAGACAAATAACATAATGAAGAGAGAGGATGATATAAACAGAAGCAGAGTGTACTCACAGAGGAAGAAGAAGCAGATCAAAGTGTGACGGACGTTCATGTTTGAGCCTCTGGTGGTTTTAGACTGCCTCTCTTCTTTCTTCACTGGTAAACCAGGAACTTCTCTAAATGATGGAGTCCCTCCTCCAAACAACACACACTCAACCCTCCTCCCCTTTTCATGAGTCTGTTTTTACACTGCAGGCTCAGTTATCAGGCTTGTTTGGAACTTAAAGCTGCATTAATGTCACATGTTTAGTTTATTTTAGTCATTTTTGTTCCATTATTGAGTTATATGTCTTTTTTTAAAGTGCTGAAATCAGTTTAATCTGTTCAAAACTTCAAGAATAATTTGAAACAGTGTTTGTGATTCAGGACAATAAGAATGGAAAATCTTTCGACATCACACAGGCTGATTAATATTTTGGATAAGGTTTTATTTTGTAATATGAAGCAACAAAAGAAAAGAGCAATGAAAAAATCTGCATTAAAAAATAAATTTAAAACCTTTATGTCTACTTTTTTCCCCTGCTGGGAAAATAATGTGGCAAAAGTGCAAAACAACTGCAGTCGGGGGCGGGAGTAGCTCAGTCCGTAGGGATCTGGCTCGGGAACTGGAGGGTTGCCGGTTCATGTCCGACATGGACCAGAGTATGGAAGATGGACTGATAGCTGAAGAGGTGCCAGTTCACCTCCTGGCCACTGCCAAGGTGCCCTTGAGCAAAAACACCTACTGCTCCCAGGGTGTGGCTGCTCATCACTTCACCATCTCTCCGTATTTGCATCTCTACGAGTCCTTTGTGTGCGTGTGGTTGTATTCCGGGTAAAACGTATGTAAAAGAACTTGAGCGAAAAAAGAATTTCCCCTCGAGGGATCAATAAAGTTTCTATTCTAGTTCCTCTTCTCGTCCACTTGAGGCTGGCTCCAGAAGTGAGTCAGTCTCCATAAGTCCCCATGTTAAAATGTCCAACTTCACAGCAGAAATAAACATGTTTACAGCCTGGTACAAAAAACAGTTTTGGTCTCTATAGCTAATTTCCCCGTTCATGACAACTGTACTGAGGGTGAATTTTTATACAACTCACCTGTTCAGATTATATTAAGGCTTAAAGTTGTTAGAGCTTCACAGCAGCTCTACAGAAACCTGTGGGTGACGTCACGGATACGACGTCCACGTTTTATGCTGTTTATGGTTACATTTCCAGTTCCACTGTAAAATCTTTTTATAAAAGTGGTCACACACTGACACAATTTCTCATTTAACCTTTGGTATAACTGACATAGTCAATTTACTCAAAAGAAATTAAGATAAAATGTAATAAATATAATATAATATAGAAATATAATAAAAATATATTATCAGTTAACTTAAGTGAACAGTTTTCATTCATTTTTTTTTACCATTTAAAATATGACTGCAGACTGGCGGTAAGTGCAGATAAATAAATTCAACGTCACAGCAAGCTAGTGAGATGGAAGCTTTCATTGTGCAGGTAAACAAACAACTTTTGTTTCTATCTGCCATCTCAAAGGTAAGAACAAAAACAGGAAAGAACACATGTCTGTGTGAATGTGACTCATTCAAAGCGTTCTGTGTTCACCTGTCGGCCACTGAGAGAGTACATGAGGCATCGGCAGCTACCGCTGATGCAAATTAACAGTCGAGTACAGAGCAGCTGAGGCCTGTTCGACGGGGCGGCTGTCCGAGGTCGCTGCAGCCTTAGGCACAGAGTAGATGACATTATCTGCCTCACCACGGGGGGCGCTGCTGAGCGAGGCAGCGGCACCTTTGGAGAAATCCACCACAGAGTAGGTGAGTTTATCCGAGTCGTCTTTAGTCTGGAAGAAAACAAACAGAGGTCAAAGGTTATCACTTACTGACTGTTTTAGTCTTAAGAGCAACTTGAAGATTTTATTTTACTTGGAGGCTCTGTACATTATGCTATTTTTCTATCTTGTGCACAACTTATTATAAGATAATAACCAACATATGTCATTTGTTTTTGCTGTTTTCAATATCAGCTGGGTTTTTAAGGATTAAGGATCACAAACTGGACTAGTTACTTTGCTGCCTTGGTTAACAAAATAGATAGAAACAGATATCGTGCATGTTTTATCATTAAACAGTCCATTATCACCAATTGTTGATATAAAGAACAGTTGGTGTAAAGTTTGCGTGGTTCAGTTTTAAAGTTGGAGTGATGATACTTGTATCATGTGAAACTAGACAGAAATCAGACAACGGTTTACTCACTTCCATCTGAGAACTGGCTGCAGTGACCAAGCTGTAGTCATCTGTGCCTTCAGCTGCATTTGGTTTGGTGTATTTGGCGTGAGCGTAAACTGTAGATATTTCTACAGGAGGAGATCTGCTCTGTCTGTCCTCCTCTCTGAGGTCTTCGTTCACTCGGTCAGCCTGCAGAAAGACAACAGGGTTTTGGCTTGTATGAACATCAGCTGCAGTCACAAACACTGATGATGCTGAGATGTCTCTAATTTACTCAAACTCACCTTTGTGACATTGGCATACTCTGTTTCCTGAGGAGGTCCTGAAAAACATCAGTTCAGAAGATTAGGTCCACTGTTACAGGAGGCTGCTCATAGATGCCGTGTTGGGTGTCCTTTCAACAGGTTTACAGACCTCTATTTTATTATGGTGATCCCCAGTGAACAAACTTTACTTTACTGATAACAAAGGCTGTTTTCATCATTTAGCTTCCTTTAATATGTGTGTGTGTTTCCTGTATTCTCACCTTTGGGTTTACTGTTCGTCTTCCTGCAGTATATCAGCACAGCTGCTGATAATACGAAGATCATGATGACCAGAGTCAGACCCACATACAGCTGTGTACCTGTGGATGTTTGATCTGAAGTTTATTTTACATGATGTTTTATATAACTGGAGATCATGGTACATAACTTATAGCAACATCAATTAAATATTTAAATCCTTAAATTTAACACTGTATAATGAAAATATTTTCAAAAGAAAAGAATCGAGATACAGACTCGAGGCAGTACAATCACACAGACAAGCATACACAACATACATTTGTGTATTTGCATACAGACAGTACATGAATATACATACACATACAAGAAAAACAGTTTGTTGAACTATGTAAATGTACCTTGACCTGCAGCTGTCTGTTGCTGTTGAGACTGGTGGGTGGTTTTAGGAGAGACTGATGAAGGTGTGGAGCTTCCTGAACTGGAGATTAAACTCTGTGTTGTTGTTGGTGTGGAGGTTGATGGGACTGATGTTGGAAAAGGTCCAGGAGTCCAGTTTGGTTTCAGAGTGGTTGGAGCTGTGAGACATGAAAAGAAACTAAATGAAAGAATCAGATACAAAAAACTCTATTTGAACATTTCATTGAAATAAATTCTCTGTAAACAGTCAATGTATTTTTCATCAGACAGATAAATGCAGTAAGTAATCAATGTGTTTGTGTGACAGTCTGAGTTTAGATATTTTACAGATGAAGTGTTGGTTTTAAAAAGGAGCATTTATCAGTGTTCACCATGATGAAAATATGCAGCTCTAACTAGAATTGTTTGACTAAACATCAGCAGCCGTCAGTGAACAGTTCATTTCATGACTCTCAGTAGAAACTCACCATCTTCAACTCTGAGCTTAAACTCCTCGACTAAATTATAAAGATAATCTCTTTTCAAAACACATCTGTACTTCCCCGAGTCAGACTTGGTCAGGTTTGTGATGCTCACATACAGAAATGAATGAGATAATAGATCGGCTGCTGGTTCATATTCAATGCTGTATCTGCCATGCTGAGCTTTGTCCTTCTTTGTTTCAATGAGAAGATCGTCTTCTTTATAGAGGGCCCTCCGACTTCCAGAGAAAAAGTATTTACACTCATGTGTGATGTTTCCTCCCTCCTTTCCTGTAATAATGGGGATCCCCTCGGTGATGAGACCAGTGTATCCAGCTGTTGAAAAGATGAACACTCAATAGTTATTATCTGTACTTCCTGTAAGATGTTGCAGTCATTTACAGATCCACAGGGTCATACTGGGAGCTGCCCAGTTCAACCAGTCTGTGACTGAGAGGTAACAATTTAATCTGACAGAAAAAGTTTAATAATCAACAATAATTAAACACATGGAAACCTTACTGTGTGTTCAGACAGAACAAAGTGCGTCGTCAATTTTAGAGGCAGTGGAAACTGAAAATGTCTCAATTTGATCAAAAAGTTTGGACTCAACGATCTGTAACTGTCATCAGTAATCACCTCCACATGAACAAATAGACGTAGACAGTTCAAACAAATGTGCCTTTTTAATTAGTTAATATATTTTCATTTGTGACCCCATGAAACTTCTTCAGACCAGTGTGTGACACCTAGCTGCCACAGAATGCCCCATTTACAGTCAGTGTTTAGTTTGTCTGTTCTGGGCTACTGTAGGAACATGGCGGTTCAACATGGCGGACTCTATGGAAGAGGACCCGCTTCCTCTGTTGATATAAAAGACTCATTCTAAGGTCACAAAAACATAACACTGCTTATTTTCCACTGATTATACACTAATTAGATGTATGTATAGCTACAATGAAGAGATGGAAACATTTAATAAAACAAGTACTGACAGAGTGGAATTAGATGATTTATTAAACTTAAAGGGGAAATTAAAGAGGAAAATGGATGTTAAGGGGGGAAAATTTTTGATCCTATGACATTTTTATTGTTTAGTGTCTCTTCTTTATCTGAAACATGAATATTGTAGACGGACACATGAGGAATAAAATGTCCATAAAGTGTCACATATGAAAAAAGAAACATCAAAACAACTCACGTCTACAAAAATAATCATGCATATTTGTTTTTACAAAATCATTTTGCAGCTTTCTGAACAGAATTCTTCAGCAAAACTGTTAAAAAATAATTTGCTGCTGCAGTGCTGCCGTTCTTCCTGAGCTCAAAACAGAACGATTAAGGAACCACAAAGTCATCAACACAACAAATACTGTGAAGTGTCCGCTACGGGGATGTGGTTAACACGTCAACACAGCAGTACCTCATACACAGATCAAAATACACGTTTATAAATACAGAGGAAGGAAGAAGTGAGAGCAAAGATACTACACCACTCTATCTCACAAACCAATGTCCCTCCTTTGCAACTTTAAATAGTTGTAGATGTGCAGTTTCCTGTGTTGTAAAGCTACAACGAACTCTGCTACAGTCATGCTGAAGCAGAACACATACAAAAAAAGGAACATTTCTGAATAATGTGTGCTTGTAATGAACTATTATTAGAGTCATGCGTATCCGCTTTTAATAATCATCTTTGATCACTGAAACTGACATGAAGTGAAGCAAGACTGACAGAAGCCACTCATGAGGAACTGCAGCAAAGTTTAACTATAGAGAAAATTAAAAGAATAGAGAGAGAATGATATAAAATAAAGCCTGTACTTACAGAGGATGAAGAAGCAGATCACAGTGAGATGGATGTTCATGTTTGAGCCTCTGTTGGTTTTAAGCTGCCGCACTTCTTCCTCACTGGTAAAGCAGGAACTACTCATTTCTCTTAAGTTCCTCCTCCAAACAACACACACTGTCCTCCCCTCTTCATTAGTCCTTTCAGTGCAGTCTTCATGACCTTCAAACTTTATATTAAAACTGTGCTTGTTTGTAACTTAAACCAGCGCCAATGCTGAAGAAATATTAATTTTATCAACTAATTTTGGGCATTACTGAGTTCAAAAGTTTGCTGATTTAACACGGTTGCAATATAAATCTACTTTCTTAGACTGCTGCAGCCATTTCAAAGCCACACAGGCTGATTTTTGACTTTTGAAAAGTTCATTTTGTACTCAAAAATATGTGTAACTGATGAATACAAAATGAATTACAAGAGGTGAACTGTTACAGGCTTGTGCATCTTTCCCTCAATACAATTCATGTGGTGAGAAATGGTACAGTATACTCTCTGAAGCAATTTCCCCCCTATATTTAATGACACAAAGCTTTGAAGGGCATTTAGACGTACAACTGTGTTGAAGTGATGCACAATACATTCCAGGAAGTCCAGTTTGAGTAACAGAAACATGCGGTTAAAGACGAGTGTTCACTTCTCCTTTGTTGCATTGATCATGAGGTTAAATAGAAAAACGTCAAGGAAAAGTTGAGCCAATCAACTTTTTTTTGAAGGACGACTTTTTGCTGGAGCCCTCGCCTTGTTTGTATGTGGTTTACAATTTGTAGCATTTTTTGCATTTGAAGCATGTTTCATTACCGTTTTGTGCTTTTACTTTAGGAAATGGTTTGTTCTTGCCATCGTAATGACTTCTCAAAAGGATGTCAAATAAAAATATGAATGTGATGTTATAATCACATTATAACTGGGAACAGATGTTGAATATTTAAAGAGGAGATTATTTAAGTCATGCCACTAAATATTTCTAATATCTTATATATCATTTTATGCTATTTTTTGTTGAAAACTGACGTGAACATCAGTCGGCATGTTTCATACTAGTGTATGAAACATGCCGACTGAGGACTCCTCACAACGACAGATGCGTGTGGTTAGAGATAAGGCCACAAAACGGCCTAGTTCCTTATTCTGAAGGCCGCATGAAAACAGCACTCTACCTCTTGAGCACTGCACTCCTGCAACGCTGTGATGGACTGTTTTAAAATAAAAGGATGCAACCACTCACAGATTGTGGTTGATCTGGGCAGCTCCCAGTCAATCTGTGTAAATGTGCAGCAGGAATTATTGTGATCGGTCTGAGGATAGTAATGCTGATCATCTTTTCAGAAGCACTGTGGAATGCAGACTTCTCCATTTTGTTCACCTCTTTACCGCAACTGGAAGCAGTGAAGTACTTCTGTGATATGAAAAGCCGACCACCTGCAGCGGGGCTTCTGTTCATGACTTGTAGGCAGTGGCTTAATTTGTTTACTTTGTCTCTCGTCCACTGACGTGTAACGCCACCAGTCTGCCAGCTGTTCAACAACAACAATCACAGTACAGTGCACGCCCCTTCAGCCAGCATTTTGGCAAAAAAACTTAGTTTTTCCTTCTTTTAATAGTAAAATATGATTAACAATACATTTAAAATACACGTTGACATCATTTGACTACATAAAGTGACTGTTACGACCCTCTAACCATAGCTCGTCTCAAAGAAGGCGCAACATAGAGTCAGGGTTTTTATCGACACAACCAATTTATTAACAAAATAATCATAATAGATAAACCAAAGCTGGTGAGCCGGCCAAAAAAAAAACAAAAAGAAGAGGAGACACCCAGACCAGCCCACAAAGGGCCGTAGGATCCGGCTCTCCTCTCTAACCTAAATACACATAACTACCCTAGTGAAATAAAGCCACGAAAAAAGAACTACCGGACTCACCAAACTAGGATATAACAAAAACAAAACTTAACAAAACAAGCACACAAAAACTGCTGCTGCACAAGGCTGGGGAACAGGAAAAAGAAGAGAGAGACAGGGCCAAGCCACATTGCTTCCTTTTATAGTCCTCCCCTCAGATTAAAGCCACCTGGGAGAGAAAACACAAGCACATGGTCACCAACAAGTCAATTAGACTTTAATACTTGAACTGTCCATCATGTTTCTGCTAATGTTATAGCACTGCGATGCAATCTGTGCAGTACTCCTAACAACAAATACGATGCAGGACTTTGACATGGTTGCTTGTGTCTAAGTCGTAAACTCTGTGTCCAACAATCCACCCAAACCTTCTCCAGATGACTTTTGAGCTACGACAACAACAACCTGGACTGCAAAAAACAACCAGGCATAAATGACCATCTAAATGTATTTAACTGTATTTAGACTGTAGGGTTGCTATTACTGTATATATGAGAGTAATTAGACATTATCTAGACAGCGTATTCATTTTTATAGCCTGATTTAGAAAATAATTTATATGAACAATAATAAATAAAGCGGCACTCAATGACAGGATTAGTATAGTATAGTTTGGAATAGTAATAAACCTTGTCTAAACAATAATATTTATTTCTTCTTTTTTATTTAATGTGTGACATGTGGGATTAATATAACGCTGTAATCTGATGTCTCCAGCAACCCATCTGATGTGCGTCAAGGTGTGCGCGTTGCCATTTGTACGTGATTTAATCAACACGGTGGCCAGCAGTGTGTAATGACACTGCGTTTTGGCTCTGCACCTCTAAAATCAGGACTGCAGGTCCATCAACATGTACATACATGCTGCCTCCAGGTGGCAGCAGGATTTAATGAACTGAAGGAGAAGCTTTTCACATCTGTAAAAAATGACTTGACTGATGTGGACGTTTTAAGACCCAGTCATCTGCTTCTCCTTAATAATAATAATAATAATAATAATAATAATAATGATAACTTTATTTATGTAGCACCTTTAAAAGTGCTTTACAGAGCAGCAGACCCAACAAATTGACAGAATCAAAGAAAATAAAAGAAATGATAAAAGGACAATTAATAAACATAGAAAATGAATAGATACAAATTAAGTATTGAGTAAAGAGATAAAAAATAAAACAAAATAAATAAAAATAGACGACATCACAAAAAGGCCAGTCTGTAAAAATGAATTTTAAGAAGTGATTTAAAAGAATTCACTGATTCAGCGAGCCTCGTCTCCTCGGGCAGGTCGCTCCAGAGTCGAGGAGCCCTGATCGAAAAGACACGATCACCTCTAGTTTTTAACCTCGACCCTGGAGCAACCAGAAGCGACCCGCCCGAGGATCTAAGTCTGCGAGTTGGGTGCTCATAGTGGGTTAGCATATCAGCAATATATTTAGGAGCCAGACCCTTGCGGGCTTTAAAAGTGATCAGTAAAATCTTTATCCTAAAACGCACAGGAAGCCAGTGGAGTGAAGCTAAAATTGGTGAGATGTGATGTCGTCTGTTAAAAGCGGTTAGAAGCCGAACTGCTACATTCTGGACAAGTTGGAGGCGTGAGAGAGATTTTTTTATTGATGCCGGAAAGGAGTGAATTACAGTAGTCCAGTTTTGAGAAAATGAAGGTATGGATTATTTTTTCTAGGTCGGATTGTGGGAGCATGGGTTTGACTCTGGATATGGTTCGTAGTAGAAAAAAGCAGGCCTGGACAAGTTCATTAACATGTGGTTGAAAGGTGAGGTGAGAATCAAACAGAATGCCAAGGTTTCTGGCAGATGACTTGATATTAGTGTAAAGTGGACCAAGGGTGCTGTCTGCAGGGAGGGAGAAGTGTGGTGGGGAGAACAGTAAAACCTCAGTTTTGGAGTCACTGAGTAATAGAAAGTTTTGAGCCATCCAACATTTAATGTCGTCCAGACAGTCATAAACAGCAGCTAGGCTTCCCGGGGAGGTATATCTGTGTCGTCCGCGTAGCAGTGAAATGATATATTGTGACAACGAAAGATCTGACCTAGCGGAAGCATATAAATGGAAAATAAAATCGGACCTAGAATTGAACCTTGCGGTACACCACAGGCAGCCACAGCTTTAGCGGATGTGTGTTCTATCTAAATGGTAGGAATAAAACCAGCTAAGAGCAGTGCCCTCGATGTCGACCCAGGTCCTAAGACGCTCAATTAAAATTAGTGTCGAAGGCTGCACTCAGATCTAAAAGTATTAAAATTGCACTCTCGTTTAAAACAAACCCTATAACGTCTCGAGGACTGTTCAGTAAGGACGACCTGTACTCCAGAACAAGATGGAGACAGGTGCGATAGCTAGCAGAAAGAAACTGCAATGTGTTCAGTGTCTTGGTTAAAACCAAAATCAGCAGAGTGTCAACAAACTTTGCCTTCTCCTGGTGGTCTGGAGAGTAGATGAAAATTGAATATAGAATATGTGTATTTAAAATTGGCTATTTATGAGTTTTCTGCAATTGCTTCATTTAAGATTTAAGCAATTAGGGACCGGAATGTTAATTATCTCATGATTTAGATCATTTATTTAGTTTATTTAAGTGGCGTCTAAGTTATGATTTATGTAGGTATCAGAATAGTTATTTTGGATTTATGAATTCATTTAGCAGCTGTTCTGATTAACTGAGACGACCATCAGCTGAGAGGCGGGACTGGAGTTGTTTGTTTTTGATGCATTTGAGACAGACAGTCTTTGACCTCTTATCACAAGTTTAAAAATGTTCATTTTGTTTATGTAAAGTAGTCAATGAAGCAAACGAGAAAAGAGCGACTCAAGCATTATTTGGATTGTTTTTTCTCATGTCAGCGAGAAGCAGAGCCCTGTAACCTGGCACAGCAGTTTAAGTGCTGAAGTGTTTTTAACAGGTTGTTTGTGCTTGAAGGAAGTGCTCCAAGTTTCATTTTGAGTTATGAATGTCGCCCCTGTTGAAGAGAAAGCAAAAAGAAAAAGAAAAACTTCACGTTATCAGCTATGGATCCAGATATGGTCATGTGGCTTTGACTGGAGTGGAAAGCTTCAATGCAGATAAACAAAACTTCAATTAACTATATGCAATAACTAAATTACAATTGCTTCATTTAAGATTTAAGCAATTAGGGACTGGAATGTTGTGCGTAATTATCTCATAATTTAGATCATTTATTTAGCTAAAGTGGCGTCTAAGTTATGATTTATGTAGGTATCAGAATAGTTATTTTGGATTTATGAATTCATTTAGCAGCTGTTCTGATTAACTGAGACGACCATCAGCTGAGAGGCGGGACTGGAGTTGTTTGTTTTTGATGCATTTGAGACAGACAGTCTTTGACCTCTTATCACAAGTTTAAAAATGTTCATTTTGTTTATGTAAAGTAGTCAATGAAGCAAACGAGAAAAGAGCGACTCAAGCATTATTTGGATTGTTTTTTCTCATGTCAGCGAGAAGCAGAGCCCTGTAACCTGGCACAGCAGTTTAAGTGCTGAAGTGTTTTTAACAGGTTGTTTGTGCTTGAAGGAAGTGCTCCAAGTTTCATTTTGAGTTATGAATGTCGCCCCTGTTGAAGAGAAAGCAAAAAGAAAAAGAAAAACTTCACGTTATCAGCTATGGATCCAGATATGGTCATGTGGCTTTGACTGGAGTGGAAAGCTTCAATGCAGATAAACAAAACTTCAATTAACTATATGCAATAACTAAATTACAATTGCTTCATTTAAGATTTAAGCAATTAGGGACTGGAATGTTGTGCGTAATTATCTCATGATTTAGATCATTTATTTAGCTAAAGTGGCGTCTAAGTTATGATTTATGTAGGTATCAGAATAGTTATTTTGGATTTATGAATTCATTTATCAGCTGTTCTGATTAACTGAGATGACCATCAGCTGAGAGGCGGTGTTATGGAATTTTCTATCCTTAGGTTACACGAGGTCACGTGTGGGCCTTGAGGTCCTCAGCAGTATTTATTGTTTGGCTTTGTTTGGGAACAGTAGGTGCCAGTCTATCTCAACACTGTGGTGGCCAGGGTCGAAGAGACCTATTGCTGCCTTCCTACACATAATAGATAGCTGGCTGTTTACGTTCCAATCTGCGTAAACAGACATCTGTGTCTCCAGACTAGAATATGCTGACAATAACACCTCCATGGGTAAAGACATTCTCTTTGACTAATTCTGGGCGTATAGTATTTGTGGTGTTATCTGTAGAGGTTTAAAGTCTGACCACCAGGATGAGTTGGGCAGAATGTGAGACTGACTCAGGCACTTCTGATGTACTTTGAGAGCGTCAACTAATTCTCCTTGGCCAAGCATCAATAAATATTACAGCATAAGACATCAGAGGCTCCTGAACACTTTCTTTCCTCCTCACCTCACCATTGACCTTTGACTTCAGCAATTTCTCCACAACAGGCGGGACTGAAGTTGTTTGTTTTTGATGAAACAAGCTCAAAAACTCAATAAGCTGTTTGTGCTTGAACAAAGTGCTCCAAGTTTCATTTTGAGTTATGAATCTCGCACCTGTTGAAGAGAAAGCAAAAAGAAAAACTTCTCAGAGGAGAGAGGAAACAACAGACTTTTCATGACTTTGTTCTCAGTGAACAGAAAAGAAGCTCAATAACTGCTAAAATACAATAAAGTAAAACAATAAAAACAACTGCACAACAGTTGTCAGAGGAAAATGCTGTATCTTTTCTTTCTTGTTTTAATGTTTAATCTGCCTCACAGAGGATGGTGGAGGAGCTTCTCATAACTTCATTAGCATAAATAAACTGATTGTCCATTGATGAACAAATTGTTTTTGTCTTAATGAATATTTCCATTACCACAGAGAATCTCTGGCTCTCTCGGCAGTGGTCGAGCAGCACAGGGGAGATGCTGTTTGGGTTCAGGGTTAACCTCCTTTCACTTCCCAGAGCAGTGCAATGATACACGAGAGATACACTGTAGCCTTTTATTTAATCGTGTGCTCAAACACACACTGTACATTTCTTTATAACCAAACTTCTACCGCTAACCAGCTCTGTTGCTCTGCCATACACACACATTCACTTTGCTCGTCCCTGCCACTCACTCACTCTCACCGTACACACTGCTCTATTCCCCAAGGGGACCACACTACTCTTATACCACCGGGATAATAATTAATATAAAATCTCAAGGAATGAAAAGGATAGTAAATTATTGCAGAAAACTTAATTCAATGTAGTGCTGTCAGAGGAGCAGGTCAGCACAGCATGACGTCACGTCTCAGGCATATCATATTTGATTCCTTAATCTCGAGATCTCGACTTAATAATGTCGTTATCTCGGGAAAACAAAGCTGTATTGTATTCTGCATTGCTCTGCTCTACTGAAAATGAGAATGAAGTGCACAGATGAGATCATGGTACTTTTTCTTGGCGTGAGTTGCCTCAATTACAAGTTGTTACAAGAAAAGAATAGAGACTGAATTAAACTGTGATTTAAAAAAAACATTGTTTGTAGTGTGAGATCATAAAATCAACTTGGAAATAACGTGTATATGATTTACTGTACTTACATTTGACAGGGTCTCTTGTCCCCTCATCCTGATCTGAAGAGGACAATGAGTTACTGGAATCAGTCCTTCTGTGGTGAAGACGGGACAGAAGTGCCTTTCTCCCACCGGGACCTCCTGGATGCCTCACTCCTCAACCTTGTAATATGCAATTATTATATTATCATATATTATATTATATTACATTATATTGTTATTATAATGATACTGCTGTTATATGTACATATTTATTATTACTGGAACATTAACACTGTCTTCTTTTGTTGACTTTTCAACTTTTACTTTCACTGTCAGTTTACTGTAACTGAGCCAAAATCCGTAACTGCCAACACCCTAACCACCACAACGTCTTTACACTTATCTAAACCAAATTGTTCTTTGTTGGTTTCACTTTCTGTCCTGATAGCACAGAGACTCGCAACAGGCATGGCAACAAGCCAATTCTAAAACACAGGTGAAAAGAAATGAAACATTAATGAGCTTTTAGTTTATGTGAAGTTTATCCATCCATTACATGCAAACTCCACACAGAAAGGCCCCGGACAGGGTTTGAACCAGGAACCTTCTTGCTGTGAGGCGACAGTGCTAACCACTGCACCTGAAACATTTAGGAATTGCAATGCTCTTGTGAAATCGTCTATTCCTCTACATTTAAGATTCTACTTTTTTTTTTAGAGGTTTAGAGTCCAAGGAAATGTCACTGTCTAATAATTTCAGTCAGAGTTCAAATCTGAAGTTAACTCAGATATCTACATATCCCATTTGGTAGTTCAGTCCAGTGGTTCCCAGCATGGTGGTCAGACCCTTCGAAAGGGTCACAAGATAAATTTGAGCGGTCATAAGAGAATTAAGGGGAATGAAAAAAATATATATATAAATTTAGAATGATTTTTTGGACTTTTCAGTTAAAATGTGATCACCAAATGTAAACAGCTCATAGACATCTGAAAAGGGACAATAAGAGACCAAAATGTGTCTTTAAAATGCAAAATCTTAATCTGCAACATAACAACCAACTATAACTGTCAGATAACACAGGTTCCTGAAAACGTGTAATTTTGAGGCAGCATATACTTACACAAAACAAATATAACGACCATAGATGACAATGAAACTAAAAGCGACATTATTCCTCTGCATGTAGACCATAAATGATGTATTGATATTGTCCATTGTGACTATTTGCATTAACCTTCACTCACTTTTTAATCTTTGTTTTGTGGATTGGAGATAAACCCCCTCCATTTCTGTGCCCCTTTGAGTTGCTGAGGCCAGTTTACTTTCAGTTTCGTTGTCAGTTTGCTATTTAAGCCTCCTCATGGGCTTCGTTCAGCAGATGAGCTGAGTGCATGCAGCATATAACATCTTCTCTAAACCCAGCAACTTCATTCAGGTATGTAATCAATCCTCTAAGGCTTATTATACAAAGAAAAATGTATACATGCTTTGTGGTATGATTGGTATTTTACAATATATACCAAATGGTGCTGTATGCATCAGTAATTCTTATTTTTTATTCATTGTTTTTATTGAGTACAGAGTAATGATATGTTACTTGTATCTTTTCTTTCTTGTTTTAATGTTTAATCTGCCTCTCAAAGGATGATGGAGGAGCTTCTCATAACTTCATTAGCATAAATAAACTGATTGACCATTGATGAACAAATTGTTTTTGTCTTAATGAATATTTCCATTTCCACAGAGAATCTCTGGCTCTGATCTGCTGCTGACATTTCCTCCTTTTCTTTCAGAGTATAAACTTCTCCCTGAAGATGTCAGGTGGGTCAGATTACCTTTCAATAAACTTCTAAATAATCTATAACTTAAATGACTGAATATGAACTGTATGCTCACATGCACAATAAAGTCTTCAACCTGTTGTTATAAAAATGTTGTCAACTGGACATGAAGTAAAGTTTCTGTTTTCTTTTTTTCCAAATCAGACTCTGAGGGTAAGTGAATTATTTTTCAAAATCTTTTCCACTGGTAACATTGTTCTCTAGTCGTCTTGAAGATGAAACCCAATGTCTCTTTGTTTGCAGCCAAGGCACTTAAGAAACACGGTCAAAATCTTTCTGTTGATTCATCCGGGCTGGTGGGCATGATCGACACCTTTGATCGGCCTGGTGATGCTTTTGCTGCTGGTGCCTATGCAGGTACTGGGGAATTTGAAGTAAGTTTTGAGGATAAACCCGGAAAGCGTATTCCCAAAGCAGGAGGGTACGCTGGTGCAGGATTGGGATACGCTCGTGCTGAATACAGCGTGTTTAATGCTGAGGTCAAAGGGCCCAACGTGGGCATAGGATCCGGAATCTCTGCAACGTCTTTCAAAGGCGGTCTCAAAGCAGAACTGGCCAGTGCTTCAGCTACCGCTGGTCCAGTGAAAGCTTCAGTCGGTCTGGCAGCAGATACCACTGTCGGCATCAGTCCAACACACGTAGAAGCAAAGGTGCTGGGAACAGGATTCTCCTTTGGTAGTAAAATGGGCTTTACTGTGTTTGGCAATGGGATTGAATTTAACTTATGGTAGACTCCAACCATGAAACAACAAAAGCATTTCAAATTTGTACCACGTATATCTGAAATGTGTTCTGGTGACAATGCTTGTCTTTACTGCATTTAATGCATCTGAAATTGATGTGAAGTGATTTTGCTCTGCTCTACTGAAAATGAAAATGAAGTGCACAGATAAGATCATTGTACTTTCACTTGGCCTGTGTTGCCTCAATTGTTCCATTTCCTGCCAACTTCCTGTTCCGCCTGTGTGTTTCCACTCAGCTTGATGATGCTTTGCTGATATTAAACTTTTCTAACACTCCAGCAACATTTACTTCTTATTGTCTGTATTGTTTTACAAAACATCCTGCAGCTGAATAAGATCTGTAGCTGGTTTGTCCTTTTTAAAGCAGTTTGTCTTCACTTTATCAGCTATGGATCCAGATATGGTCATGTGGCTTTGACTGGAGTGGAAAGCTTCAATGCAATTAAACAATACTTCTACTTAAAACTATATGCAATAACTACATGATTACATTCTAATCATCCAGTTAACTTAACTAATAATACTCACAACAAATATACAAATGAGGATAACAGGAATGTATTCTCTTTGATCATTACAAACTGGCTCTTTGGTCCCAATCACTCTGTCCATAATGAGGCTGAACCTTACTTACTGATCAGCATGAGTGGATGACATCACTCTCCAAGTCGGTTGGTTGTAGCTCAGATCAAAACATCCTGAGAATAGATAACAACTTTAATGCCTTCAACCACTTCCTGTGATAAACAATATTACTTTATTCATACTGTACTACTTATTAATTCATACTATAAACATCTAAATGTCCATTAAAGACTAGCTGAGTCTGAAGTCTTTTAAGGTTTCTTAATCTGATCAGCAGTCAGAAATCCAAACAGCTCAAACAGTTTCCCTGACATTGTAGACTCTTCACTGTGAGTCCTTTTTAAAGCAGTTTATGTTCATTTTATCAGCTGTGGATCCAGGTATGTTTGTACACTCCAATAATCTTGTATTTTTAGGGTGAGCAGTCATGTGACTTTGACAGAAGTGGAAATGTTTAAGCTTCAATGCAAATAAACAATACTTCTGCTTCAGACTATATGCAATAACTGCATGATTATATGCTAATCATCCAGTCAAATTAACTAATAATACTAACAAAAAATCTACAAATGATGATCACAGGAATAGGAATCATATTTATCTATAAATGCAGTGACACAGTATCTCTCATTAAACAGGAATCAGGCGCCCTCTTGTGGTGAAAACGTGGCAGACAGCACTCATTACATGTGTTAAAAAAACTTTTATCTCTACTCAGTGTTTTTAATCAGCATCAGTAATCACACATTCTGGGATTATATTGTAGATATTTAAATCATATTTCTTTGCTGCAGACAAATATGAGTAGCTTGTATCAAAGTGTAAGACGTTTACTACAAACAACCAGTGAAAGAATGTGAAGGGAAAAGTACCACATCACTCCTGTTCAACCAGTACCACTTCTGATGCTCTTCAACAATGTAACTATGTTTGTATTCAACGTGCGCTTAAATTCACAATTGTTACGTTTTATGTCAACCTGAGATGGACAAAGATAAAGAACAACAGGAAGGGAACGGTAAGAAAGCTGCTCAATGTGGACAGAGTCAAACGTTTGACTTTACTCACACACACACACACACACCCACCTGGAGTCCAATGACCTTGCTGTTTATCATGGGGTTCTCAGCCTGTGATGTCACCAGGCGGGCGAACTTAGCAGGGCTGAGGCGGGCTGTCAATCTGTCAACCTGTCAATCAAGTGGCCACACTGTTAAATTATGTGCAACTTTAAGCCTTAATATAATCTGAACAGGAGAGTTGTATAAAAATTCACCCTCAGTACAGTTGTCATGAACGGGGAAATTAGCTATAGAGACCAAAACTGTTTTTTGTACCAGGCTGTAAACATGTTTATTTCTGCTGTGAAGTTGGACAAGAAGAAATGTGAGCACAAGCATGTGATTTTGAGTGCAAGCACACATTTTGAAAGAATGCAGCAGAAATCTGAGTGCGAGCACAAAATGTGAGCACGAGGAGAATAAAAATCATACTCTCAAACTGAAAATCTACGCTCTTGAATAAAGATAGGATAATTCTTCCATAAAGAGGCAGGACTACCAACATGGCAGCGGCCAGAGCCACAGCGCTTCGGAAACTTGTGGTTGACGTCATGCATGCGCGGTCCATTTTTGCATACAATGCCAAATTGATAAAAATACACTTAGGTCATTCTCCATTGTCTTAATAAATGACAATGTCTAAGGATGACCTTACCATGATTCAGCAGATTCAGCGATGGTGAAAAACAGGTTCCTGAAAATGTGTTATATTGAGGCAGAGTAGAGTTACACAAAACAAATATGATCACCATAGATGACAGTGAAAGTGAAAGGGGCGTTACTCCTCTGCAGGATGATAAAGCCACCTTCTCGTTCTAGGGACAAACAATTCCCCAATTGGCTACTCCCAATCACTGTCCATAATGAGGCTGAACCTTACTTACTGATCAGCAGTAGAGGATGACATCACTCTCCAAGTCGGTTGGTTTTAGCTCAGATCAAAACATCCTGTTCAAAAAGAGAATAAATAACACCTTTAATGCCTTCAACCACTTCCTGTGATAATCAATATTACTTTATTCATACAAGCTCTGCATTCGGTTTTAAAGTCACTATGTGGAGGACCTGAAGTCACCAAATCAACATGATATTTGTACAAGGCCCATGACGACACTGGAATCTCTGTCAACAAGCAGTGCTTGTAAATGTGTAAAAATTGATGGATAAAAAATACTCTTACGATATTCTCCATTATCTTGATGAATAACAATATCTAAGGATGACCTAACCATGATTCAGCAGTTTACACAAACAACTGATATACATTTAAGTAACGGTCCACCCCTGTATGTTACATGTAGACCATAAATGATGTACTGATATTGTCCATTGTGACTATTTGCATTAACCTTCACTCACTTTTTAATCTTTGTTTTGTGGATTGGAGATAAACCCCCTCCATTTCTGTGCCCTTTGAGCTGCTGAGGCCAGTTTACTTTCAGTTTCGTTGTCAGTTTGCTATTTAAACCTCCTGATGGGCGTTGTCCAGCAGATGAGCTGAGTGCATGCAGCACGTAACATCTTCTCTAAACCCAGCAACTTCATTCAGGTATGTAATCAATCCTCTAAGGCTTATTATACAAAGAAAAATGTATACATGCTTTGTGGTATGATTGGTATTTTACAATATATACCAAATGGTGCTGTATGCATCAGTAATTCTTATTTTTTATTCATTGTTTTTATTGAGTACAGAGTAATGATATGTTACTTGTATCTTTTCTTTCTTGTTTTAATGTTTAATCTGCCTCTCAAAGGATGATGGAGGAGCCTCTCATAACTTCATTAGCATAAATAAACTGATTGACCATTGATGAACAAATTGTTTTTGTCTTAATGAATATTTCTATTTCCACAGAGAATCTCTGGCTCTGATCTGCTGCTGACATTTCCTCCTTTTCTTTCAGAGTATAAACTTCTCCCTGAAGATGTCAGGTGGGTCAGATTACCTTTCAATAAACTTCTAAATAATCTATAACTTAAATAACTGAATATGAACTGTATGCTTACATGCACAATAAAGTCTTCAATCTGTTGTTCTAACAATGTTGTCAATTGGACACGAAATAAAGTTCCTGTTTTCTTTTTTTTTTTAAATCAGACTCCGAGGGTAAGTGAATTATTTTTTAAATCTTTTCCATTGGTAACATCGTTCTCTAGTCGTCTTGGAGATGAAACCCAATGTCTCTTTGTTTGCAGCCAAGGCACTTGTGAAAGAAGGTGAAAGTGTCGCTCTTCCTCCATCTGCGCTGGAGGACCAGACTGCCACCTTTAATCGGCCTGGTGATGCTTTTGCTGCTGGTACCTATGTAGGTACTGGGACATTTAAGGACACTTCAGGAGCATACGTTGGTGCAGGAGTGGGCTATGCTCGTGCTGAATGGAAAGTGTTTGACGCTGAGGCCAAAGGGCCCAACGCCTGTGCAGGATATGGAGTCTCTGAATCGGATCGTTCTGCCAAAGCCATGGCCAAAGCAGAACTGGCCAGTGCTTCAGCCTCCGCTGGTCCAGTGAAAGCTACAGTCGGTCTGGCATTAGACACCGGTGTCGGCATCAGTCCAACACAAATAGAAGCAAAGGTGCTGGGAACAGGAGTCTCCATTGGTCGTACAATTGGCTTTTCTGTGTTAGGCTCTGGGTTTGAATTTAAGTTATGGTAAATTGCAACCATGAAACAATAAAGCATTTAAAACTTGTTTCATTAATGAAATGTGTTCTGGTGACAATGCTTATCTTTACTGCATTTAATGCATCTGAAATTGATGTGAAGTGATTTTGCTCTGCTCTACTGAAAATGAAAATGAAGTGCACAGATAAGATCATTGTACTTTCACTTGGCCTGTGTTGCCTCAATTGTTCTTTTTCCTGCCAACTTGCTGTTCACTCTTCATCACTCTGTCCATAATGAGGCTGAACCTTACTTACTGATCAGCAGTAGTGGATGACATCACTCTCCAAGTCGGTTGGTTTTAGCTCAGATCAAAACATTCTGTTCAAAAAGAGAATAAATAACACCTTTAATGCCTTCAACCACTTCCTGTGATAATCAATATTACTTTATTCATACAAGCTCTGCATTTGGTTTTAAAGTCACTATGTGGAGAAGATAAAGTCACTGAATCTAACTATAACCTGTGATATATATTATGTATACATTATGATATGTGATATGTTTAAGATTAGTGGAAATGTTCAAATGTTTGGTTTAATTTTTTAACATTTGGTATATTGTGATTGACTGTATTTGAAAATGTATGAGGATGTGACGTTTTTGTGTATATTCTGTGTTGTTCCTTGTGGACCCCAGGAAGACTAGCTGGCTACCATGGTAACAGCTAATGGGGATCCTTAATAAATAAATAAATAAATAAACCTCACTCAGTGTTTCCTAAACTTTTTACACCACGTCCCACCTCAGAAAGTATTCATCTCTCTCAGTTTCACTATTTTGACAGGAGATTATTTAATGTTGACTGTCGTTGGATCCTGAACAGAGCCGGCTCAAGAACCAGAGCTAATTTGGCATTTAATTCCTAATTTTTCCTGTTTGGAGCCACATTTGTTTGAGTTTTTGAACCATTCATTTCACCTCCACTTAATATCTCGTTAAATGACATTGTAGCGAGTCAACAACTTTAACAAACATTTGCAACACGTAGCAGGCAGCTAATATTACTTACTAGTCCAACAGCAGTCAGCCCAGCTCGGTGTCTGTCTTTCACCAAGCTCTCACCAACCAAGTCAGTCCCAGATTTACTCTTGTCCGGTGGCTTCTTAGCTTCCTCCGTCAACATCCTCTCCTCTGTCATTATGTCCACAGAGTCTGCTGAGCCCTATTACACAGCCCACTCGCCCAGCTCAGGTTCTGGCATGACACCAGCTCCGCTCCCCGTTAGCATTCCCCCCGTGCTCCAGGCCTGAAAAACCTCTTCTTCTTCCCAGTGGTCCAAAACGCCTGTGGTCCAAACACTAACACTCCCCCGGTGCTCTGAGCTCACAGTCCGTGCAAAAACTGAGCTAACATGAGCTAACAGCAGCTACAGTTGTCAGCAGGTTACTTCACTGTCCATCAGGAAACTCTGTAAATCACAGAGAGTTGAGGCGGAGCAGCCGGAGGACATTAGAAGGAAAACCAGAAAACATTTTATCCATAAAATATGATCCAGTTTCACCAAAATCAGTGAAATAGTTGGTGGTGTGTGACTTAGTGCCGTAAAGCGTTACATACTTCTTACAAAGTTGCGTGCACAAACAACACATGTACAGGACGCAGAATGGGAATGATGAAGACACCATTCACCTGACTACAAGTGAATATAGCACCTGTAGAAGCAAAATTATTTAAAACCTGTTATTTTATGGTAGAAAAGTTACACAATCTTGTCCCAATGTGCAGATAGTGAAAGTTTATCTTACAAATCGAGGTGGTTGCTTCAATAAGACAAATACATGCTGTTACCACTGAAACGTTGAGATTTAATGGGCTGAAAGGAAGGCTGAATTTTTCTACATTTTTCTTAAACATATACGATCAGAATGATTTGAAAGATGCTGCAGACACTTTGAGGTTTTACGAAAAAGAAATGGATTAGATTATCAAACATATGAGGTTTATTATAATCTGGATTAGTTTACAAAATAACCAAAGTGGAGTCCATAAAGTACTGCAATGCTCTGCATGATGTCCTTTATCAGTTTTACACACTTTTCTCTCACAGTCTCACACACCAGTACAGTGTATTTTTACTGTATGCAGCTTTCTACAACATAAATACACCAGGGAGTGACACACACACACTCACACACACTCTCACACACACACACCATTAGGGCTCAGGGCTGCATGCGAATGGCTCCATCCAGTCTGATGACCTCGCCGTTGATCATGGGGTTTTCAGCCAGTGATGTCACCAGGTGGGCGAACTCAGCGGGGTCTCCCAGGCGCGAAGGGAAGGGCACCTGGCGGGCAAGAAAGGAGCGCACCTTCTCTGGAAGACCAGCCAGGAGGGGAGTGGAGAACAGACCTGGAGGAAGAAATGACATTCAGATTTAGAGTCAAAGGAAATGTCATTTTCTAATCATCAAACTACTCAAGTACAAGTACAAAAGATATCAGAAAATCAAAATATACTTCAAGACTTACAAGTAAAACTGTCCCCAGTGTTGATGCATCAAGCATGTAAGCAGCAGTTTACTGTTGCTGCTCGAGGTGGAGCTAGTTTATCTACTTCAGATCAAGCGGGATTCAGATTTGGAAGTGTCTGTGTGCTCAGGCGAAGTGTAAATGCATAGATATATCTGTAAATGTGTAGATGTGTATATTTCCAGCTCCTGGAGCAAAATATTTCAACTTTTCTACCTTTATTATTCACATTTTTAAATAGTTTTGCTATAGTAATGTCCTGACCTGCTTGGTCACCTGTATCCTCCACAGAGGCTTTATGTAGCGACACATATACAAATAGAAAGGGAAGGCCGGTTTTCTTCCTCTTTTTGGTGCTAAGTGATGTGTATATTTGCAAACAATACGTTTTTTTAAGTTCAAGCTCAAGTATGTCCACTAACCGGGTGCTATGGTGATGACCCTGATGCCCATGGGTGCCAGGTCTCGTGCGATGGGGAGGGTCATTCCGACGATGCCGCCTTTAGAAGCTGAATACGCTGCCTGGCCGACCTACAGCAAACGCGGAGAGGGGGAAAAAAAAAAAGAAAGGTTGAGAATCAGAGCGACAGCTTAGTTGTTTCTGTTACGTTTGAGTGTGTTTCAAATGACCTGTCCGTCAAAGGCTGCCACACTGGCTGTGTTAATGATGCAGCCTCTGTGTCCATCTGCATCAGGCTCGTTCTTCCCCATCTCACCCACAGCAAGGCGGATCACGTTAAAGGTTCCCGCGATGTTCACCTGCAGGAGACACACAAAGGAAAGTCACACAGCTGCAACTGCTATTTCTTTTTCTACTGTGTGTGTGTGTGTGTGTGTGTGTGTGTGTGTGCATCCGTCCATCTTACATTGATAACACGCTGGAAGTCCTCCAGGCTGTGAGGCAGGTCCTTCTTAAAGTTGTAGGTTTTAACGGCGACAGCGATGCCGGCACAATTAACTGCCAGGTCCAGCTTCCCAAACTTTTCTCTGGCCAGAGACACTGCTGACTGCACGTCTGCCTCTGACGTCACCTGGGAGATGATGAAGACTCTTTAGGACGCCTTTAAACATCACCATCATCATCATCATCATCATCATGTGTCATGGGAGAAGAAAAAGATCTAACAAAGAAGTGAACTTATCAAATCCAGAAGTGATGGATGATATGAGCGCGCCTTCTACTGACCACAGAGGACATTACACCTCCAGTTACAGCTGCAGCTGTGATCTGTTAAATGTTTCTCTTGAACCTGCTTTGACTGATTTTTTTGGCCACATGGGGGCAGCAGAACAAGCTGTAACATTCACATATGATCGCCATATAAAGTTGACAAGGCAAACCTGTTGGCAAACAGTTGCTTATTTACACATTGGGTAGCCTCCAGCCCTCTCAGTATCCCTGAATATTTGGCTCTTTAGCTGCCAAATGCTCCACTGTGTTCACCAGCTAACTTTGCTGTTTGGTTCTGAGTCAGTTCTTGTGTTGGCTCAACTTGACCTGCTCCCGCAGTCCAGATGTGAACCAAGACAGTGAACCCCAGATTGCTTCAAATGGCTGTTACATTGGTGTGTGTATGGTTGAGTACTGCTGCCTGAAACAACGCTGAGATTGAACCGAAACATTAAAGTTGTGTGCCGTAAAACCAAAACAATGACCTGAAATGTTCCCAAGAGCTCGACAGAGCACAGATAATTCTCTATGTGCAACCGGTCCACATTTTCATAGCTTATATTTTCTTTTAAATGTTGACATTTTATGAGAAAAAAGATGGCAAAGTCTGCTGTGAGTGTGTGTGACAGGTCAGATTCCTGCCTGACGCTGCATGTTCATTGATTCTGTATGACTGAACGTGTGTGGACTCACATCCGCAGGAGCGAAGGCACAGCGGTCCCCAAGACTGGCCGCCAGAGCCGGTCCGTCAGACGACGGCAGGTCCAGGATCACGGCGGACGCTCCGTTCTGCACCAGACGCTCCACAGTGGCCCGGCCCAGACCAGACGCACCGCCTGTCACCAGGCCAACCATACCCTATTCAACACACGCAGACAGGGACGGACCAGGGGGAGGAGGGCAGTACACAAGAAAGACAAGAAAGAACAATGGGTCAGTGAGATGTCACTGAGTGAAAGAACAGATCAAAACTGGTCTGACTGATTTAAAATGCAGAAGCAAAGAAACTTTATGATCTACAGGAAGATATCAGCAACAAATTTGATCAGTTTTTTGAGGCAAACATTCCCAAATTTCAGCTTTTGAAATGGATCTGTTGCTCTTCTTTGTGATAATAAATATCATGGAGTTTGGACTGTTGATTGGACAAAACAAGACATTTGAAGATGTCACCTTTGGGAAACTTTGATTGACATTTTTACCGTTTTCTGACATTTCGTAGACCAAAGGATTAATCTGGAAAATAAATGTCAGATGCCTGGAAGGAGTTCAACATTAATATCTGCTGTTTTCATTGGAACTACTTTTTTATTGAAGATATAACAGCTACAGCGAGGTCTGTGGATTATACACCAACACACTGTCTCGCTCTCACTGTAAAGGAACTGTTTTTTTAATGTTTTAAGAACGTTAAAAAATCCTCGCTTTAAATTTTTATAACGTTAAATGTTCCCTGTGAAGTTTTAGATCCCTCATTGCACTACAGAGGTGTTTCCATGACTGTCTGCTGAACTACAGGCGGTGGTGACTGAAGGATGAGACCTCAAATGGTCAAAACCATAGACAGTATGATACATGGAAGTGGCTGAATGACGCCTTGTTGCTCAAACAAGCCATCTGTAACGTCACCCACCTGTCAATCAAAGCGTCCACGCTCTTAATCCTGCATAACTTTAAGCCTTAATATAATCTGAACAGGTGAGTTGTATAAAAATTCACCCTCAGTACAGTTGTCATGAACGGGGAAATTAGCTATAGAGACCAAAACTGTTTTTTGTACCAGGCTGTAAACATGTTTATTTCTGCTGTAACATGGGGACTTATGGAGACTGACTCACTTCCGGAGCCAGCCTCAAGTGGACGTTTGAGGAACTGCCGTTATTTTTGGCTTCACTTCACAGCCACGGAGGTCGCCGCTGGGTCAAAACTCTCTAATTTCCTTCATCAGGGTGTCGACACCGACCCGACAACCTTCCTCACATTTTGGTTAAAATGTTACTTAACTCTGATTGGTGCAGGGGAATTTGTGACATCACACCGCCCACCACTTCAAACCAGTGAGAGGATCAAAGATCCCTCACGTGAACGGGCTGATAAAGAGGCCCTTTAAAGCGACAGCAGGGTGGATGAAGACTGAACTACCTGCTGGGACTGAAGTTTGATGACTCAGGTGGACTAACCCTTTAAAATGATTAACTCTTACACACACACACACAGATCATTGATTCCCAACATGTAGGGCCACACAGTGAAAACTTCTGGACTACAACTAACAGCAGGAAGCAGAACAAAATCACAAACACGTCACAGCGCGCGCTCATTAAACGTCTCACGCGTCATAATTGTATCGGAGCAATTGATGTGAGTGACGCGGTGTGCGGCGCGCGGACAGGTTTATCTTTCTCTCTGCTCACCTTGACGCATCGAATGTTCGCCATGTTGGATCGGACAAGCAAGCGGCCGTGACGTCACACCACAGCTCGTGTATTTGACAGAGGAGTCGCGCGAGGTCTCCTCCTCCTCCTTCTTCTTCCTCTTTTGTAGGCGGTTGCCCAACAACGAAATGGCGCGTTACCGCCACCAACCGGATGGAGTGTGTATCGGGACTCTATAGTTAAAGGTCCAGCTATGTATAACTGTGTTTTTATTAGTGTATGATCACCAAGCAGTGCCAAAAAACTGCAGTTCCTCAAACGTCCACTTGAGGCTGGCTCCAGAAGTGAGTCAGTCTCCATAAGTCCCCATGTTAAAATGTCCAACTTCACAGATGAAACAGCTCTTCGGTCCTCTCACTGGTTTGAAGTGGTGGGCGGTGTGATGTCACAAATTCCCCTGCACCAATCAGAGTTAAGTAACATTTTAACCAAAACGTGAGGAAGGTTGTCGGGTCGGTGTCGACACCCTGATGAAGGAAATTAGAGAGTTTTGACCCAGCGGCGACCTCCGTGGCTGTGAAGTGAAGCCAAAAATAACCTCAAACGTCCACTTGAGGCTGGCTCCAGAAGTGAGTCAGTCTCCATAAGTCCCCATGTTAGACAGCAGAAATAAACATGTTTACAGCCTGGTACAAAAAACAGTTTTGGTCTCTATAGCTAATTTCCCCGTTCATGACAACTGTACTGAGGGTGAATTTTTATACAACTCACCTGTTCAGATTATATTAAGGCTTAAAGTTATGCAGGATTAACACTGTGGCTGTATGTTAAAATAACTTGAAGTCACCTTTAATGCAGACAGAGTGAGAGCTCTGTCATTTCCACTCCTCTTTGGCCGCAGCGTGGATGATGCTGAGCAGAGGCGGGAGAGCATCCAGGGGGGGCCCCGCCCACCTCGTTGTGATTGTGACCAATCGCTGAGCGTTTCGGGGAACGCCCCCTCCTGGTAGCGACTGATTTGCAGAATAATAAATGAGGGGTGTTGTCTAATCAGAGCGGCTCTGCAGCTCATCAAGGTCAGCTCAGGCGACCAACTGATGCTTCAGGAGTCCGTTTACAGAGCAAACCAAGACTTTTAACAAGGAAACGGCTGAACATCTCTTCAGTTTATAAGATAAATAACCCGAAGGTTCATATGTTAGTATGGATTCTATTTATTTAACACCTATCACACAAAACTATCCAAATAGAGCACACAGAAAAGCACATAAACACCGTGTACAGTTAGAGATATCCTTTATTAAACACACAGCATTTAAAATAAACAATCTGAATACATTAAAATTCATCAGGATTTCTATCAGCTTCACCTATAAATGCAGAGAGAACAGTAATTATTAGCAATTCATTCATGTTTGAGTCCAAAATCCAGCCCAAAAAGATACCTCATTAAAAGCTGCAGAGCTTCAGAAGCTGCAGCTTTTTTCCACGTGTGAGATTTTGCAGCTTGAAATCACTTTAAATGGAATATTTTGTAGGTTTCACTGTTAATCTGACATCTCCAGGTCTCTAGTTATAAACATTTTGACACCATTTTTTAGATCAATTACTCAGGAGAATGATCAGCAGATTAATCAGTGACTGGACAGCTGCAGCCCCAATTTATCTGAACACCACAGCGGAGAAACTGGAACCAGTTTAAGAGCATAACTTTCATAATAATAACAAAATGACTGCATGAATTACCTGTCAATTTAAAAACTGTAATGAAAGCGATTACAGAATAATCAATCGTCAATCGAGACTACTCATGCAACACACACTTTCTACTTAAAATCTCAACATTTACACAACACCTCTGACGGGTGCTGTCAAAGAGAGGAAGGACGCGCCACAGACGCTGGAGCTGGAGCGTAGTGCATTATGCTGCCACATTGTGGAAGGCAGTAAGTTGTATAGTTGTATCTCCAAAATAGGGGTTGCAATATCCCACACCCCACAACAACACAACTTACTACCTCACCACAGCACAGCTACAGACACGTCAGCCCTCGCACACACCGTAGAAACATCACCCCGAACACCGAACTAATTATGTTCCATCGTACAGTTAGTTAATTCTAAAGTTGTGCAATTAAGCTGCAATTTTAACGAGCTATAATATCAAAGAATGTTGCATTTGTATTTATATATATATATATATTTGCAGCAGGGGATTCTCCTGAGAGACAGGCGTCCAAATTATTAACAGCCAGGGACACACCAGGACGGCAAGACACAACGATATAACCAGCAAAATGAATCCAATGTTCGTGATGTAATTTTGGAGCACTGATGGTCACCAACGGCAACAGAGGCTTCAGTCACCGTGGCAACTGAACGCAAGATACGGATTGGACTGGCTTGTCTCCGTCATGTAGAGGTAGGTGATGGTTTGGTTGCCGTGAGAAAGACAGTAGGTTGTATAGTTATCTCCCAGATCTGGTGTGATCCTAAAACTATACAAACTACTACCTCATCCCACAACTCCCCCCCTTCTTCTCCACTGGAATCATTTCTACATGTAAAATCCAGCAGATGAACGTGTCCCCCTCATTTTGCATGAAGTTTCTGGTGACACATATCTGACAAGGACAGGAGGCGAGAGGTGACCAAGCCTCTGAAAATGATGTAGCCTACTTCTGAGGAGGCTTCCTGTCCTTGAGGAGGTGGAGGAGCACCTATGGAAGACACAAAAACACACTATAAATAATAATAATAATAAAAAAAGGAGCAGGATATCATGATCTGACTTCACCACCAACGCATATCAAACAGTAATCACCGGGCGACCGCTCACATTTTCTGCTGATAGCCTGCATCCTAAAATCAGGTGAGGCTAACAGGCTATCCTGGGGCACCATCTCTGCCTTTTTTAAAGCTACACAAATAAGCCACTTTACTGACATTACAGCAACATATCTATTACATATTATATTATCTATTATATGATCCAGCGGCTGTTAGAGCGAGGTACTTAATGTAGCAAGGCGAGGAAGTCAGCTTAGCCAGTGCTAGCTGACAGCAGCTAGCTGGAATTGGCGGTTCTCGACCTCTCTCGGTCCGGACTGTTGTCACATCCGCCGCCGTCCCCCCGTCCCCGCACCCCCGGCACGTCCTCTCACAGGCCCGCCGCTACCGCTGCCGCTACCGCCGTCGTCGTCGGGGGTTTCGTCCGGTTCTGTTAAACGGCGGCGGAATACTCGTGGAAGCAGCAGCAGCAGGAGCAGCAGCAGCGACCTTCCCCGGGCTGAAGTATCGCAGCAGCAGCGGTGGGATGTTTCGATGCCTCGCTTCACCACCACCACCACCACCACCACGCCAAAAGTCACGTGACTAACTCCCACCTCCCTCGCTACGTCACGCTCGTATCACGCACAGAGGTGTCGCGCGGAGGTTTGAACGCTTGTTAATCTGCCTTTTTTTGTTGTTTAAAACTGAGTTTGAAAATGAAACGCCTCACAACATAAGCTTTAGTAGACAAAAAAATACTAATAAAAACAGTAAAATCACTTATATTCTCAGCGTTTCATCATGAGATTGGCCAGCAGATGTCGCCATTTTGGCTCCTTCTCTCTAACACAGTTGCTTCATCGTGCTTTCCGTAAAATCCTCTTTTTTTCCTCCCCGTCACGGTGTATAACTGCGCACTTTGCTCTATAACTCTAACCCTGTGACTGTTCGGGTGCCAGAGAGGAGGCAGCGTGTCTACCTTTAAGCCTTGGTGTGAGCTCCGTATCATCCTCCAGCTTTGCATCCATAACGGAGCAGCTCGGGGAGGAAGAAGCTGCTGCTGCTGCTGCTGATGGTGTGCGCAAATATCGCGAGATTTACGGGTACGTAGAGCGCGCCCCACGACGAGACTTCGAGAGTAGCCTTCAGTGACAGCCGAATCTGATCACACAGTTTTCTGGTAATAAACCTTCATTTTATATTATAAACATTTAATATATAATTTAAACTACATATAATTCATAATGTACGCAGATATAATTACTTATTAATGTATTTTGTGGGTTTTGTGTTAGTATTTAAGCACCATTTTTTATTTGTACTTTACTTGATTCAGTTTATTCTGCTGCATAATGTTTTATTTTAATACTTTTTGTACTCTTTTTTTCATTTTTACCCCCTGAAATTTGAATCACCACTCCCATCATGCTGACATTTCAATACAACTGGATTTACGATGTTTGAATAATCTGAACTGAGCTGACTGAACAGTAGTTTGAATTTCTCTCGTCTGTATGTCAACCAAAAGGACAGTATATTAAATCATAGCAGGAAACATCATTCAGTGGAGCAGTGTCAGAGGATTTTATTTCTCAAGATCTCATATTAATTATGGTGCGGCAAACTTTTGTTATTTGAGAGCTCGAGAAAATTATTTAAATTAACTCACTATCACGAGAAAACAGAGAAAATAATATGTGACCACTTAAGGCTTCCATACTAAGTATATTTTGATGCTTTTACTAATTTTTGAAGACTTTTTTTGTGTATTTGTATTTCATAGCTCACTAATTAACGTTAAATCTTATTCGTTTAATAGCAACAAAGTTTAAAAACATAAATTTAGTTTTATTTCTCATCTCTCAGCAACAAAGCTAATAAACATATTTCCCCAAAAACATCTTCACTTTTTCAAAATCAAAACCAAAATCAATCTTATAAAAAAAAAGAAAAGAAATGAAGACACCGGACACAACAAATACTTTTTTTACTAAAAGAATAAATTTTATTTCAGCACTGTAAGTCATTTCCCAACCAGTACAAACATGACTGCCATCTTTGTCTCTTTCTGAACCATTCCTCCCCTCCCTCTGTGAGATCAGACCACCAACAGCCAGACAATTAAAATAAAAACAAAAAAACAAACGGATAACAAAAAAAAAAGAAAAAAAAAAAAGCTTTCTTGTTCTCGTCTTTCCACAAACAGTCTGGTGCTTCCATAATGCTAACAATGATGACAAATTATACCAACCATAATTATAACAGCAATAATGATGATAATATTTCTATAACAATAATATTATGGATAAATTTGAACCCTTTTCGCTGCACAGGTAGTTTTGGGTGGCCCTGGGTACAGAAGTACATGTATTGGTACACTTGTGGCTGCGGGTGTGATTGACCAACGTGACAAGAAATGGCCCAAACTGGGACTCAACCATTGAGGGGGAGGCTTGGGGGGATTATACTGGAGTTTGGGGGGCTTCTGAGGGGGGGAGTGGCAGTGTAGAGAGAGACAGACAGAAATAAGGACCTTTATTTCAAACCGGACAAAAATGCTGTGAGAAGTCCTGCAAAGATCAGAACAGGTACAACACAACTGATGACTCCTTTCCACATTCTGTATGACAGACAATAACACTGTTTAAACGTCTACAACAACTACATAGTACATTTCTGTTCTGGGACTTTTGGTTCTCTTTACATTGTCGGAGACGCTCCCCATTCGCGTAGGCAGTGAGGCAGGATGCTCGTGTCGTTTCGTCGCGGAGAGGGTGAATTTTCCTCGCCACAACTTCAGCTGAGATTCACGTTCATGAACTAGAAAACAAAGCTCGGAGCCAGGGATTGTAATTTATTCACAAGGCCACGGGAGGAAGTCTTTTAGGGCTGCAACAGATTGACAGATTTTTACGTCAACAAATACTAAAAAAAAAACATAATGTTTGCTTGTTTTGTCTATGAAACAGTCCAAAGCCAAAATATAGAGTTTACTGTCACATAAGACAAAGAATTCAGGGCTGTTATCTTCACCGGTTATTGGTTTTGTCTAAAAACATGCCCGTCATAAGTTTCTGAAGCACAGTGTGATGAAGTCAAATTGCTTGTTTTACTCAACCAACAGTCAAAAACCCCACAGATATTTAATTTACCACCAAATACGGCAAAGAAAAACATAAGTCACATTTTAAGACAAATATTTGGTAGTTTTGCTTGAAAAATGACAAAAACGATTATCAAAACGAATCGTTGCAGCTCTAGAAGATGTGCAGCCAACTGAATGTTTAATCTAATTCAAGTGTGACAGATGAATCATGTCTTGCTTGCGCTCCACATTTCATGACTTCTCTTTGGCGGCAGGCTAATCTCAGATTTGTGTTTGTTTTTTCGAGGAAAATTCAGCCGCTTTGAGCAGCCTCCGTGCCCACATGTGAAGAGACACTCGGGTGTAGTTAAGAAGTTGCTCTGTCAATCTGAGAAGTTAAAGGCAAGTTTGAGAGAGCACGACAATTACACGTTAAGAAAAATGCAAAAGAGGGCGCCAAAACGTCGGCGCGACTGAAAGCATATTTGTCAGGTGTCGTTCCTTCCTGTTGCGTCAGTGCGGATCTGAAGTCGGTCGGTGAAGGAGTCGCGACGTGAGCGCGAGCGAGCGACGGGAGTGTTGGATTCTCTACCCACAATGCCTCGTCTAAAAACCCGCCTACCCGCTCGCTCGCTGTCCACACAAACACCCTTCCTTCCTTCCTTTTTCCCTGTCTGTCTACGTCTCCACGACAACCACAGAGTTTTTTTTTTAGAAAAAAAAAACACTGTTAACCTCACAGACTTGTCAGATAAATCACACGTGCTGTAATGTCATAATATATATAATCATACTCATCAGAAAACTTGTTACTCGAGGGTGTGGAGGGGGCAAACCATCGACGTCGAGGAGCGGGGCGAGGGCGGGGTGGGACTATGTGGGCTTTATAAGGGCGGGGTTTAGAGGGGGGGGATGCTAGGTGTACTTTGGTTCTCAGGTGTTTACAAGAGATGTTTCGCTGCTTTGTGCAAGGGTGCAGAGTTCAGCTTCGATTGATAATGAGTCGACCACAAAATCTGTTATCAGGGATATTATGAGAATGATACATAGTGCAGACGACGATTTTTCAATTCGAAAAAACGGGCAATATTTACTTACGTACATAATAAACGGTGGTCTAAAGATGCCATATAAAATACAGGTAAGGAAAATCGCAATCATTACAGTTCAAATCTCTAGGTTGGCTAAGCGTATTTCAGTACTAACTGAAGCGATGGTAGAAGGATTAGATTAGAAGATGTAATAACATTAAAAATAGTAAGAAAAAACACATTTTGCACAATTGAATAAAACCGTTTTTGATTTTTTTTTCTGATTTTTTTTTCCAGACTCTGGCTAGATACATACAGAAACTGATTATCAACGTTAATATAACCTTTAACTGTTAGTTGGGTTGATTAAAGGGCGGGGCAGCCCGAAGACAAAAAAGAGAAAATACAAACAAAAAAAATTTTTAAAAAAACAAACAACGGCCAATAGAAACGGTCCTAACGGCTAAAAGGAGAGGCAGAGAGGGAGGTGTAAGAGTGAAAAGAGAGAACTGAAATACAGGAGGAGGAGGAGGAGGAGGAGAGGGGGTTTAACCTGTGTGTACTATATCCAAGTGTGTGTTTGTTTGTTTGTGTGTGTGGGCATGGTGTGTGTGTATATGTATATATGTGTGTGTGTGTGTGTGTGTGTGTGTACATGTATTCTATGAGGATTTGAGGGCGGAGAAAAGAAGTGAATGAAGAGGAAGGAGGTGGGGGTGAGAAAAAAAAAAAGTGTCGTAGCAGGGGTGGGCGGGCGGGCGGGGGCGGTTAGGATAACAAGCATAAAAATCACTGATCAAATATCTATCGAACTAAAACAGACAAGGACAAAGAGAGGGACACTACATCATGTATTGTGTTGACTTTTTTTTTCCATACTAGCTACTGTGTAACTCAGGGTTTAACATCTATGTATCTGTGTGTGTGTGTTTCTGTTTGTGTGTGTGTGTGTGTGACGCCTCTAACGTGTGCTCTGAGCGCGGGGTTTGCTCGAGGTCAGTCAGTCGAATGTGTTACCAAATGATCTCTTGATGAACTGACGACCACTCCACTGGGAACTGAAACTGCACAAAATCACTTCAGCACAAAAGCAGAGAGAACGCTGCTGGTAACAAACGCAACTGAATACCTGTCTGTCGTGTGTATGTGTGTGTGTGTTTGTTTGTGTGTGTGTGTGTGTGTGGCGAGCGAATCAAGAGAGGGCATCGTATACCGGATCACACTCTGGCTCGCCGCAGAAAAAAGCCATCTTCTAACAATGTACTGTTGCGATACACATATTTGTACTAATGTCAAAAGTTGAAAGCAGTTAAGTATATGAACTCCTAGTAAATCTAGACTTAGTATTTCGGCCAGTGGAGCTATATTCTCTAGCCTAGTCTTGGTGTCTTTGTGTGTTTACAGTCCTGTGTTAAGCCCGACGCTGTTACCTACTCTTAACCTATGAACACCTACAGCGTTCATGTGCTTAATCCCTACCAATAAACAGCTAACGAGTCCGAACCTCTTGATTTTTTTTTTTTGGAGTTTGGTGTTAAGAGACGACGACGGCGGAGGCAGCGGCTGCTGCTAGCCCCAGCCCTCCGCGGTGGTGATGGTGACGAGCGTACGCCTACGCTCGCGGGCCTCGGGACTGTTTTTGTTTTGAACTGTCGGCGGTTTCACTGTAAATGGTTTGAAGTTCGTAACTGAGGGGATGTCTGACGCGACTACATTAACACTTACATATATATAGTCCAGGGTTTCTTCTTCTTCCTTCAAAAATGGCATTTCATAAGAGCTTTTTTTTTTACTCCATGTCAATCCTGTGGCACACGATAGGGCACAAGTCATCAACATAGTTAAGAAAATAAGGTGCTTCTTTGTTGACTTGCCTTTTTTTGTGTGAGCTCATTTCAACCTCTCTTAGTAAGTTTATAGAGATTATGTTCATGGCCAGCATCTCTCAGGCAGTTATCTGTCGGTCTACTGCTTCCTGCAGTTGTGCTACCAGTTAAATGGTAAAGTTGTATTTTCCGTAGTCAGATGAAATCTACTATGGGGGGGACACATCTCATTCTCTACAAACATAAGTGCTCTAATAAAACAATTCATTTATCGTAGAAGTCTCAGATTGTGAGCGGCACACTCGCCGTCATGAGGCCTCTCTCTCTCTCTTTCTCACTCTCTCTCTCTCTCTCTCTCTCCCGTCATGTGACCCGACCCATAAAGCCTCCGCCGTGGTTCGGCTGGAGGTGCTTCAGGGGCAGGGAAGTGCTTCCTGCTGGTCTAAAGTGACACACCGGAGCCCCCAAACAGCTCTTGGGGTGTTTTGGGCTTTTTTTCTCTCTCGAGGTGCTCGATCACCACCGGAGGACCGGCGGCGTGGAGGGATCTTTGAGGCTTTGTTGCCACACACCCCTTTTTTTTGTGTTACATCACACGGGCTGCCTCGGGTTCGGCGAGCCTTATTTAAAATACACTTTGGAAAATAACTTTTTTAAGAAATCTGAAATGATTCCCAGGAATCCTCGACGTGGAAGAATCCTTTCAGCTTCATTGCAAAGTTCTTGATTGAACGTGAGGCCAGTCTGAAGGGAACTCTGCCTGGCAGCATTCACTTCCATCTTTTTGTTGTTGTTGTTGTTGTTGTTGTTGTTGCTGGGGAGCATTACTCTTTTCTTTTTTGGCCTTAACTCCAGAAGGTGCCTCAGAGTTTGTTTCTATATCACCTGGTAGAGGACTGTCCAGTGTGGTTTAACATATTTTTTAAAACAAAGTGCTTCTTTGTCTGAAACCACTCTGTTCACATTCTGACGTCTGTCGAATAGATCTCTACCTTTCAATGTAGTTCTACATGTCGTAATGATTTACTCGTGCGCGGGGGTGGTGGGACGCCCCTCTCTCACACACTGTCAATTCACCTGTATAGGGGCGTGTTCAAATTCAAGTTCAAATTTATATTTAAATACAACATTAAGTGCTTCCGTTGGGACAATACAATCAAAGCTTTGGGAGAAAGGGACAAAGGGGGGTGGGGGGGTGGGAGGATAATATAATAATGCACTTTTCTTTCTTTTTTTTGGAGGAGCGGGACAATATCTTGCATACTTTGGGGCTTAAGGTGCATAAATTCATGGGGTCTCTTAGCACAGCTAAGCTCTAGGCTATGCTACATAGGTCAAAGTAAGATAGCACGCTAATACCGTGGTGGTGCAGAAGTGCTCCTGTGATTAGATAACCAATCAATAAAAAGGTTGGGAGGGGGGGGGCGGTTTGTCGCTATGGTAACACTGAGTGTTTAGCGGCGCTGCTATAGCCTGAAGAGTTTGAGGAGGGACGAGGTTCAACTGCACAGAAGAACGATACTCCAGAGTCCAAACTCTGAACGTCTCTCCGAGTTCACGCGAGACACAAACCTCACATGAGACGGCTATGGCAAAACGAACCGTATTAAACGCGCGACTACCGACCACGGCGACCGGGCCTTAGATGCTGTAACCGTGGAAACCACATCCATACTGTCACCGTAAAAACCGCAAGCTTAACATCTGTGTGCAGAGATTCAAACAACGGGACCTTTTTTTTTTTAAAACACAAAATAAGAAATTCAAACTGTACAGATACCCATACGTACTTACGGTGGAGGGGGCGGGGCTCGTTTAAGTGGTGGGTCATAATGGGGGTGGGGTCAGGGGGAGGGGGTGGGGCTTCAAGCTTATTTTACTCTGAGTGCGGGAGGGAGGCGTTTAGGATTTTTTTGAGGGGCGGGGGCGCTTACAGACTCATGGAGAAAACCTCTCTTCATAAAACAATGTAAAACCACATGAGAAAACTAAAAAGGAAGTAACAGCTAACTGCTTGAGCCTATCACATGGAGCAGCAGGGGGGAGGAGGAGGAGCCTCGCATCACCCTCCTGCTCCCTGTGATGATGTGCACAGCTAGCGGGCGGGGGGCTACAAAAACAGGGAAAGGCAGTCGAACACAGAGAACTCTCTCAGAGCAGTGCATCCTGGGAGGGACGCCGTCACTCCTCCTTCTGTAGTGCTCCGTCTGACGGGCAGTCGTCAAGGCAACAGGGGGCCTCCACTTCCACCCCCTCTGATTGGTTGTCTCTGCTGGCTAAGGCACACGGGATTGGCTGGGCCAGGGGGGCCAGCTCCAAGGGCTGGCCGATGGCGGAGGCTGCTGAGCTGCCGTTCAGCTGCTGAGTCGCAACCTCTGGCGTGGAGCCCGCCTCCTCTGAGGGCTTTGGGGGAGTGCTGGATGGGGGGGGTGGCGACGTCTGGAGGGAGGACAGGCAGAATTTTAAGAGACCAGATGGAAACTATGATCTTATTCTCACGTGGGAAAACATACGACAGGATTTAAGAGCTTTGAGGAAGAGTTCGGTCCGTTTCTTGCGTCATACCTGTGTTCTGTTGGCAGGTGCCTTTTTCACTCCCCGTACTTTCGCTGGAATCTCTTTACCCCTCCTGTGACCAAGAAACAGAAACATGTTCGCATGAGGAACACAACCGGTATCTGGAGTTTGCTTTAGGGTTCGATCCCACCAGCATTCAAGACAGATTTAAAACTGAATTTGTGCAGGATGTTCACCTCAAGTTCAACTCTGGCAAGCAAATTCACTCATCAGCAATCCTACGTCTACTCCAAGAATAAAATCTATCAGGGTGCATTTAGACAGGATCCTACACTGCTGCGAAAATGCAGGTATTTCCAGTCATTTGAGTCGGGGTAGTCCGCCAAAAAACAAATTGACCTGCGGCAAAGAAGTTGAGCCAGATTCAACTTTTGGAAAAACGCAGCCCGACGTCACGATGCAGCCGCCAATCAAACGATCAAACCTCCACAGTCAGCCTGAAATGTCTCTGAAACTGAATGTTAACTCTGATACTCCTGTTGTGTTCTTTATTTCATGAAGCAGCTTCTAAATCTGAGTCTGACTCACAACTTAAGCTGCAAAAAAGAGACACGAAGAAGTTTCATTTGGTTTACGTCCGATGGTTTGAAAGATAAAGAGTGAGCAATGGTTGAGAGACACAGACAGTGAATGAGAGTGAGCGAGCGCCGGCCTCGATAGTCGTTAATCAGCAAAATAAAAAGTTATTTCCTGATTGTTTCACAGTGTTACATTCAGCACAAATAGACACACCGCCATAAAACCCTGCAGCTCTTTGAGTGTCAAACACGAGGGTGCAGAGCAGCACCAGGACAGTGTCAAGTTCACACACAACAAAGTTTTCTTGAAGTTCATCTTCAAAAAAGGCATTGTTGAGCGAGAACAGGCAAAGAAAAGAACCAAACACTGCCTGGTGTGTCCTCCACTGCTTCGTTATTCTCAAACAGACAGAAGACATTAACGGCTACACGGCATCGTGCTTCGTCACGTTCAGGCTCCCCACTCTGATATCTTTGCCAAGTCTATTTTTACCGCGGCAGATAACATCTCTGAGGCGTGAAATTAAACTTGTGAATGTATATAATTGCCTGTATTTGTTGGCTGTATAATTTCTAACAATGCATTTCATTCCTTTCAGACTGTGTGGACACATACAGAGATCTTTAAGAGAGTTTTCCTGTTTGTTAGCGAGGAGGTCAGTGCAGTCTCCTCTTGCTCTCTGATTTAATGCAGCTTCATTCACAACAGTTTCTTATTTACTTTGTCATAATTTGATTTGATCATAAATATTATGCTGATCAGCATCAGCAGTCATTACCAAGCTGCTAAACTGAAGATTAATTATTGATTATTTAAGATTAACATAAATAAAAAAGAGGTTAATGACAGCAGGCCGCTGTGAATTTAAAATGAGTAAACAAGATTTGTTAGCACGTCTAAATGAGCTGCAAATGTCTATTTATGCTCTTAAACAGGAAAATGGCAGCAAAATAACTTTCCATAGATGTGGCTGCTGAAGAACTGTGATGGAGACGTGACTGAAGATTCTGTTTACATTCAGCGCAAGTTGCTAAGGCTGATGCAGTTATATTATTTCATGAAAAAGTCATGTACTTTCACACACTCAACACTCACTCATGCGAGTTTAATGAAGCTCAGTCAGGTATCGAACGTATCGAAGGTCACATATGTGTAATGTTTTCAGCTTTGGTTGTTTCTGGAGGTTTAAATAGTCAAAAGTGTCATCGGCTGTGTTGATTAGAAGGTCATCATCTCACTCACCCTCTCCCTGCACCCACTGACACCACCTGCATGTTGAACCCCCCTCTCCCACGGACTGGTTTGTTCCCAGCCCACTGGCCAACGACCATGCCAGCTATCTCCAGTTTCCCTCCCTGAGGGGGGATGGACTGGATGCCTGGAGAGGAGAGAGGAAAAGACGTGAGGACTGAGACAAAATAACAATCTATTAAATATGTCAGAAAGTGTCTGCATGTACAGTAACAGACAGGTTACCGTACCTGGGAAGGCTCTGGGTCTGTGCTGCGCAGGGTGATGCGGATGATGTGGGTGATGATGAGGAGGCATGCCGCCCATGGGGCGCGGTGGGTAGAGTGGAGGCATGGGGTAGAAAGGCGGCACCATGGCGGGAGGGAGGAAGGCAGGAGGTGGAAGAGGAGGGGGAGGCGGAGGAGGGCGGGACAGGTTGATGCCCTCGAGGATTGCCTGACGCATCTTCTCGACCTTGGACACCAGCTCCTCCTGCAGGGCGGAAAGATGACCGCGAGTTACTGATGTGAACACGGCACGCAGCCTGTCTCAATGGGGACGTCTTGTGACGTATCGTGGCAGATGAAGACATATTTTAATGCATCAATAAAATCTATTCACTGTAGATTTATTCACTGAACGCTCCTGTCTGTCCAGCTCAGCCTGCAGGTGACTGCCGGGCTCTACAGTGCGAGTGTTTTTGTGCAGGTCAGGTTAACTGGTGATTCTTAATGGTCTGTGAATGAGAGTGTGTCTCTGTATGTGTCAGCTGGGTGACTGACCGACAACTTGTCCAGTATGTACAAACTACAGCCCCCAAACAACCCTCTAAAACTCTGGTTTCCAACTAGAGCTTACCAAGGCTTCATCTCACTGTGAGTCTAAGAAAACTTTATTTTTGAATACAGAGCAGGCCTATATCTCAGCATTTCATTCATTTCTGTGACAGAAACTAAATGAAATTGTTATTTTTAAAGTTTAGATTATTATTTCAGACATAAACTAGAAAACCTCACAGGATAAGGACGCAGTGAAGACCTGAACACAAGCTACATTCACAGAGACTTCACGCTTAAGAGCCTATTAAGTGCACGACTGTTAAAATAAAATACAATAAATACACGACACTGAGAATTGTACAAAAAGATCCTAAAAATATCAGGAAAACTCATCTCTGATTAAATATATCTGCTCAAAATGAATCCAAATCACTCGTTTGACACAAATTTGCTGCAGCCATTGCATTCACTGTTTGGGTTAAATGGTCAGTTCATCAGCTATTCTGTTGTGTTATTGTTACGCATTAAATATAAGATGAAATATCCATAAATTTTGTCACTAAAATGTGTTTACTCAGTGATAGAAAAATGAGTCTCTCAAAGAAAAACAGTTTTGAAGCACTGCACTAAAAGGAAAGCAGCTGCAGCTGAAAGGATGACTGACACACATCCATCAAATGCTGTTCAGTACAGGATTACGGAACACACACACATACACACACTCCGGTCCGTACCTGGCCCTCGCACATGTCCAGCAGGGCGGCCCGGTCACGTGCGGCCCGGGCCAGTTTGCTCTGGAACAGTTTGCCATCAAAAAAGCCCCAGGGACAGCAGTGTTCCCACGGCAACGGCTGGCCGCACACATCGTTGATGAACAGCGCCGTGTCGACGCCGGCCATGAAGAGAGAAGCCAGCTGCACGCCGCGGGCGTCCACCTTCTCCACCTAACGTACAACACGACACGTGTAAAATCACACAAGAGCGACCTTGTGTCGCTGTTACATGAAAGAGTGTCGTTAGATTACTGTATCCAGCACTGCACAAAGACTGGAAATAAAACGAGATTCTTGATCAGTGATCATCCAACAATGACGGAGCGAGCAGCGAGGTCTTACCTTGAGCTCCTGTAGCTGGTCAGGTTCGTAGAGCTGGCTGGAAACAGCCTGAGCCAGAAAGGCATCTAGCTCATGTCTCTGGAGGATTCTTCCCCCAGGCCACTGCATCATATACCTGAGAGAGAGAGACGGGAAGCAGAGCTCACTTCAGAACAGGAACACTAAAGAGTACCAATGATTCAAACATGAACTAAAAGACAACTCCAGTTTAAATTAAAAATAGTTACCCTACAAATTTCCATCAATTGACTGATTAATCTACTATTTCAGCTGCGCAGTGCTCTAGCTGCTCCTCACACAAGCTCACCACACACTGATTTTATTTGATTAACTTGAACTACGACCAGCGGCAGCGTAGAGCACCGTCGTACCTGAGCACGCAGCACATGAGCAGCAGATGCTGTGGGACCTGTGCTGGGTTGAGGAGGGCTGGGCAGTCAGAGCGTAGGCAGGCCAGGAAGGCCCTGGTTCTCCTGGAGCGGTCCTCGCTGGCACGACCCAACCACAGCCGCCGCAGGTTGGGACAGGTCCACTCCCGGAAACACAGGGCCGGAACCAGCTCCGGAGTCAGGGCTGACTTGGCTTTGCCGCTGCTCCACTCTTTGACGATCACCGGAGGAACTGTGACGGACACAGAGGCAACAAGTGTGTCAGTATGAACATGCAGAGTTTGGTTCAAAAGAACTGATGCAACACTGGTACTATTGGTTCATTGATGACTGCTAACTCTGAGTGCAGGTTCAGTGGCTGCCATAACTTCCAGTTTATTAACATCCTGAAATATAAGTCGTGGTGTACGTCTCGTGGTAGAGATTAAACCGGTCTCACAGCGGACATTTTGACTTTTCATTACAGGAAGTGTAATTACAGTAAGGACGGCTCCATTACATTTAGATATATCAGTAAACCAGCATTCACCATACCTGGTACAGCTAAATGGAATGCAGCATATTATTTACATGTGTTTGGCCAGTCAAAACGTCCTCCTGCTGACACATGAGCACGACAAATTCATTTCTCAGTGGTGAGACTTAAACATACGAGATAGTCAACATTTTTTTTTACTGGTGCAGTGGCAGCGAATGAAATGATGAAGCCACGTAAAGGCCTGGTGGAGGTGTGGAGTCTAGCAGACACTGTAATAACATCAGCATCCACACGCTGCCTTCGGTGCAGTTTTAATTTTTTAAAGCTGATCTCGAGTTTCGATTTTCAAAGTCGGCGCTTCAAACCGACTGAAAAAGAAACGGGCTCGACGTCGGTATATTCATTTTTCATCAAGTGCTTGTGGTTCATGCTTTTTCTGAATTATAAAACGCCTGAACAACAAAGAAATACACTGTTCCCTCTGTGCACCTGCAGCACAACACTCATGTATCAGCCTACATGAATCTCATGTTTTCTCTGTCAGACTCGTGTCAGAGAAAGTAAAAATGTCCTTCTCATAGCCTGGTTATAAAATCCTAGCACACCACAGAGCCCTTCTCCTGCCGTGTAGTCTCGACGAGTCATCGAATTTTAGGGGGCAGCTCCAAAAGTTCATGATTAACATGTATTTAATATCCCCGTCTAGGGTTACATGATAAAAACAAAGCTTTCCCTTAAAGCCCCATAACAGATTTTAACTCCTGTTGATCTACGCTGACCTGTAATCAGGTGGATGGTGTCTCTGTCATTCGTACGTCTGTTCTCACACTATGTAACTTTGGGCTCCGGGTCGGGAGAAGTACGTAACGCTTTACGGCACTAAGTCACACACCACCAACTATTTCTCTGATTTTGGTGAAACTGGATCATATTTTATGGAGAAAATTTTTCTGGTTTTCCCTCTGATGTCCTCCGGGTGCTTCCCAGACACAAATCTAAGACTGAATTCGAGTATATACACAGTCCATACACTCGACAATAAAACCCTCATCTAACTCCTCCTCTGAGTCCCAGCACCTACCTTCCAGGGGAGCTCTCTTGCGGAGAGCAAGCCTCTCCAGGCGGCGGTGTGTTTCAGCCAGACTGAAGAGGACGCCGTACGCATACTGTCTGGCAGCACGGAACAGCAGAGAGGCAGGAGGCAGCTCAGAGTTACACTCATCCTCTATACACACTGGCATCTTCATCTCACCCTGAGGGGGGAGAGGACAAGGGGAGAAGGAGGAGAGATTAAAGGGAGGGCTGAGAGCTCTGACATGGATGGTACATTAGCTCCATCAACATTTTAACAACCCGTTGTCTGTGTGAGGTAATCTGTTCACCTTGGTCAATATGTGGAAAATCTGGGGGTACATCAGTCCTCTTCTGTGTCTGTGCTCGGCTACACGAAGAACCTCAGCACTGACCTAAAAACAAACAGACAGTAAACACGGTGACACGACTGTGCTGCTGTGTCAAAATGTGTGTGTTTTAAAATCTCTCGCAGACACACACCTGAGGCAGAGGGGGTGTGGTTATGTCCATGTGACTCCGCGTCGCCATAGACAACAGTGACGGAATGTTTGACCCGCTCCCGTTGCCTTGGGAACCTTCTCCAGAGGCCGAGCCCCCCCTTCCGGCGGGATCCTCCCACCGAGAGGGCTTGTCCGTCAAATGGCTGAGAGAGAAAGGGTTGATGGGATCGTTTAGTTATCGTGGCCTGGAGTTCATCACGTTAAAGTTCCTGATCGTCCTCAAACACATTTTGTGTGGATGTTAGAAGGAAATTAGCAGTATCATGAGCCTCTCTGAACCTTTAACACACCACAACAAGTCAAAGGTGTTCACAAACAAACTCTTCTGTAGACGCTGCCACTCCATCCTCCTCCTTCAGCTGTAATCCCTGAATCTCTAAGCTGTATCTGGGCTACTTTACCCTGTAAGCTTGTTGACAAAAAGTCACTCAGTCAACAAGTATTTGTGATATAGAGCTGCTATGGATACGCTGCATTTTGGAAAGGGCTCATCTGATATCCCTCTGGCTTCAAGGATGTCCTGATCCAAGTCCTTTAAATCTACCTAAATGTTGATTAACTGTATCCGACACATTTTTACGAGTTACTTGACCCAAATACTGGAGGTCCAGGTTCAAACATAACATTACGAATAAGCTTAAATTATTGATTTGACAGCTTTCAGAGAGAACTTTAACCAGATGACAAGTTTAATGTCCTGTCAACAAGTTACAGCAAGAATTAACCTGCTGCTGTTTTTTGACATTTTCAGTGTCTGCTGGCAAAAAGTTGCCACCTGAACATATAATATGCTCACACAGAGAGCAATGTGAATTTTTCACACATACAAAGTCAGTGCAAAGACACATAGGTGCAAGTCTGAGTCAAATTTGTGTGTCGTGAGGCTTTGCAGAGTGTTTTGTGGGGAGGGCCGGATGGAGCGGAGTATAGGCCAAACTCCACCAGGCACGGATGCAGCTCGTTCAATGTTTCAAACCCCACCAGAAGCACCGTGATCCACTTCAGAAGCAGCTCTCTGCTCTGCTCGAGAATATGCAGCTTTTCTACTTCTCAAGCTGACAGGAAATCAGACGCAGAAACAGCAGGATTTTCAAAATAAAAACACCCTCTTAAGATCGTAAAAAAAAAAATAGGGAAACAAGTTAACAACGTGGCATATTTACATATTTAGAAAAATATAAACCAGAAAAAAAATGACCAAATCTGAACAAGTTAACAAAGTCTGGCAGGCAAAACGCTTCTGAAACATTTCGGTGGGGTTTGAAGTCGCGTGGAGAAAGGACTAAAACAGCGTTGTGGGACTTTCCCGGTGGGGCGAAGGAATAAATACCCGGCGTCACATGGGTTAACTAACAGGTCTCGACTTACTCGGTCATGTTTGTCTTTGTTGATCTCCGTGAGAGCGTGCTAACATGTTATTTTGCTATCACATTTACACGGCTGACAGGTTGCTTCTCTCATATTCAAGCAAGATTTTTGTTCTGTTGATAACAGCAGCATTAAAACTACAACAACAAACTGTGGCATACTAAAATATTTATCAAAAGAAGTTTGCTGGATTTTTAATCTAAACAGCCACAAATCTTTAAGTGCTTTTTAAAAATCAATGACCATTTCCCTCATTAGCACTAGCACGCTGCCAACATACCGTTGAAGCTAAGCTCTCCTTGTGATTAGTCAAAACATGTTATGTAAAGTGCTTTGCTCCACCTAAAAATGCCGGAGTCGCCTCTTCACTTAAAGCTAAATAGCGAGCTAACAGAGTGTGTGTGTGTGTGTGTGTGTGTGTGTGTGTGTGTGTGTGTGTGTGTGTGTGTGTGTGTCGCGTGGACGCGTCTCTTCTTCGTCTGCGCCTTACTTTGCGTTGCTGTCGTTGGGCTCATCTCCATCTGATGACGAGGAAGGAGACGGAGAGGGACCAGATTGAGTGCTGGTGTGATGATTGGGTAATCGACTTCCCCCCTGAGTGGAATCATATGGAGCTGACCAATCGGAGAAGCCCATCTTGTTCGTCAGTGAGTCGTTGCAGTCTTGGGACGGTGGCGGTGGGTTCTGGAACAGAGGGGTGGAGCCAGGTCCGTATGGAGCATTTTGATAAGGTGGCTTTAACCCCGGAACCTGGGGAGGAGGGAACTGTGATTGGAAGGAGAGGAGAGGAGAGGAGAGGAGGAAACAGATTACAAAAGAAGGAGCACAGAAGAGAGAGCGAGAGGAGGAAGGGGGAGATGTCTCAGGGATGGGAACTAATACTGTCCTATTTTATTTCAGATCAAACTAGATGCATCCAATCGAGGCTGGTTGGAGGATTTGGGATGGAACGGACTACAGCCGCCTCCCCGCCGCCCTCCCTCAGCCAGTTTCTCCCCTAAATGAGCACACGCCACAAAGGGATTTCAAAGAGCAAAAAAACTTAATCCACTCTGCTACATGTAGATTTGTGTAGCAGAGAACAAATTACACAGACGTCAAAGAGGACGAAGGATTACCGAGATAAGAAATCTACCTGATTCTTTCCAGGCTGCATCGGTCCCATGTGGCCAGGTGGTCCCCCAAATGGATTGGGTCCAAACCCAGGTACTACACAAAAAAAAATATTATTAAATACATATTCAATAAGCCGAAAACGATTACATAATAACGGAGCCTGTCGTGTTTTCCGAGCGGTTTTACGACTCACGGATGAAAGACGAGGGCCCCATGTTGGGCGAGCGTGGTTTGGAGGCAGCTGAGAAATACTCCACCGCTTTCTTGAAGCGCTCCACCTTGTCCTCCATACGAGACTGGAAAGAGGAAACAAAGCATTATGTCGACTGCATGTCACGGGAGGACTGTGACAGTGAAAGGTGCTATTTAATGAGTAATTCCCCGAGAAATTTCACAATAAAAGCAGAGATTGACTTTGTTGACGATGACTAAATGATAAAGAATTATTATGACTAACTTCATCTTCAAACTCCTTTTATTAAACCATCAAACGTCAAAGAAATCTTCAGCTTAGTGTCGAATGACAAAGAAAAGCATAAAGTCCACAAATTTTTGCTTTGATTGTATCATCAGGTTAAATTTTAGCCAGTACAGCTGCTGCAGCAGAGCCACCAAATGAAGCAAACACGTCTTTCCCTCACAGCAAGAAGACAAAGTCGATGAATGTCATAAGGCGCTTTCTCAATAGGCAGACAACAGGTCCATGTCTGACGCGTTGTCGCCTCCTGGCAATACTTTGTTTAGTCGAGAGGGAGGCAGGACATGACGTAAAAAGGAGCACAGTACGCTGCGGAAATATTTCGTTTGATGGCTGACGAGGATACCGACTAAAGTTTTTATTGGCGTCTTTGTGTTAATAACCGTTCTTCACCCTCGGATGTTTGCTTTCTTTCGGTTTCGCGTCACTCACGTGATCATTCCACACACTCGCTCGGTGGCTGTGAATTAGCTCGCAGGGTGATGTCTCGACAAGTTCATGGCCGCAGTGCAACACAGCAGTGATATATGGTATATAAATAGATTTACCTGGACTGGAGACCAAGTTTAAACTTTTAGAAATGTGTCTTGTGTGTAATAAACTTTGCAGCACTTTCTTCTGATGAACTGAAAGTAGATGATCCTGTTAAGCGCATGGAATTTATATAAGATGTGGTGTAATTGTATGGGTTAGCACTTATGTGTGCGGAAGTGCACATGCTGACTCAGGTCTTGTGTCAACAGCAATGACCTATTTCACCAGAAACCACAGAAGGATATTTTAAAAGGTCAGAAATAAGCTACGAGCATGTTAACTTTACCATTAAGTTTTCATACTTAGAGATGTAAATGTATTTCTTTGTTAAATTTTGTAATCAAAATAAAAATGGTGGACGAAAATGAATCGATAACAATTAAAAAAAAAAAAGAAACACTGGAAAAAGGCTGCGTGACGCACCTGTGACTGTTTGAAGACATCTCTGGCGATGGCGTCGAGGTTTCCCAGGTCTTTGATGGAGGAGACGTACTCCGACACGGCCTTGATCACCACCTCACAGGGCGGCAGCACCAACTGATGGGCTCGCACCTGAGACAGAAACGGTACAGACGTTTCATTATTCAACATTTTATCTAATGGAAGTAAAGAAACATAAATTACTCCTCATCGTACAGCTGTGTTACTCGATGGCCGATCAGTCAGAGCACAGATACAGAGGCAGGCCTGGAGGTTATCCAGTCTTTAAACAGCAGATCGACTGGGTCACTCAAATTACAAGTTGATGTCCTTCATTATAATGTCATATGATATAATGCCCTAACATTATGGGAGGTGTTTGTGCTTTACGTTGACATATAAACCCTTTTGGTTATCTAAATATTCCCCTGCAGCAAACATAAAAGAATTATGAGAGATAACATTCAGCTTCAGATAAATAAGCTGCGTCTGATTCTTTCCTCGCCTCGCTCAGGCCACGTTCAAAGATGATTTGGGCCTTTGGCGACACAATGAAGGACTGCCCATTCAACTGACGTCCTCTAAGTACACACCAAACACGCTGTCTGATTTCCATTTGTTCACTGTAATGCAAATTACCTGCCAAGATAAGGAGCACAAGTTTGTGAGCTGTAACTGAACTAGTTACCATAATATCCCCAGACTAACCTCATAGTCTGTGCAGTTTTGTGAGCTGTTGAGTTAGGAGAAACTCTGAAACACTGTCTACAAGATATTCTTGATTATTCTGGCATTCTTGTAGATGTCAAACATCAAGTTATTTCTTTCTTTGTGAACGTGAATGATGTACACGTTTATTTGCATACAGAGCGTAAAAGTGAGATCCAATCACAAGTGATCACTCGAGATGCACGTGGAGGTGCATTTTAATGTCGGGTGTAAACTGACGTTCTTTGATCGGATCGCCCAAGACGCAACAAGACGTTAACAAGGCCCGGGCCATAGAGTTAAACGTTTAATTCATCCGTTAGGTCTCATTAGAGAAAAGACTAAACCTCGGCCATTACTCGTAAAGTTAGTAGATCAAAGCTACAAACTGAACTGATCCACATGGCATCTATTAAACTGTAGAGTTCACGTAAGGTAAAGAACTACTAGAGGAGTTCTGGTGTTATTAGTAACAACAGACACACAATAAGGTCCACATATATGGAAATAAGAGGCAAAGTGGAGCCATGGGATGCGGTGAAGTGGTGTTCTCTGTTGTTTTCATACATCACACCACCTCCGAGTCTGTTATCACACTTATACCACGAACACAGAGCACAAGATTGTCTTTTTTTTCCTGTCACATGGTCCAATTTGTCTGGACCACATATTAAACAGTCCAACATTAGAACGATTTCACGTATGTTTCATGTTGGCATGTCTGGTGTGTGATCGTCTTATTATCTGGACATTATTTCTCCCTCCAACTATCTGAGATCCATTCAATCCATTTGTATCAATTTCATAGTTTTCAGACGGTGTTAATAAATTTTATTTAACAATAAAAGCCTATCGACGGGTAAGCATTGTACCTGCAAACCACTCAGGATTTTATTGTGAAAGGGCAGCACTCAGCAACAGCAAGTGTGTAGGATTTAATGGCATCCTGGGATGAACTTGCTGATTGCAACCACCTCCCTTCACCCTCGCTTTCCCTAACATGAAAGATGAAACTACACTCAGTGGCAGAGGACCCGCAGTGTCTGTACATATTAAAGGCTCTTTCTAAGGTAACAAAGACATAAGGGTTCTTATTTTCAAATGATTATACACTAATGAAAACATAGTTATGCACTTTATATTCCATTTATGCCATATTATATAAACAGAGCCCTCTAAATTTTAAAAACTGGATCTTTGAAATGGGAGATTATCAGAAAACGGAGTGTTTTATCTAAAATCGATAATATAATCATAAAACAGAAAAAATAAGAAATAAAAGCACGTCCCAAGAAAACATCTGGTTCTCGTTACATTTGAGTTAAATCAGTGCTCACATCGTTGATAACATGATTAATACAGCTCAGACTTTCTTAGTAAGCTGAGGTTTGCAGTGGCCTTTTGGACTTTATGGAAACATATGGTACCTTGAGAGAAGCTAGTGGGTGTTCTGGTCCCAGCAGACTCCAGTGGAAGGCAGCCAGGTCCTCATCAGGCAGAATATGATTTCCTGCAAAAGACAAACTCTTTTGAAATGTTCGCTGTGTCAGAGTGAACGAGGCCGACAGACAAAGAGCGGTGCCAAAAATACAACTCTCAGGTATGGCCGTGCTCTCCATGTTTGATTTTGTGTAGTTGTGTGTGTAGGTTGACGTTCTGCGAGTGTGTGTGTGTGTGTTGCTGCCCCTTACCCAGCAGAGCAGCGAAGCATGGCAGGTGCTGTGTCTTGAGCCCGAGCTGCCTGGCGGCCTCAGACAGCAGATACTGGTGTGTGGTAAGGTTTTTGCCGTTCCAGCTCAGTTTGAGCGCGTGTGACGAGAAGTAGGCGGGTACGTTGCAGAGGGCGAACTCGGAATCCTGAGCGATCAGGCCGGCGAATCCAAAGTCCCTGTAGAGAGACAGCACTTCCTGGTGGTGGTCCTCCAACGTCTGTACAACCTGTAGACGCAGAGTGGACAAAATCAGTCTGCTGGAGATGTAGCTTGAAACATAGAAACTCATTTTGCAGAAGTCTGGTTTGTCACGTGTCAGACTTTGATTTTGTAATATTTCAAGTTAAAGCAACACAGTAGTTTAAATACAGGCAATAAATCTGCAACTATTTTGAGAATTTAAGTTGCTTTTAATGCAAAAATGTCCAATTTCACCAAACAAATAAATGTCAGATCAGTCGATAATAAAGTTAATCACCAGTCTCTCACAGAAAAGTTAAAGATGGATTGTATCTGCATCAATTTATGATGAAGATGGAGATCACAGACTGCCAACGGGTGCTGACACTTGACACACTTTGTGTGCCAACAAAATACTTAAGCTCCGCGGTGCGTGAAAACCAATTAATAAACCACAGTTTGCTCGCAAAAATACATCTGTGGAAAATTTGTGCTGCACCGATTGCTTCCAAATCACCCGGTGGTGGTGATGCAGATACCCGGACCTGAGGGAAACATAACTGCTTCAGAGCACACTCATGCAGAACCCGGTCGGTGGCTGAGGCGAAGAATGGTTATACCAGAGAGAGAGAGAGAGAGAGAGAGAGAGAGAGAGAGAGAGAGAGAGAGAGAGAGAGAGAGAGAGAGAGAGAGAGAGAGAGAGAGAGAGAGAGAGAGAGAGAGAGAGAGAGAGAGAGAGAGAGAGAGAGAGAGAGAGAGAGAGAGAGAGTTTGACAATTATGGCAGAATTGTTACATTAATCTCGTTAATCAATGTCAGTGTTAATCAGTGGAAAACTAAATAATTACATTCAGTTACTTCATTAAAAATCAATTTGATGGGCTGGTAATCAAATCTGGCTTTAAATGAAGGCAATATGGGGGGAGGCTGGTTATGAGGAGCGACTGATGTTCTTTTTCTCGTGTCACTCAGCAATAATAAAACTGAAACTAGTCACTCACTGGTTCTCAAACTGTGGTAACTGTACCACTGGTGGTACTTGACTTTCCTGTAGTGGTACCTGGAGGAATCTCTTAAATTTTTAAACATGAAATAAAACAGCTGACAATTTATCAAAGCATTAACAACCGTTTGTATGAAATTAAACTAGGGGATAGCTACAAGACACGTTCGTTCAGGTAGTGATACAAACCAAGTTCAAATCTGACGTGAGAGAGTACGCACAGGTGGAATGAAGGGTTCAGAAACTCTGCAACTGTGTCTCCAAACAGGAAATATTAGGAATTAAGGGTCAGGTGAAGCCCTTTAATACGAAATTAGCTCTGGTTCTTGAGCCAGCTCTGTTCAGGATTCAACAACTGTCAACAATAAATAATCTTCTTCTGTCAAAATATTGATACTGAGAGAGATGAATGCTTTCTGAGGTGGGACGTGGTGTAAAAAGTTTAGGAAACACTGCAATAACTTAATAATTTCAAGCAGACTGATGAATACATATGCAATTAACAGCTGCACAGAGATCAGCTGCAGAAATACAGGTAGGGAAAAAACAAGTGAGCACACACAGGATCTGTGAATGATGCTGTGCACGCACAGGGAGCCGAATGTGCTGCCAAACTGTAATGTGGGTGGGATGTTTCCACTCGTACACTATGGCATTGTGTATATTTAATACAAGCATGCAGGCAGATGGCAAAAAAAGGTAGATCAAAGGTGAAAAAAAAAAAAAAAGAAAAAGAGACAGCTCAGGTAAAAGTTGACAGGAGGGAACCCTGAGAGGCGATCAGCGGTTTAAGCTGCACTTACGGCAGGCCTTCATTACTGTTATGAGTCACATTTCCTTTTTCAAACTGAGCGTGTTAAGGTTATTTGTTGGCCTATAAGACGTCTGCTTTGGAGAGCCAGCAGTCTTTATTCCACCTTACTGTATTCTATACAGCAGGCTAATACTAACAGCCGGGGGAAGCAGATATAGTGCATGCACCTTACTCTATATTTCATATCAGAGCAAATACTATTGTGCCAATAGGTTAAACATAAATATTCTCTGCTGAAATGCAAAAACTAAGTCTTTACAAATGCACCACTGTCAGGTACCGGGGACCTATAAATAGTCTTTCCACTCAGCAGTTGTTTAACAATGTATGACAGGTTCATTGAGTTCATGTTATGTAATATATAGGCTAGACTAGGTCATGTGGTACAATACATGTACTTGGAGAAGGATGCAGGGACTGGTTTGACCAAAAGCTGCTGGTTCATATATATAAAGAAAAATCTGTTGCACTGGATACATTCCTGCTCCCAGCAGACCTTCCCAAACATCCACAGAGCAGAGCAGAACAGAACAGAGCAGGCCCGCTACAAGAAGCAGCTACAGACAGAAATATATGCAGCCAAAGCAAAGCAGCTTGTCAGATCAGGTCTGTATTTGTGTATAACATTAAACAACACATTCCCAGCTTGGCTCTCTTCAGTGCTTAGGACTGGGAGTTGCGCTGGAAGGAGTTAAAACAGCGTTGGATGATGTAAGCTACTAAATGGGCGTGCAACAAGAAAAAAAAAGGGCAAGTGTTAAATGAACGGCACGCCATATGTCCACCATACAACAACTTCACACATTGCTCACCCGCACTCGGAAGCGGAACATGGCGAGGCGGACGCAGTGGCTGAGGCAGGCCGGGGGCAGGAACCATGCCCGTGGAGGCGGGGTGGCCTTGCTGCCGACGTGGTTGACTATCAGCTGCGCCGTCTGTCGCTGGCCCTGAGCTCGCCGCGCCCACTCGGGCCAGCGCTCCTTCCCCAATGTGCCGTTGAAAACCACGACCAGCTCCAGGCCGCCCTGGTACAGGCACGCCTGTGACAGAGCGGCCAGGTAGCCCAGCATGGCGTTCCACTCGCCCCCGCACACCCAGTCCGTCTGGTAGCCGCCGTAGAGGCGCTGCAGGCCGGAGTCAGCGTCGATTAGGATCCTGGCAGGCGGGGGCGGGGGAGGCATGGGCCCGGGGTGATGTGGGTGGTGGTGTGGGTGATGGTGGTGAGGGGGCTGGCGGGCCGCGGTACGGGCAAGCTTCAGGAGGTCCACCGGGACTGCGGCCCCGGGACACCGCTTCTCTAAATACTCTTGAAAACCCTGTACTCCCATGACGGTGTTATTGAGCCTGTGCGTCTGGCCGGGAGCGGGCTCTGAATACGTTCTGTACGCCGTGTTTGTAACGTGATGTGGGGCGAGACTGTAGCTAGCTGTGCACTTCAGGCAAGCTAACTGGTCTCCGATGTAGTGACTAACTGTAGTTAAAGTTAACCCTGCAAAACAACTTATCTGTCACCCAGACTAGTGAAATGAGTCACCATGCACCGCTGTACGAGTGTGTCAGCTAGCGTTACTTATTCCGATATATACCCAAAAAGTGCCCGATTTCTCAGTTTTGGTCGTGGGTGCTCAGTTTAGTGTCCATCCCTGTGGATTTTTGGTTAGATGCCAGCAAGGCCAGTGTCGCTACCTACAACCAGCAGAAAAAGTTCAACATTTTTTTTTTCCTGCTCCCATAATTTTGGCTTCAAACATAACCAGCTTGTAGTTGGCAGCAAAATAACGGAAATGTAAGCGAGGATGGTGGATATTAAATGAGAAATGGCTACATAAACAGTGATCCTGCTGCTGGTTTTTGTGCACATAAAAACAGATTGCACTACTGCGCATTAGTTAGCAACCCCAAAGGCTGGATGGCCAGTTCGCGGACATGATGTTAAACCGATCAGCGTTATTTCTACTTGACAGCTAAAACGTTTGACGTTAACTCTGCGCTAACCCGGGTTAATTTCAGCACGTGTGCAGCAGTGACTTGTTGGCTCACAGGTGTCAGGATACCAATTAAAACAAACTAACGAGCTGTGTGTGCCTGGCTGGCTGGCTGGCTGACTGGCTGGCTAGCTGTGTGGCTAGCTGTTAGCTGCTGGCAGGGTCCCCGGCGTGATTTGACGCGTCAACTCCCGAAAAAGACAAGTCCGGGGCGGACACGACGCGGAATGAGATGGATGTTTGACGAAATAAAAGAAAAGTAACTAAAAGAAAAATAAAAATAAAAGCCCGATGGTGCCTCCCTCGCTTTCTTTCCACACTCACGGCTTCATGTTGCGGAGGGGAACGTTACTTCCAAGCGACATCAGCCATCTTGCGACTTCCTCGCGGCCCAGTGGAGTGGGAGGGAAAGGGCGGAGGGGAGTGGAGAAGAGGGGAGGGAGGCGCGGGCGCGGGTTACGCTGGGTAATGTAGTCTAGTGAGGGTATCACGTCTAACTGGGGACGCTTTGGTGAGAAACGGGGAAAAGACTACAAGTACCAGCGCCATGGGGACACCGACGGTTGAACGAGGATAAAAAACTGGAGAGTAGAATTTCTTCCAAGTTGCCCACAAGTGATTCAAGTACAAAACGCCGTTATTCGACCGTTATTTGACCGTTACCCGTCGAGAATGCATATCGACATGTAGCTAAATACTCATAATGACGGTTAATAACTGCTGTCGTGGCAGCAGGCCGATGCTAATGCTATACTCTCTGACATATAACAGTAGCTGTTAACTTCAGCAGTAACGTATGTAGAGAAGCGTGTCATGCTAAACCAGCAAATTCAAAAAAACAAACATGAATTAGCCGTTACTCGGTGAAAAATGACTGAATGAGTGGTGTAACAGGTAGAATGGCGCTGTCCCGTTCATGTTAAATCTTGTGTGTGTGTGTGTGTGTCGCCTCCCTGTGGTTCACTTCAGTAGAAAATAAAAGTGCTTTAGGGGGTAAAAAAAAAAAATGGGGGACCAAACTATAAGCTAACTAGTGATGGGAAGTTCGGTTCTTTTTAGGGAGCCAGATCATTTGACTCAGCTCACCAAGAAGAGCCGGTTCTTTCGGCTCCCAAATGGCTCTTCATTTTACTCACTTATACCTTTCATAATTTAGCCAAATTTAGCGCTGATGATTTATGATTTGTATGTGTACACATATATCATGTATATATTCAATACATCCTTTGTACTGAAGCATTCAAAAGTAAAAATTACATTTTCTAATATCAATAAATTGCTGTAGCCAATTGTTTTCATTGTGTTTACAGACTCGTGTAACTCTCTGAAACCGCCCAATGAATGTACTAACCTACCTGAAGAACCACTCTGCTACACAAAGCAGATAGAAACACCTAAAAACTATTTTAAAAAGGACAGCTATTGACTGTTGGACGCACAGTTTTCATGTGTCTGTGAAGGTTGTTTGTGGACCCTGTTCGATACGAATGACAGCTTGGCTTTGCAAAATTCTGCATTCGGCCTTTGTGTTTTCAAATTTTTCTTTTTTTCTACTATCATTCAACGGCTCACATACCGGATCCGGCTCCCATCGTTCACTAAAAAAAGAGCCGGCTCTTTGAACCAGCTCGTTCACCACCGACACATCACTAAAGCTAACTAGGCCACCGAGCACTCAAGACTTGTGTTCGGTTAGTGTTGCCATGGCGACGGGAAGCTAGCTTTGAAGCTCGCATCCTCTCTGATTAAACGTTGAATAAGAGTCTATGTGAGGATAAATAAGAGTGTGTATGTGTGTGTGGATGAGAGAGTTGTGTGTGTGAGAGAGAGAGACAGACAGACAGACAGACTGAAAACGAGATTATCGGTGAGCGCGCAGCACGCCCCCGTCCCCCCCGTGTACTAGTCTATCCATCCCGCGGTGAGAGTCACCATGACGGCCCGTTCTGTGCGGTCCCTGTCCGGAGCCCTGAAGCCCCTGTTCAGCAACCGGTTGTCCTGGGTAAGGAGCAGTTCACAGAGTTCATCAGCAGACTTTTTTTAACAGTTAAACAGACTTTATTTTGACATTTAAAGTGGGTTTATTTTATAGTTTTTCAGCGGTGAGCGTTGCTAAGCTGATTAACGGTTGGTTGGTTGGTTGGTTTGTTGGTTAGTCGCTGTCCTTTCAGCACCACTCTTTGTTTGTTTGCTGTTGACCGGACAGAGGAAATGTCTCACTAACAGTTTCTTGATAGAGAAACGTCTGCCTTTATTTCTCCCAAGCGGGATTAGGCTGTAAACGCAAACTGCTCCCTGCAGAGTCATAAATTATTCACAGACTAATACAACAGGACTCCTTCCAGTGATGGTTGCCAGTTAACAACTCCTCCTCCCCAACCGACATGGACTGGGGAGAAAACTGCGACTCAAATTCCACTAGACAAAACTTTAATATACATAAATATGCATTTACTGAAGGTACAGTTTAATCTAACTAGACAAACAGCTTATTGACAGAGCCACACATCCAAACTAAAATGTTGGCACTGCATCCAGTTTTCTCCACTTTAAATGCACCCCAGAGGGCATTTTATTACGTTTTCCTGCACACTGGGCCACCACAGAGGGCACTTTTATCATGTTTTATTTAGCATAGAGGCATATGGTAGATGAAGCATTTATGACAGGCCCTCGACATAACGCCTGGTCCTCCAGTCCACCAGTGTCCATGCCATGTATCAACAGTAACAACCTAAGCAAACATGTTGCATGCTACCTATAAATTCAATATATAAACTCACTCAGAGCTGAAACAATTGGGACGCTGTGTAAAACATGAATAAAAACAGAATTAATCAAACTTAGAATCAGTATATATTTATTTAGTTTTCAACATTAAATATCTTATTTATATTTTTCACAGTGTCCCAACTTTTGTAGAATCTGGGTTGTAATTTTAAGACGCAAAAATGCCCAAAACGCTTTGGATCCATCAACTCTTAGTTTTCTATTATCATAAACGTTAAAAGTTTTTGACTGTTTGTTGTGGAATATGAATCTCAATGTATTAATTTACAACATTTCGAAGACAATCCATAAATACAGATTAATCGATAATGAACGCGCTTTGACAAAGCGGCAACCTCAGTGGCTGTGAAGTGAAGCCAACATGGAAGGGCCAAAAACTGCAGTTCCTCAAACGTCCACTTGAGGCTGGCTCCAGAAGGGCGTCAGTCTCCATAAGCCCCCATGTTAAAATGTCAGTGTTACCCAACAAAAACAAAACAAAATACTAAGTATGCAAATCTCAATATACTAAACACAATGATAACAATTCAACTAAACAAAAGACAATACCAACAGAATCTAGACTAGTACTACGTATTATTGAAACAACAAATAAATTGTTCCTTCAGTGATGTTGTCTAGATTTGATATGTTGTCTTCTCTGTGAATAACCACCTTTTCTATGCATTCACAGGTTCATGGTGCAGCTACATGTAACCAGAGACAGAGGTCCACGTACGCTGTAAGTTTTTTTAAGATACAAAATAAGTGTAGCTGTGATTTATGACGATTTAACAGCGAGTTTGTCACTTCAGGAGTTCAGAACACACCAACACCAGGTTTACCTTCTGACCTTCCTGACCCAGAACCCCACTGTTATACCCCACAGGGATCAAACATGTCTTTACTCCACATCCACAGTGTTGTTTTGTCTCATCAATGTGCTTGTGATGCCACCAGGAAGCTGCTGCTGCTCCACCTCCTCTTTGTCCGACTAACCTCCCTGTTTTCTCTCCTCCACTCTGAATCCCTCCATCCTCCATCCACCCACGACAGACTATAGTGAGTATGGCTGCTCACGACACGCACACAGACGGTGGAGCACGATAGCACAGCTTCTCACTACTCAGTACTTGACTGTCTGATGGAGGAGTTTGACTCTGTGTGCCTGTGTTTGTGCAGCCTCCACCGGCTCAGTATGGAGGCAGGCACACTGTGACTCTGATTCCCGGAGATGGCATCGGACCAGAACTGGCCAACCACGTGCGCGAACTATTCCGGTGAGAATTCACACTTCCTGCACATACAGACACACACACACATCCTGCACACACACACACACACACAGTGTTGGAATGAACTCAGTAACCGGCTCAAATAGTCACTAAATGACTCAGCACTGTCTAACTTGAAGTGATCTCCATCTGTGTTTATCATCAGGTTCTGCTGCGTGCCGGTGGACTTTGAAGTCGTCAACGTGGACTCATCTTTGACATCAGAAGAGGACATCAATAACGCCATCATGGCTATCAGACGCAATGGAGTTGCACTAAAAGGTCAGTTTGTCTGTGAAGTATGTTCCTACAAGGGCCTGGAAAACCTGGAAAACCTGGAAACGTTCACGTAAGTCAGAAAATAACCATGATGTCCCACGATTTTTTGTGTTATGAGGTATTGTATTGTGTTTTATTGTGTTGTACTGAGGGGCATTTCTGTTATTTTATCCACTCTATTTCATCAATGAAGGTAGCTAATTGACAGAAATTTGTCACAGTCTGAACATCCTGATTTATCTACTCCCAAACATTTGACTCAAGTCATTTAGTCCAAGTCTCAAGCCAATGAACAGAGACATCATGTCCCAAAGAGTCTCGTTTATTTAAGTCCTGAAGATCTCTGTCCTGTGTCTGTCTTAGTCGTCATTCTTCAGGTGTAACTTTGTTCATGCAGGTAACATTGAGACAAACCACAACCTGCCACCGTCCTACAAGTCCAGAAACAACCTGCTCCGGTAAGTCCAACATGTTTCACCACAGTTCATCTTCGTTATCTAATCTTAAAGCCACCAATGTTGTTTCACATGTAGCTTTGATGTGCAGCAGAAAGATTTAAAGAGAGTCCGGAGCTTCTTTGTGTCCTCTATCATCCGTCTGTCTCCATCTTTCTTCCTGCTCTCCTCTCTCTGCAGCACCTCTCTGGATCTGTATGCCAACGTGATGCACTGCCAGTCCATACCAGGAGTGAGGGCGCGTCACAGAAACGTCGACATCATGATCATCAGGGAGAACACAGAGGGGGAGTACAGCAGCCTGGAGCACGAGGTGTGTGTGTGTGTGTGTGTGTGTGTGTGTGTTCGTGTTCTGTGATTCATAATACATCATTTATAATCACAACAAATCTAACGTCCACGCTCTGTCTCCGTCTGTCTCTGCAGAACGTACCAGGCGTTGTTGAATGTCTGAAGATCATCACCAAGACCAAATCTTTACGCATCGCCGACTACGCTTTTAGGACTGCTCGGGCTAAAGGACGCAGACGAGTCACCGCTGTGCACAAAGCTAACATCATGTCCGTTCCTGACCCTGCCTGTTTTATCTCTGTTTATCTATAAAACACATGATCCATCTTAATGTGTGTGTGTGTGTGTGTGTGTTTGTTGGAGCAGGAAGTTGGGTGACGGCCTCTTCCTGGAGTGCTGTAAGGAGGTGGCCAGCGGTTACCCTGAAATCGCCTTCGACAGCATGATTGTGGACAACACCACCATGCAGGTAGCTCAAGTTCAAAATGTCGCACAACACATTAATCTAATTTACATATACTTATACCTACAATGTTTTATTTGTGTGTGTGTGTGTTAGCTGGTTTCCAGGCCACAGCAGTTCGATGTGATGGTCATGCCTAACCTGTACGGCAACGTCGTGAGCAACGTGTGTGCCGGGCTGGTTGGTGGACCGGGGCTGGTGCCTGGAGCCAATTATGGAGAGGACTATGCCGTGTTTGAGACGGTGAGAAGAATTATATTAAAGCATGAGGACTGAAAAAACAGAGAGCACACAGCAGGAAAAGACTTTAACCTGCATTCATTGATTTTTTTTTTCTGTGGTCACTGGGGTCAGTGCAACAAGCTGCACACACAACACTGACATATTATCACATTATGAAGTTGATGTGTTGCTTATCTACACATCCAGCTGACACAGCATTATTCACATTAATGCTGGTCGTGTTTCTCACCACTTGGCAAATGTGAGCCAATCCTTCACTCTCCTTCAAGTTCTGTTTTGGTCTCCACCAATTCCTGAGAAAAACTAACTTTGTCTGTCTGCAGTTTGGTGCTGAGCAGGTTGTGTACAGAGTCTTTTCACTGTGATAAACCCTGATGAGAGCGGCGAAAGTGAACTGAAACTGGAAAGATGTGAGCTGGAAAACCAAAATAATCAGCTTAAAGATGCTAAAATGCTTCCTATAAATGAGGATTAGGGTTGTCACAGTATAACAGGATATTATAAAATGAAATATAAATCAAGCCTCCACAATAATTATACTCTTACTTTTGCCGTTACTCCTTCACTTTGAACCATCTACAGACTTAACTGAGTTGAAAAGTATTTTCCTCTTCATAGTTGAGCAGTACCACATCAGCATTTTTGGTTTAAATATTTCCTCCATTTACAACCTCAGAATGTTCTTCTATGTGCAGGGCACCAGGAACACCGGCAAGAGCATCGCTAACCGCAACACAGCTAACCCCACGGCCATGCTGCTGGCCTCCTGCCTGCTGCTCGATCACCTGAAGCTCCACGCTTACGCCGCCATGATCCGCAGAGGCGTCCTCTCCACGGTCACCGAGACTCGGGTGAGCCCCATCGTCGTTTGTAAAGTTTCTCACTGTGAAATAAATTACGAATGAAAAGAAAACATTATTAGAGCATATTTATAATGTCTGTTTTACAAACTACCATCCAGTGACGATGTGTTACACAGAGAGCAGAGAATACGCGGCTCACATTGATTTTCTGTCCGTGTGTCATCTCCTTTGTTCTCCAGCTGCACACCGCAGACCTCGGAGGCCAAGGCTCCACGTCTGAAGTAGTGCAGTCCATCATGAATGCTGTTCAGAGCACCGGGCCCCGGACGCTGAGCACCTAGAACAAACATAAATATGCAACCTCTCACAGCAGAGACATGTACATCAGTGTGCTCCTCTATGCAATTCCTTAAAAACAACAACACTGAAATGAAACTGTGTGAACAGATTTACGTCTATGCAACGGTTTTCTTCTCCTCTTCTCACCTGTTACAAGCATTTTGTTTGTATCTATACTTCATCATCATACTGTTGAGTTACACCCAGTCCTTTAAATGTTTATTAGTTTGTTTCGATTATTTATTAAGTGTTATCCAGCATTTGAAATTTAACTTATTTAAACCAATCACAGCTGTCGTTGCTGTCCTACTGACTGAATGTATTTGAAGATTGACCTTTAATAAAGATAATAAAGCTCACATCTCTGTCGTTCATTCCTCTGTCGTCACGTGTGCTGAAACAAACACGTATGAACACATGATGCACCGACTCGTCTTGACCACAGGGAGGCCACAATGCCTTTTGTAACCACCACATTCAACTTGTCACGGCTGAAGCAAACATGACTTCTTTGTAGTAGTTGTACTAGTTGTCAAATTAGTGGCAGCAGACAGGCCCGTCAAATATCGATGAACACGTTTGTATGATGAATGTGGTTTGGCACTGTCATGCTGAGATAAACAGGGACGTTGTCTGGACGGTATCTTGTTGCTCGGTATGAACCGTTCAACATTAATGGTGCCTTTGCACCGGTCACAATATGGATGGACACAACTTCCATGATTTCCAAAAACATTTTGAAATGTGAACTCAGCAGACCAGGTCCAGAGACGTCTGCAGTGTTTCTGGATGTTGTTGATATCTGTTATTCTCTTTGCATGGTCGAGTGAACTTCATCTGCAGATGCAGCGATGAACGGTGTTTACCGAAGTGTTCCTGAGCCCATGTAGTAACATCCTTCATACAACCATGTGGGTTTTTAATGCAGCGATGCCTTAGGGGTTGAAGGTTGGTTTTGGGCTTTGAGATTTTAATATTTTGGATTGTAGATGTTAGACGTTATCGATGAACCTGTTCACCCGTGAAAGGCTCCAAACAGGTGTTTTATTTTAGCATTACTCAACTGTCCCAACTTTTATGGAACATGTTGCAGCATCAAATTCAGAATGAGTGTTTGTTTACCAAAAAAAAATAAAGTTAGCGTTAGATTAGATATCTTATCTTTGTGCTGTATTCAAGTGAATATAACTCAAAAAGGATTTCTAAATCATTGTCACCTGTTTTTATTTACACAGCATCCAAACTTATTCGGAATCTGGTTCCACTAATGCCACTTTATACTCCACTACTTTTCAAAGGCACATGTACTTTTTCCTCCACTAAATGTATACTTGATAACTTTAGTTACATCACAGATTCAGGGAATGCTGCCTGGTGCCCCCGTGTAGTAGACAGATAGGTAGACAAAACATGCTAAAGTTCCCTCTAGGTTGCTAAATCAAACCCTGACTGAGCTCCTCAGTATTCAGCATTCTCACTGACATCATCTCGTCTTTGTGAAACAGTTAATCGTGTTTTTATTACAGTTTTTATTAGAGTTTGGAACTGTCTCACCATCATGACTGTTTGCACGCTGGTGCCCTTTATATTTTCTCACCCCTGACCTTCACACAGCCACTGACAGAGTTACAGTACGATCAGATCAATGAGCCACACTGCTGCTGTAAATTCTCACCAGAGCACCAGCTGTGTGTCAATTCACAGCTGAAAGTAGTCCTCCCAACAAATGCACCTCCGATATTTGGTAAGAACTACAGCACCCAGCTGTTTCAGGAAATGATTTTGCATTTTTTTGTTTGTGGAAGCAGCATGTTTGAGGCTGAGAACCGTACAGAGGAAGTCTTTGTTGGTTTTGGACTTTTGGTTGCAAAGAACAAAAAAAAATCTTCTGTGTTCTTGTTTATATTCAACTAATTAAAGCCCACAGACCGAGCTTCCTGACACCGTCACTTCACAAACAACAGAAATGTGTTTTATAACGTTATCTGCGTATGTGCACTCGTGTGTTTTTGTGTGTATGTTTAAGGTCACTCAGTGGGGGCCCCTCTATAATGAGAGGACTCTCCAAATGAGGGAGCAATTGAGAGGAAGCAAACAGATTACTGCGCCGTCAGAGAGGGGGAGAGAAAAGAAAAGAGAGGGGGAGAGAGAGGTGGAATGCAGGAGACAGAGAGACGGAGGGGGGAGTCAAAAACGGGAGCACAGGGGAGATAGAAAAGGCAACTCTCCTCCTGTTGCTGCCTTCTCTACATCCCATCTGTCACAACATCTGACACTGGCTCTCCTCCCTCTCTGTTCCCACCCCTCTCTCTCTCTCTCTCTCACCCCCTGATGCAAAATCACACGTACACATATCAGTTTAATATGTGCGTATGAAAGCTCTTTGATCGTTAACAACAGAAATCTCATTTGATCTGCTGGTGTGTGTGGCCCTCGCGTGCACTTCAGTTCTGAGCCGAGCGTGGCCGATCAAAGTGAAAGGGCCAACAGCAACATGGTTAATATCAGCAGGAAATTACATCAATTCACCAACGCGGCCCGTCCTTTGATCAACATTTGAGTGCCACCTCTTTCTTTGCTTTTTATACTTCCACTTTTCATAAAAATCCGAGAGAGGCGAGGAGAGAAGAGGAGGAGGAGAGAGGAGAGAGGAGAGAGGAGGAGAGAGAGGGAGGGATGTTTTAAAGAGGAGGGGAGTGGAAGAAGGGAGGAGATGGGGAGACAGGAGTCAGCAGTGTGAGCTGGATCAGCAGAGGTCACCCTCAGAGTAATAGGCAAGAGGAAAACTCACACACACACACACACACACACACACACACACACACACACAGAGACACAGCATGGCTGCAGCTAGTGTATGCAACAGCAGATCAGGTTGTCCCGGCTCCTACAGATGCTTCACAGGACGCTGAGGACGAGGACGAGGTAAGTGATCTCACTTGTACTTTGCTCCTGATTTGTTGAAACATGTAGAAGTGGCTGTGGAGGTTACAGGTGGATGTTTGAACAAGAACGGGTCAGAGGAGTAAGACGGATTGATTTGAGCTTTTCTGTGCCGTGCAAAGGAAAAAACATTTGAGCAGCAGCAGGTGTCCGGTCTTATAATTGGATTAACATAGCCAAAGGATGTCAACAAAGCAGGCTGTGCAATTGTTGATTCAAAGAGTCTCAGATGAATGGACTGTCACAGAACATTCTGTATTTATTACCTTATTAAAGCGTGTCCTCCGGCTGCACGGACAGCTATGGAAGCAGTAAGTTCCCTTCAAACTGAAATATTTACATCCTCAAGGTGACACTAAACGGTTTTATTCCAGCAGATGATTTCACTGTTATAGGTTTAATTTGCTGACAATCGGCTCATGATTTTTTAATTTTTGGTTTCATATCCTGTATGAGTGTTTCCAGTCTTGTGTTTAGAGTCAAAGGGATTTTTCTTATTTTAGAGCAAGACAAAAGAATCCAAGAAGTGCTGAGCGAGCTGGAAAGCCGTAACACAGATGTATGACGCTGTCAGCAGCTTTCTTTTATTTCTGCTTCTCCTGTTGACAGCGGTGGAAGAAGTACTCAGATCTTTTACTTACGTATTGTCAGCAATAAATGTCACGTTGTGACATTGTTAGTTTGTTATCACTGATGCGTCCATTTGTAAATATCATTTTACTGTTGGAGCAGCTCGAGGTGGAGCTACTTTTAACCACTCAACATATGTAAATAAGTTACGTTGAGTTCAGTTCCCAACTGAGTGGTCGAGCCACTCCAAAGGGAGAGGACAGAGGAAAAGACACTTCTCTGCTACACATATTTATATTTATGTTTTGGACTGTTCTATAATCTTTTGGTCTAGAAAATACTGAATTATTTGACCTCTTTAAGAAGTTTAGAGGGGAAACGTCTCTTTGGTGCAACTACTTACAACAAAAGTAGTAAAAAATAGAAACATTCAAGTGTTTCTCTCAGTACCACCATTATGACTGACATTAAAAGGCCGACCTCATTCAGCTACAGACAGTTTATGCTGGAGGCAGGTTTATTCCTAATGGGAAGATTTATTTATTGTTGTATTACTGTTGTTGAATCCTGAATGGAAGCAGTTCAAGACTCAGAGCTAATTTGGTGGAAAAGCAGTAACCCTGATCCACATTTAATATTTAATATATCTGCAGCCACGATTGCAGAGTATTTGAACCCTTTGTTTACCTTCGCTTTTTATCTTGCCAATACATTTTAACTTGCAACTAATCACAGATGCATGCATGCATTACGTGCATGAACATGACAATGTATCAGGCTGATATTGAAACTAAATATTATAGGAAATGTAAAACTTATTTTGAATTACATCTCAGCGATCTCCTTCTTCAGTTTCATTCTAATTTTTGCAGTATTTTGATGGTATAAGATGTTTTTAAATTCATTTTTATTTCTTCTTAAAGAAAGATATCACTAGACGGAGGTTGCATACTACTACAGTTTGAAAACCAGCGGGGTAGGACAAACTTTTATGGTCGTAAAACGTACGAATAACGTGTAAGGCTCTACAGTATGTAGAGTGTGTAGTTTGTCTGTTCTGGGCTACTGTAGAAACATGGCAGACTTCGTGGAAGAGGACCTGCTCTCTCTCTGTAGATATAAAAGGATCATTCTGTTATGTAACAAAAACATAACAATTATTATTTCCAGGTGATTAGACACTAATTAAGACCATCTTTTTAATATTATATTCCATTTCTGTCAATATATCTTCATGAGTGTTACACACTGGACCTTTAAGAACACTTGAGTAGATGTACTTAGTTACTTTCCTTTCACTTGCCTTGGTTTTGTGTCAGCTGGTGTGTGAGATTGGTCAAACTACTGTGACCTTGTTAGAAACCTGCCCATCTGCACACGAGGGGCCCTCTCTGCATGCCTCTGCCATTGTATGTGTCTCTGTGTGTGCTGAACTGTAAAAGTGTATGAGGCTCTGCCGTAAACATTCATTGTTTTACAATTAACGTGCTTGCAGAAGCCGATCCTACACATACGTCTCTATTAACTTCAGCTGTGTATGTGTGTGTGTGATGTTTACAGGAAGTAGAGGTCAGATAAACACACATGGTAACACTAAGTTTGTCCACTAATGTGCAGCCGTACAGACACAGCCAGGTGACCTGTAGATGACTGTCATCCTCAAGCTGAACTGTGTGTTTCGTAATCACTGATGTCACAACACTTCCTGTGATCAGTTCTGCCAATATGATCGAGGACGGCACAGGAAAGATCTGCTTGAATTGCTAAATGGCATTCACTAATTGGATGAACTATCATGCAATAAATTAACAGTCATAGATGGAAAGTAAACAAGCACTTTACTCGAACCTTTACAGGTACTTCATTTGAATATTTCCATTTAGTTTTATTTCCTAGTTTTCATTGCACAACATTTATTCATTATTTATTTAAGTAAAACTAGTAATACTGCACTCCTGCAAAGCCCTGCATTATAAACATTAGCATCATGGTCTATGAGATCATCATATGTTTGTAGTCCCTGTAGTTTTCATGAAGTAAACAGCCTGTTTTCAGCTCTCTGACGACGAGTTTTCCAGCTAATCCAAGAAGGTTTTTAAAGGTTTATTCAGTTTAAGAAGTAAACATATAAATGAACATTTCAGCCTTTAGTTTATCTCTATTTTCTTTCTTTAATTATCTTTATTTTTATTTTTGATTGGACAGGAAAGGCGCGAAAATCTGTAAATTGAAAAGTAACTAAAGCTGTCAGACAAAAGTAGTGGAGTAAAGAGTACAATATATTGACATGAGGTGGAGGCAGAAGTATAAAGTTGCATAAAATTGGAAAAACTGAAGTATAAGTACCTCAAATATGTATGGGAGCTTTGAAGATTAAGATGAATTAACTAAGATCAAAAGAGAATATAAAATATGAAAATATAAAAGTTTAATGGAGTATTTTTGTATTGTTGTATAAGAACGTTTAAGTAATGCATCTGAGTACTTCTTCCACTATTGTGCGAAGATATCACGTGTTCCTTTACAGTTTTTTGGGGTTTATTCTTGGTTCACTAAAATAACAAAGGTCCTTGAACACATCAAAATCAAGGCTGTGATGATTACTGACTCTAAAAATAAGATGCTCGTAAAATAGACTGATATTCACTGCCTTCTCCTCAACGTTCAACACTGTCTGAAACTTCTTTTTAATAAAAATAATAATAAAAATTTAAATCTGATTGGATCTCTCGTTGGCTTTCTTGACAAACAGGCTGTGTTGTATGAGAGTCAATCAATGTTTTCTTTTGGCCATTTTAAGATGGTGAACATGGCAGCATGTTCGTGTTGTTATTGTGAACATGTGAGTCTTGTTTTAGGATGGTTGTCGTGTTTCTATTTGACTTGATCAGCTGTTTTTATTTTTATTTTAACAGATCTATTTATTTATTTTTTATAGATTTTCTATAACGTCTTTAACTATATGTTGTTTTCTGCTCGTGTGCTCTCCGTCCTTCTCCACCTCTCTTCTCTACCCTCCCAGTGAACATGTCAGTCTCCATGGTAACAGACTCATATCCATCTATCGACTGGTCAGTGGCCTCCGTGACCCCGGCAGGTACAAATGTCACAGACTGGGAGCGTGACGCCCTTCTTGCGGTGGCAGAGGTCGTGGTGCTGGCTATCATCTTAGTGATGGCGCTGCTCGGCAACGGGTTGGTGCTGGTAGTGTTGCTAAGGCGGAGGCGACACCACAACCCGCTGCACCAGTTCATGCTCAACCTGTGCGTGGCCGACCTGGTGGTGGCACTGTTCCAGGTAACACACACACACACACACACACACACACACACTAAGTGCACCCCCTCCCTGCATCTCACTCCACCCTTCCTCCACCTCCTCTTCCTCTCTGAGGTGTTGCCCCAGCTTGTTTGGGACGCTAAGGGCCGTTTTCCTGGCCCGGACTTCCTGTGTCGCCTGGTGAAATACCTGCAGGTGCTCGGGATGTTCGCCTCCTCCTACATGATCGTGGCCATGACGGTGGACCGGCACTACGCCATCTGCTGCCCCCTGCAGGCTCACCGCAGCGGGGCCACCCAACGCTGGAACAACTTCATACTGCTGGCCTGGGGGCTGTCGCTGCTGCTCAGCCTGCCACAGGTAGGGCGACACAGGTAGGGTGACACAGGGAGACAAGGCATGAATCTGTGTGAAGGCTTCATATATTGAGGGCTTGATTGTTGAAATATTGGGGCTGTCATGAGCATTATTAATATTAATAAAGCAAACACATACAGACATTCAGAGGGTAAAATGGGGAAGATGGCCCCTGTAAGAACACCGATATGGATTATTAATATGGCACTGTTTATAATCGATGTAGCTCAGTCTGTAGGATTTGGCTTGGGAACTGGAGGGTGGCTGGTTCAAGTCCAGCATGGCCCAAAAGTATGGAGGGTGGACTGGTAGCTGGAGAGGTGCCAGTTCACCTCCTGGGGTGCTATGTGTGGCTGTTCCTTACAAAATAACAAATATTATTCATTGGCTTTCAATGTAAACACTTTGTCAGAACACAGATTCAGATGTTACTTCGCTGAGTGAACACACCTCTTTGCCCCTCCAGGTTTTCATCTTCTCCCGTTCAGAAGTGGCTCCGGGTGTCTACGAGTGTTGGGGCAACTTTACCGAGTCCTGGGGCCTCAAAGCCTACGTGACGTGGATGACGGTGGCTGTCTTCATCCTCCCTGTCCTCATTATCACCGTCTGTCAGGTGGATAAATGCAGAGACACAAATAATGATTGTGAAAACAGCAGATGGTTCACGTCAATCCCTTTTCCCATCAGGTACGAATCTTCAACGAGATCCACAACAATCTGTATCTGAAGTCGGAGCGCCGTCTGTCTCCCGCCTCCCTCCCCCCATCCAGACGGGACAGCCAGAGAGCGGGAGGAGGAGGAGGCAGCAGAGGGAGGTCCAGTCTCCCCCTGTATGTTTCACCACTCATGTTTAACAACCCTGTGAGTCACACCGGCTTTGACCCCGGATCCACCTATCAGCACCTGCCCATGGGGCCCCTCCAGTCCAACAGCATCGCCTCACATTGTGATATCCACAGGTATACTGCTGTTCACACAGGTACGACCCACAGAGCGCAGACTGCTGTCTGATGCTGTTTCTGTTTATTAAATCATAATGTTACAGATTCTCTTTGGGATTAAATGTCAACAGAAAGCACACTAGATGATGAAGTCAGTGCAGCAATAAGTACTACTCACTCAGATTATACTAAACATCAGCATGTTTTGAGCGTGCTAATCTTGTTTTTTCCAGGATGATTGTCATCTTTCTGTATTTCTATATTTGACTTGATGTGCTGCTTTTTTCATTTTTAATACTGTATATTTATTTAATTTTATGTTGGTTTTATGCCTTTGACTATATAGTTGCTGCTTATTCTCACCAGCGTGTTTAGTGCCTGCAATCAAATCTACTTCATGATTGTTGTCTTTAGTGTGGATCTATAGTGTTTCTCTTCTCTCTTTGACATACTACTGTGCACGCTGAGCTGAATACTAACACCGCTGCGCCTCACAGGGCTGCTAGTACGGCTGAAGATAACACTGAGACACTGTGACGCCTTAAAAACAAAAAGACTTTGTTATCTATGTGTAACTAAAACCAGAAGCAGGAATGTGGTCAACTTGGTTGGGCAAAGAAAACAGATCTTCATCGACAGTTAGATGAAAAGATCAACACCTCTCTGATGTCTGTATACGTAGATATGAATCGGGTCCACACATCTCTGATTTTTCAGTGATTCAAATACAGAAGAAGTACATGAATGAAGTGAAAATGAAATGTCAAGTTGTCAGACTATTCACTGTGACTGAGTGTTCCTCTCTTGGATTTGTGTTTAAAGGTCTAAATCCTTCACAAACATCGGTTCTGACTGTTTCTGTTCCCTGTCAGCTGAGCTGCATCCCGATGTGCTGCCCGACCCTGCGGCGCCCTCTGCTGTCTGCTGCCCCCCACCCAAAGCTCTCCCAGCCCGCGGAGGAGAGGTATCAGCGGCCATGTCAAAGACGGTGAGGATGACGCTGGTCATAGTGCTCGTCTACTCTCTCTGCTGGGCACCGTTCTTCAGCGTCCAGCTGTGGGCCGCCTGGGACCCAGACCCACCTCAGAACGGTGTGAACACACACACACACACACACACACACACACACACACACATTTCACCATTCTTCAACTGGAAATCCAAATTAAATTTAGATCTATCATTACAATCATAATCATTATTCCTCTGCTGTGAGCCAAACCTCTTCAAACATCTTTGATTGCTTTGGATAAAACAGTTTTATAAAGAGCTGCTGACACAAATGCTGTGCAAAACACTAAATCACATGATCAGTCCTCAGAATACAGAATCATCATATGTTTCTATGATTGTTACCAACTTAAAGATCACTGAATCAATGTCTCACTGTGTGTGATCACTGCAGATGACTGCCGCCTACATTTCAATTTATTTCCTTTTGATTACTGTCAAAATTTGTTACAGTGTTGTTGCACGTATGTTTTACATCTCGTAGATGATTAAACGTACAAGTGGTTTAAATATCTACGTCAACGTTTGATATCTTGAATTAAAACTACATTTGTGTGAGACACAAAACAGAAAACAAACATCATTTTTTTCCCCGTATGAATGCAGAAGTTATTGCAGTGTAAAGTCAAACTCTGGACTGCGTTATCTATGTGTGCAGTAATATAACATCTTTAACCAATAAAAAATAATCAAACAATAATTTTCAAATAGATTTCTGCATAAATTTAACATTTTATTTGTATAACCTTGAGCAAATGATCTAATTTGGTGCAGATGTTTTTATATTGTGTGCTATCTGAGGGGGGTTTATGGCCAAAATAAACAGTACAGTTATTTTATTTTTGTTATTTTTGAAAAATTTAAACTAACCAACTGAATAATACTGTAGAAACTAGAACAAAACAACTTTTCCTTTGGCAGTACATTCAGTATGTGTCCCTGATTAATTAAATTAAGACTATTTTGACCATTTATTATTAATTTCAGTCATCTTTATGCAAATTCAGTATTTTAATGTGCAGATTTTCTGCGTTTCTTGCAGTAAATTATCTTTGATCATTCAATTTAGCATTTACAAGTCTGCCTCTGTCATTTACAAACTTCTTTACTCTATGTTGCATGCTGTTGTTGTTGTTGTTGTTGTGTGTGTGTGTGTGTGTGTGTTTAGGTGCAGTGTTCACCCTGCTCATGCTGCTTGCCAGTCTGAACTCGTGCACCAACCCCTGGATCTACTCCGCCTTCTCCAGCAGCGTGTCCCCGGAGCTCCGTCTGCTGCTGCTCTGCCGCGCACACACACAGCGGCGAGGCTCGTTACCGAACGACTCCACCACCACCACCACGCACACCTCCAACTACTGAGCACAATACACAAAGACACAAACTCCTGTCATGTGACACACAAATAAATACACAGATGTGTTTGTATCTTGTAAATCTGGAGAATGAGACGAAAACTAGAGTGTTTACTGTTGTTCAAAGTAAAGATAGTTCGACATTTTGGGAAATACACTTTACAGCGCTAGTGTTAGATGCTAACGAAGCTAACGAATAAGTTAGCCAGCTAGCTAGAACTAGCAACGGGTAAACGGCTTGCCTGGCGCTGTCACCATGGTAACAAAATCCACCTACCTGCCCCTCTAAAGCTCACAAATTAACACTATTATTTAGATTTCACGTTTCAAGTTATATTAAGTCGTAAAAAAATGAGTGTATCAAGAACAATCCACCATTTTACGAGGGGCTGTGTACCTGACTATTTCTTGGCGCTGAGCCGTTGCCAGGCAACCAGAGCTGGCGTTAGCTACGGCTCTTATCCGAGAAGTAGTCGGGCCCATAAAAACAAACTATCGTTCTTACACGTAGTTTTTTTTAATGAACAAATAAAACTTGTGAATTAGTGAGCTCCAAATGCGCTGACAGTAACATATTTAGCCAGCTAATTAGCACGTTGTATCTTGTTTTAAAACAAACGTCTAGTTAAGTAAGCTAAAGCGAATGGCTAAAGCTAGTTAGCTATTACGTGCCGGTGTTTCGGTCTGAGGAGAGACCTTTAGCCGTTATGATTGAATTATTAGTTATATTTTTTTTATATTGTAACGTTAATGAAAAATAAAGAAAAAGAGGAATTCATGAGGACAGTTAACGTATCTTCATGTTTTCAACTAAAACAACTACAGCATTTAGCTGACAGTCGCCAGTTAACAGGGACAGTCCTGGATTATTCATTAAACAAACATGATCACATACCAGCACCTTTAAAGATCACTAATTAAAATGTTACAATTTACGTTAAAACGAAGTGGAGAAACAACAATTCACTGTTTTACAGGCGTTGTGTATATGACTAATCTCTGGTTTGGAACCGTTGCCAGGCAACTAGCGTTAACTCTAGGTGGTTACAGCGCTCTTATCCAAGAAGTAGTCGGGCACATTAAACACCTGATGTGAATGAGTGAGCTTTAAATGTGCTGGTAGATATATTTAGTTCACTAGTTAGCACATTTGTATAAAAAACAAAGTCTAAAGATGAGAAATTATGGTTTATTAAATTATTTCCTTGAGTAAAACTTCATGTTTTATGCAGATTAAACAACCTTGAACACCTACAAGCTCACTAATTAACACATTATATCTCACAAATCATATTAATCTTTTCACCAATCTAAGCATAGCAATGACAAATAGTCGTTTAACATGATGATATCATGACATAATGATGATACTTCTTGGGCAGAAGTCGGTGCCAAGAAGTAGTCAGGTACACAGCCCACAGGAAAATTGTGAATTATTGTTTTTAACTTCTTTTTTTAGTTGTACAAATTAAACAAACAAGATGTATCGTGTCAATTATTGAGCTTCAGCGTGCTCGTAGACTGATTTGGATAGCTATAGTCTATTTCTCACAATGTCCAACTATTGTTAGTGAGTTAGTAAAACAGGTAGTTTAGATACAAACTGTTGTTATAAATTTTATAAAGTGTAATTATTGAAAATACATGCTTTAGGTGATTTCTTTCTTCTTTTTTGACAGAACACAACAAAAGTAATGAGATTTGTTTGAAAACACTTTATTCATTCTCTCACCAGGCATAAAAACACTTTGCACATACAAAACATAAAAACATCTACCGTGACGGAAAAAAAAAGAAAAAAAAAAAAAAAGAAGTCATGTTACTTTTCAGACACTTAATACAATGATTTGTTCAGGTTTTTTGTTTCTTTGAAACACAAAAAGGTTGCTGTGACTGTACAGTACCATTTTTCAAAAAAGTCCCCTGCACTGGAAAACACTCGACATTCAGTGTCTGAATGAAATGGTTGAGATGCAGTCTTTTACAGTGTCACCTTTCCTTTTCATAGACTTGCCTTAAAAAGGCAAAATAACTGAAGGTTTTAGTCAATTCTGAATCTATACATATTACATCTCCATCATGTTATGAGTGTAAGTCTGCTGTAACTGAATGAGAATCAGGGTTCAGAGCAGGGGAATGTGGACACACTGAGGCAGCAGGCCTGTCTCTACTCTGTCCCCTGAAATATGGACCTGTCCATTAACCTGGACAGAATCTGCTTTGTCCACAGACAGGTGGATACTTCAGGTACAACGAGAGAAAAAAAACTCTTCTCCCATTGATACCAACAATACCTTAAAAAAAGACTAAATAACATTTAATTTAGACAACAACTTGCACTTTTTAATTAATCGTTTTGAAAACTAATACTTATATTTGGTCAGTATAATTACCTAAAAGTCTTTCAAACAAACAAAAAAAGGGTCGCATACAGAATGTACACCCTTTAACACATTCATTTACAATCCCATTGAAACAGATTCTTCAGATTATAAAGGCCAAAGACCTATTTTTTTATTATTATTGTCAACAAATCCCATGAAAACACTAAATCCAACAATGTATGTTAGTCCGTCCGTCAATACTTTCTGGCTTCATTACCTCATCTGAGTTCCTATTTGTTCTGTAAATCCTTCAGAACGAGTCACAAATATATATTATTATTATATATATTTCCTAAAACAGCTGGGAACTGTTATTTCACAACTGTTACTCAAACAGGAGCATTTGTATTGCAGCAGGTGCATTTGTTGAAGACTATTTTCCGCCGTGGATAAATACACATTAGTGAGTACTTCTAGGGGCAGGACTGAGTCAAAGAAAACAACAGTGTGTGTTTAAATGGCTGTATCTGGGATCACTCTGTTGATTACATGTTACTTTATAGAGAGGTGAAGTCGCTCACCTTCTGGTGGACCAACATGGAGCCTTGTTTTGGAAAAAAAAATATGTGTGGTAGTCAGGGGTGAGAGGCAAATCATTTTTTAATCCTGTTTGAACGGTGACATGAAGCACACACGTGATCAATTTGAAAGATGATTTTGCAAGAAAAGCCGCAGTTTGTCGTAAAAATGTTAAAATATAAGACTGGAAATACATAATTAGCACGACTACGCAGCCAAAGTTAAAAAGACGTCATGACTTTCTCTCTTCACAAACTTTGTAGCTTTTATAGAACTTAACTTTCATATCACTGCAGCTCTCACCATGTCCAGATTTAAAATGATTTTTACATCTTTTAATACTTTTTTCCTCGTTCTGGGAGATCGTAGTGAAATGTGCCTTGTTGTTGCTGGAGACACAGTTCACTGAGCTGTTTGACACAAAACTAAATGGTACTTAACTTTCTTTACGACAAACTGACTCTCGACTTGCAAAATTACCTTTAAAATTGCCAAACATCATATGTGTGATTCATGGGACAGTTCAAACAGGGTCAAAAGAAATGATTTGCCTCTCTCTGTTGACTATCGTACATATTTTTACCAAAATAAAAGACCCATGCGGCACACAGGAAGAGGAGGGACTGTCAATATTTCTCTTACCACGGATTACCAGGAAACGTCAGTTTACTTCTCATCATAGAGAAACTATTTAACGTCTGTTACATAAGGAGTAATGAATGAATAAATGAGGGACAGCGCCATAGTTTTTCAACAATGGAGCTCTATGACACAATCAGGCATTGTCCACGCTGACAACGCTTTGATTCATTCTTGGTCTTTTCAGAGGGTTTGTTGACAAAAAGAAACACACAGAATATCACCATCTTTTACAGTTAATGTTCCTAAAGCTCAGGGCAGACAACACATCATCAGTCTAAATCTTTAAACGGCAAGTGCGGAGCAGAAAATGGTGAACCATCCTTCAAAACGACGACTTACCGTCATCGTTGCACAAACAATAAAGTTAAAAACATTCATACTAAATGGTGAATTGTTTAAAACCTCCATTTATTTTCCCAGACGAGAAAATAAGAAACGTTCGCCTTCTGTTCCCTCTGGTCTGAATGCAGACCAAAGCTCCTCCGACAGACGTCGGCAGATCGCATCAGCAGCATCGCCCAGTCACCGACCAATGCATAAGTTACGACTCAGCATCTGTGCACGATTTTAAACTGAAACATCGTGGATCTGATATGAAACGCTCGATGCGGCTTACAGACTGCTGATACTGCAGAGGCTCCATTTCAAACAAATGAAACAACTAAAGTTTAAACTATCTTCTCACACACACACACGCACACACCTCTCATTTCATACATTCATTAAAAAGATTACTTACTGTCAGATTGTCAATTTACAGTGAGCTAAAATAGATCTCTTTTTAAATTACAAAGGTTTGTAGATAGAGCTGTAAACTACAAGGTGTTATTCACAATTAAAAACACTAAGAGGGGACCACGAGTCCTAGAATCCCCCCAAAAAATTATACGATGGCGCGCGATTCAGAGTGAGATTTAAGCACGCGTGTGCACACACACACACACCCGGTAAAGCCCTCGACCCGTTACAATCGCAGCCGCATGTGGTGTCATTTTAATACAGCGGCTGGATCTGTGGGGGGCGGAGGAGCGTCACAACCGTGCGCGATAAGCTGCTCTGGTCGGAGAGTGTATGATACAAAATGACACACACACACAAAGTGCACACGTATTTATGTACAAGCACACTAACAACAGTGTCCTCGACACTGTTAGCAATGTGACCTTCTCTTCTTCGGTTACCGTCCGACACCTATCTCCAGCTAACTTGAACTTTTTCTCCCAAATTTTCGCTTCGTCTTTTTGTTCTCCGCTCTGCGTAACAACACGGAAACGTCTCCACACTCTAACAACGTGTCCTCACGTTAACGTGAATGTGTGTTCTTTGAATTTAATGTCCAGCCCTTGAGGAGTGAAGCGACACAACTGTGCGTATGTATAGTATGTGCGGGAAAATCTCTACGTACTGTAACAAAACAAAAAACAAAAAAGTTCGTCTCCGAGATTCAGTCGTGTATGTGTGTGTGTTTGTGTGTGAGGTTCTGAACCTTTACGACAGCTCAACACCCTGAGAGTAAAGTCCTCATGAGTTTACTGGATTTCTACCTTCACAGTCAGTCTGTCTGTTGTGCGTCTAATCTGGCGTTCATGCTCCTGGAGGACTTGAGTTTACCGAAGGCACGTCAAATACCGAAAGCGGAGGTGTCAACGCGGTGAAAAGCTGCAGCGTGGTCACAGCAGCAGGTCTCAGTTTTTTTATTGATAGCGGTTTCTATGGCTTCAGGGTTGTTTGCACTGGTATGATCTCTCTAGAAAGACAGTGTGTGTGTGGTTGTATAGAGTAACTGCAACTCCGTGGGTGAAGTGTGTGATGCGATGTGTGTGTGCGCCGTTTCTCAAGTCCCTTTTTTTTGTGTGTGTGTGTGGAAGTCTTCTACACCGTGTCCTCGTCCATCTTGGCGACCTCGTCCATTGTGACGGCGGGAGACACGTTGTTCTCCTCCGCCTCGTCGGCCGATTTGGATGGAGAGGAAGGCGCCAGCATGGCGGCGCGCTCCTCCTTGTTCTCCTCCTTCTCTCTCCTCTCCTCCTCTTTCTTCTCGCGGTCCAGCAGGCGGTAGTTGATGCCCATCCCGATGAAGAGGACCACGCTCGAGACGATGAGGATGATGCCAGAGGAGATGTAGGTGTAGTCGTAGTGTTTGTAGTAGCTATAGAAACTACCTGGAGGGGCACAAAAAAAGATATTTAACATTAAATTTTGTCTCTGCATCAAATATTTCGACTGTTTTTAACTTTATCATTAGATCACAGCTGCATGCTGGTACCAGTTTGACTGATAACACGGACTCTGGATGCTGGATGGCTCATTCTTATGTAAGTTAACAAGAGGCTGTAACTGTAATTAATGTTAACTAACAATTCTTTTCATTAGGATTAGGATTATTGATTATTTTCTCGATGAAATCTTAAAAAGTAGTGACAAAACGTCCCTCATAACTTTCTTGTTTTGTCTCAACATCAGTCCAAAAATAAAATATATTCAGTTTATTATCAAATGTGACCAAAAAAACAGCAAAATCTCACATTTAAGAAGCTGGAAATGGAAAATATTTCATCAAAATAGTGACAGATTCATTTTGTTAGAGCTGCAAACTTTTTAAACTTCTGAAATATATGTAGAGATTTTCATACACCGTCATTATATTTATTAAGATTGTCAGTTATTTAGATTGTTATATTGTTGTTGCTTACTGGTGAACAGATGCAGACCTGACACAACCTGCTCAACTAACGTCACCTCGTCTGTCGTGCTTTTTCTACTCCAGCTGCTTAAAGTTTTAATCAGTGCTTGTTTTCTGAGACGCTTTCCTTAATTAAGTCTAATCAATATGTGCTTACTTTCAATGTATAATTAAAATAATTTCCTGACTAACAGTGAAGGAAATAACACTTCTGGTTTCACTGTAAACACTTCAAAATCAGCTACATGCAGCGAATGAACTGAGCAGGACAGAAAATATTTAAAAGGCCCGCAGACACACAAAGGTGTTTTCAGTTATTCTGGTGGAGTCAGGGGTTAAAGTGAGCTTTGGCAGGTGAGGTGTAACACGCTGGGCCCCGGTGAGAGGGGACGTGGATGGGAGGACTCACAAAATGTGAGAATTTTCTTATTTAAATCTGTTTTTATCATCTTTTAGAGCGTTGGTCAGATAAGACGAGTAATTTGAAGATGTCTACGGAACCCAGAAACTTTAAACTCCGGGCAGAACTTTGCTGAGAAACACATGAAGTCACCAAAATCCATGAAACAATAAGAATGATGAAAGTCCGACCCGAGAAGATACATAAAGCTTACAGAGGAATCAGACACAGTCTGTAAATGCCCACAGGTCTTATCAACCAAAATATATAAATACATGATCCGGTTAATAAAGTAAAGCAGGATCAAACGTGTCAGAGTGATGATGTGTTAGTGTGAGAAAAGTAGGTTTATGCTGTCTGACATCTTACCTGTTAACGGTGGACCCAGCAGCACCGGCCCACACTCCACTATCGTGACCAAACCGACGGCTGAGGAGAACCTCTGAGCTCCCACCAGGTCCATCAGGGTCTCGAACAGC